>JAWNLB010000115.1:0-382500 GCA_035041595.1 Drosophila basisetae
GAGCTTGGCCCAAAGTTCCTGATTGCTGGACACTCGCCGTGGGATTGAGCTTGCGGATTGCGTGAGAGACTCCAACCTCCAAGTACTTGCCATAGGAGGTGCAACGCACTATTCGTACGGCAACCACAGGCCAACAGCAATTGACTTTGCTGTGTACGCTGGGATCCGGTCTGACTGTCTTGGTATATCCGAGCGAATTGAGCTAAACTCCGACCACATCCCCTTGATCGTGGAGTACAAAGTGGCTGCAGCTCTGAATTCTCTCAAGACACGCCTTCTGCCACGCAAGGCAAATATCACCCGATTCCGGCAGAGGTTGGAGCAGCTTGTCAATTTGAACATGGAGCTGAGTTCACCGGCTGATATTGACGACGCAGCGGAGTTATTCCTGCGTAATATTAACATGGCAGCGGAATACTCCATGCTTGGCCAACTACCTTGTTCGCCTCCCAGTCCAGCCCAGCCTCTTTTAAAACCAGAGATTTTGGATCTGGTAAGACACAAGAGAGCACTGCGTCGTCAATATATGCGCTCACGCAATCCGTTGGATCTAAGGGACTTTAGGCGGGCTGCGTACGAGCTGCGAAAACAGCTGTTTGTCACTAAGAGCAATTATTTCCAAGATATGCTCCGCAATGCTGATCCCAATAAGAATCATGGATTCAATTTGTGGAAGGCAACGCGTTGTGTCAAGCGGCAGCCACTCAGGCGGATCCGCATTATGCGACCTGACAACACTTGGTGTCGATCGGATGCAGATATTGCATCGGCGTTTGCGGACGAGCTGCAAAGTCGCTTCAAGCCCTTTGCACTAGCATCCCCAGCCAGGTACAGGACACTGAAGCATTTTTAAATGCAGATCTAGATCCTGTACAACCGATCACATCTATCGCCCCTACTGAGGTCCGCTTACAGATTCGCAGGCTTAAATCCACTAAGGCCCCTGGATATGATGGCCTTGACGGCAGAGTTGCTAAGGCCCCCCCAGAGAAGGGAGTGAATATAAACGTGGAATAATTTGTTATTAGTAAAGGCACCTTAGGTTTGTAGCACCGCAGGCTTCATACGGTAGGATACGAAACTGCGATAAATTCCTACAAGGTTGGGTGGGTGAAGAAGGAAAACTTTAACAACTTAGTTCTCCAACTTTAGATAGGCTATAAGCAACATCAGTCCGTTCCATTTGTATGGTTCACATTCCTTATCCCGTTCTTCCCTGTCTACGAAATTATTAGTGTAGCACCGTTTGTTTAGGCGGCACAATACCCACGCCAAATTTCCCTGAGCAAGGCCGCCCCAAATAGTAGACAGGGTGTGCAAGCCGAGACGACATTGTTAGTGTTCGTTACATAATAATTGGCGCCCAACGTGGAGCCCGACCGATTGGTCATTTCCGAACAAATGCCAACCGATGGTTTTTTTTCATTGTATGTATCACTGCTTGGATAATCTTTATTATCCTAAGTTAAGGTGAACACCCCGCGCTTTCTACATTCCTTTTCTCGAAACCATATTCCACCCATATTATATTTTGCAATTAAATCCGTACGGTACTTTCTGTTTACTTCGGAAATGCTGGAATTCTGATTATTGTCCGAGCCAGACCAGTAGATAGAGTAGTTCCAGAAAGTTGATGTAATTTTAGAGTCTCTTTCTAACGAAAGAAACTTTCTAGACATTTAATCAATTCTTTTGTTTAATCTCGAATTGCGTTGGAATTTTAGTTCTGATTTCAGTCGGTCCTAAACCAAGCAATCGATATTTAAATAATAATTTATATTCCGGACCCAAATGGAGACTTGCTCAGACTGAAGTTTTTCGGCCTGTTCCTCTGTAGATTGGATTAGATATTTTTATAGTAAATTCTGTGTACGAGTCTGATATGCTTATACGCCTGTCAATCATACCTGCGGTGCCAGACCTTTGGATAAGTCCTTATTAATTATTCAGCGTTTATTTCGATATAGTAAATTTCGTCACTTTATATATATCTCACTTTTCCGACCACAAAACCACTTTACCGACATTTTATTTTGTTATGGCTGTCAGACGTAGCGCAGAAGATTTAAGATTCGCAACCCCTAGTGAACCTGGCATATGTATGGTTTGTAATGATACCAGGTCAGATAGTGAATTTGTAGAAACACCCTGTAAACACAAGTTTCACAGATGGTGTCTATTGGAGTGGTTAGTGAGCAATGAATCATGTACTGTGTGTAGGCAATACTGCTCCAAAATCATGATTCAAATAAGAGAAAGCACTACGACTGATACCAATACACCGTCTGGTAAGGACCATACTAGTATCACGAAAGCAAGTTCTGGAGCGGTTCCTAAAACTGGTGTAAACACCAGATCGACTTCACGCAATAGACCGAATACGAACGTCCGACCAAATCCAAATTTAATCACAAAACGTGATTTGCCCCGGCCTAAAGTTACCTCCGAGTCTAATAGTATCTCGGAAGAGCGTATCCAACAATGGATTGCAAATTCTTTAGATACCTATAAAGCGAGTATGACTGCAGCCATGACGGAGCAGTTAAGTGCAGCCGTTCGAAGTTTGTCATTGTCTACCCAACCTCGGGAAACTCGGGATGATGGTCATCTCGATTGGGAGAATGACATAGTTCCACCCCGTCCACGTTTAAGTAATTCCAGCAATAGTCGAAATAACAGTAATCAGAGACCTGGAAATTCTTACGATAGCGCAAACTTAAGTGATGGAGTAGTTGAACATCCCGAAAGAATTTCAAATGTTATTTCCAATTGGCGAATCAAGTTTAGCGGATTAGCTAATGACATTCCAATTAAAGATTTTATATATCGAGTGAACTGTTTAACCTCTCAATGTTTGAATGGGAATTTCCATCTACTGGTTCAGTTTGCTCATTTCCTTTTCACTGGACCAGCCTTATCTTTATACTGGCGCGTTCATAGAAGTGCAGTTCACTTGAATTGGTTTGAACTGTGTAACCGCTTGCAAGAGAGATATAAGGATCAGCGAACTGATCGCGACATCAAAGATGCAATTCGTCGTCGCAAACAAAGCAACAACGAAAGCTTTGATGATTTTTTAGATGCAATTCTGTCGATTGCCGATTCCTTGCGTGAGCCTTGGTATTCACAGATACCAAGATTGCCTGATGCATCGTCGGATTTTTTTTTACGGTTGTGGCACACCTGAGACATACAGGCCCAACTGTGAAAAATGTAATCCCAAATCGGAAAACTCCGAAAGGGGATGTCCGATATTAGTCTCGGATCCACAAAATTTCCAAACAGCTATCTCTAAACAACTACCAGACGAATCACCTTTAACCCCGGAAGTACCTAGTCTCTTGCGATTTAAGCCATACCATGTGCGAGTTCATGAGTACGAGAAGCGTAAGTCCGAAATATTTAACCCGGACGAATTACTTTCATGTAAATCTCGTTCTTCTTTACGTATGCGCAAATTTTGGCAAAGCAAGCGCGCACTAAACAGGTGTTTAATTAACTCTATTGTTAATAAAAGCAATGATATTTGACCTTTTATCAACATTGACATTTTTGGTCAGAATTACCTAGCCTTTTTAGATAGCGGGGCCAACAAAAGTGTCATTGGCGGATATCTTGCTAAGCGAATTTTGTCAGAAAACTTTAATGTTAACAAAATGAAAGGCGTTGTTCGTACGGCCGATGGCCAAACACAGCCTGTTACTGGGACGATTACCATACCGCTGACTTATAATTCAACCTTAGCTGACCTTGAGTTTCTTATAGTTTCTTCCATTAGAACGGATGTTATTTGTGGTACGGATTTCTAGAAGATATTTGGTATATCGATTTCATCTTTTGGCGATATTAATGTTTCGGCGATTGAAACTGAAAAGCTCGAAGAGGACTCTACTAAATTGGATTTATCGTCATTCCAGAAATCCAAACTAAAAGCTGTGATTGATTTCTTTCCATCTTTTGAAAAGAATGAACTTGACATAACAATGTTAATCGAACATACAATCGATACTGCTGAGGCGAAACCCATCAAACAGAGATTTTATCCTCTTTCTCCAGCAAAAGAAGAACTCTTATGCAAGGAGATTGACAGGATGATTCAAATGGACGTTATAGAAGAGGCTCCAAGTTCTCCTTGGTCATCTCCCATCACCTTACACATAAAACCAGGCAAAGTGCGCTTCTGTCTCGACGCACGAAAACTTAATGCAGTCACAATTAAGGATGCGTATCCTATTCCAATAATGGCTGGACTGCTGAATCGACTTCCGCCTGTATACTGCATTTCGAAAATCAACCTCAAGGATGCCTTTTGGCAAATCTGTTTAGATAAATAATCCCGTGCTAAAACAGCGTTTACAGGCCCAAATATACCTCTTTATCAATTCAAAAGAATGCCTTTTGGATTGACCAATACTCCGCAAACAATGAGTCGTCTAATGGACTTAGTAATTTCATATCAGCTAAAATCAAACGTATTAGTGTACCTTGACGATTTGCTGATATTGTCCGATAGTTTTGAGTCACATCTTTTGCATCTTTCAGAAGTTGCTACTCAATTGCGAAAGGCTGGCCTTACCATAAATGTTAAAAAAAAGCCTGTTTTGTCTTAGGAAGGTAGAGTATTTAGGCTATATAGTAGGTGAAGGAACACTCCAGGTTAATCCCGAAAAGGTCCGTGCTGTTAAAGAGTTTCCGATTCCGAAAACTCGGAAGCAGCTTAGACGATTCTTGGGAATGACTGGATGGTACCTGCGTTTTATTTCCAGATACTCTTCGGTAATTTTTCTCCTTACCGAACTTCTAGGTAAGAAGTTGTTCACCTGGAACGATCAAGCTCAAGCTGCAGTCGAAGAGATCAAAATGGCATTGTGCTCAGCTCCATGTTTGATCCATCCACAATATGACAAGCCGTTCATAGTGCAGTGTGATGCTTCGTCGTATGGAATAGGTGCTGTTCTTGCACAGTGCGACGAGTCCGGTCATGAACGCCCAGTAGCGTACATGTCGAAAAAATTGAACAAAGCACAACGTAACTATACCGTTACGGAATTGGAGTGCTTGGCTGTTGTTCTGGGTATTAAAAAATTTCGCATGTACATCGACGGTCATCGTTTCACGGTAGTCACCAATCACGCAAGTCTTCGATGGTTGATGGACCAACCTGACCTTAGTGGTAGATCCAAGGTTACGGCTTCAGTATTGAACACCGCAAGGGAAGCCAAAATGTGGTAGCTGACGCCCTATCCCGTTCGTTTGAGTCAGTAGTCGAGGTTGCGAACATAAATGCTGAAGTTCTACCCGAAGTAGATCTGCAATCCGAAGCATTTCAGTCAGCAGAATACTGTGCTTTGCGATATAAATTTAAGGTATCGAAGATGCCAGACTATCAAGTAATTGATGGTTACATTTATCATCGCAAAGATTTATCTGACGATGGCTCCAATCAAGGCAATGATGGCAATGATGGAAACTGTTAGTACCCGAGTCTTTGCGAAACAGCGTCATATGTTCAGCTCATGATCAACCATCTTCCGCACACTGTGGTACAGCGAAATGTCTTGAACGAATACGACGTCATTTGTATTGGCCTAGGATGGTTGTTGATGTGCGTAATTACATTAGCGAGTGTGATACGTGTAAGATAACCAAATATCCCGATCGATCACTTAAATCTCTTATGGGTGCTCGAATTATCAGCGAAAGACCATTTCAGCGGTTGTATTTTGACTTCGTTGGTCCGTTTCCTCGCACAAGGAAGGGTCACATTGGAATTTTCATAATTTTAGATCACTTTTCAAAATTCACCTTTCTAAAGCCCGTTAAAAAATTCACCTACAACGTGATTATCGGTTATCTGAGTGAAAATATATTTCCATGTTTTGGAGTACCAGAAATAGTCGTGAGTGACAACGGTACTCAATTTAAAAGCCGTGTCTTTGACGATTTCCTCCTAACCTTCGGTATCCAACATATATTTACAGGAGCCTATTCACCACAATCGAACGCCGCCGAAAGAGTGAATCGTTCGATTAATGCAGCTTTAAGAGCCTATATTCGTGTTGATCAGCGCGAATGGGATACCTTCTTAAGTCGCATTAACAGCTCTCTTCGCAATTCTATACATCAATCGATTGGTTACTCTCCCTATTTTATGGTCTTTGAACAACACATGATTTCATGGCAAAGATTATAAATTGTTGAGAAATTTAGAATTGCTAAAAGACAGCACAGCTAGGTTACCCAGGGCTGATGTAGATAAACACCTCAAGAGGGCTTATGACAGAAACCAGCGATCGTATAATTTACGGTCAGAGAAACGAGAATTTGAAATAAGTCAAGAAGTGATCAAAAGAAATTTTTCTTTGAGCAAAGCTGCAGCTAATTTTTGCTCTAAGCTAGCTCCTATCGGCACTAAGGCTCGAATCAAGGAAAAACTGGGCCGATCGATTTACCTCCTAGAGGATATGAATGGAAAAGAGCTAGGAAATTTTCATGCAAAAGACATTTGGTAGCTGGCACATCCTATTCGCATCCGTTTGAAATTATTTTCAGCTCTTATCTTTCTCTAATAGAAGTAGATCAGACCTGTGGTCTAACGGCGCGAATATTCATCTAGCAATTTACAAAACACTGCACTTAACATGCGCATTAAACTTAAGCAGCTGCTCTAGATCAGCTGGTGCAGCTTATGGTGCGTTAGAGAGCTTTCGAACGCGAACTTTCGCTCTTAATCTTTCTAACGCGAACTTTCGCTCTTGAACAGTCAAGTTGGCTGCGCTTGGGTTCTCTGAATGCATTTTATTCTTCTGCATGCTATCGATGCAAGAAGCAAAAAGCAGATCGGTGCCACAGAAAAATTTTTTTTGTTTGTTTTACGTGAAAATTTGCACGTGGTAAAACAAATACAATCGTCCAACATCCGAAGCTGGGATAGAATTTAAAGTGCGGTATTACGGATACCACTGAAGGCCGGTCATACCCGACAGCAGTTGAATTTAAAGAAATTTCGACTCATTACCGGGATTTTGACAGTTCACGTGTTTCGAGTGTTGGGTGGACAGGCAAGGCATTGCAAACTAGCCAAAAGTGCATACTGACTTTTCGGTACCCTGCAAATAGTGCAATCACACCACATCCAATCATTGCACCACACCACAATACACCATCGACCACGGAACTGGCCACCGATGCCCCTTCTTCTGTTCTTATACCTCATTGTGAGTATTTCCCGAAGCATAGTAATTGTGAGTAGACTTTAAAGTTGTATCTCTTTTGTGCTCCGCTATAGATTTTGTTAAAAATAAAATCAAGCTGAATTCAGCGGAGAAGCGTTGCCAGCGTCTATTCAGTGCTGCTCAACGTGGCTTAATAACAACAACAGAAGAACAACTACAACAACAATAACAAGAGCAACTACAACAACAATAACAAGGGCAACAATAACAACAACAGAAGAACAACTACAACAACACAGGGACAACAACTCCTGTGTCTTGAAGTCACCGCATAGCAGGATAGAGTATTAAAAAAAAAGGAAAAAAATGAATTTTTGTTCTAAATAATATTATACTCCATACTTATAAATTTGTACAATATTTTCTAGTGAGCGCTTTGTATCCATTTTGCACTTTTGACTCTAATTATCACCGCCTACAGATCGTAGCGCCCATAGAATTTTGTTCATGCATTCAACTGCATAAGTATTGATATTCCTAATAGTATAAAATTAATAAGATTATAATAGTATAAGAGCAATAATTTACAATGAAGTTACAATGTCCTTATTGAATCCCATTATCATGAATTGCCCTTTGTATTTAACTTTAATTCAATTATAGGAATATAAACGTGGAATAATTTGTTATTAGTAAAGGCACCTTAGGTTTGTAACACCGCAGGCTTCATACGGTAGGATCCGAAACTGCGATAGATTCCTACAAGGTTGGGTGGGTGAAGAAGGAGAACTTTAACAACTTAGTTCTGCAACTTTAGATAGGCTATAAGCAACATCAGTCCGATCCATTTGTATGGCTCACATTCCTTATCCCGTTCTTCCCTGTCTATGAAATTATTAGTGTAGCACAGTTTGTTTAGGCGGCACAATACCCACGCCAAATTTCCCTGAGCAAGGCCGCCTCAAATAGTAGACAGGGTGTGCAAGCCGAGACGACATTGTTAGTGTTCGTTACAAGCCTCCTACCGGTGCTGGGTAAAGTGCTGAAAAGAGTCATGGTAGAAAGACTTCAAGAGAGAATTAGTAGCCAAATGTCAGATCGAAAATTTGGATTTAGTAAGGTATGAGGAGCCATATAACCATGCACTTGTGAGCATGCATGTGTATGTATGTTTATAATGCGAAATGCCATTGAGCATATATTAAATGTTATATACGCCCTCACAACAACTGTCTATTTAGGCGGGATTCTGGTCCTGATGCAGTTGCGGCGAATTAGCTCACTTTCGCCCTCTCCCTTTCTAACGCAGATGTTCAGCCTTTTGAACGTGTCTGACACACATGTCCATTAGGACATGTGCCATTAGTGTGTGAGGAGTATTGCGGGAGCAATACTGTTGTCCATACTCACACTAACGGCAGACAATGGTTGGCGCCAGCAAAGAGGCAGTGGAAAATTTCGAGAAGATCACGCCACCGGGGTGCAGTCCCGGCAAAAGGTGGCCAGCCAAGGCCTATAAAAGGAGCACCGCAGCACAAGGCGGCGACTGTGCGAATGTATACGCGAGGCTCTGCAAATATATACGCGAGGCTGCGCGAACCTATAAGCTAGTGAGAATCGAAATATACAAGTGAAAGTGAGTCAGCCGAGAGATACAAAGGACAACTGCAAGGACACGGTGTATCGAAAGACTCAACTAGATCACAGGACATCGAAGTCCTAGCAGGTGCGAAACGTATATCCTTGCCACAAGGGAATTATGGCAATAGGCGATATCCGCAAGGAACCAAGCGAAGCAAACGAGGCTTGGTCTGTGCTGAGCCAGAGAGTGACACGCGAATCCTGACTCACAAGAGTACTAGGGGCGATCCTTGGGGAACAAGGAAACCACTTCCAACCTGATCAAGGGCACCGATGTATGGCGAGACAACACGGAACGAGCAGTCATTAAGCGAATAAAATCCAACAAGTGTAATCTCAAGTAATATAAGTGAAACGAAATAAAGCAAGGTTTAATATATATATAGACTCTGTTATTAATTGTTGCAAACGCAATAATAAATTTTGTTGCTCGAACCCACAGCTCGACTGAGTTTTAACTTAGCCCAAGTAAATAGGTTCGTTACAACAGGAATTCCTGGAACAAGTCGAATGGTCAGCAGATACTTATGGATTGTACCTGAATTTAATTCCCAGGGCCATGCCCGAATTACTTCAGAGAATGGCTCTTAAGTGGTACATAGAAAAACAACCATCACTGGACGAGATGGGTATCATCGTCCAAAGTTTTCAGGCGTATTTCCTTCCAAGAGACTATTTCGAAAACTTGAAGGACGAAGTTACCCGAAGACGGTACGAACCGTTTAAAGTGTATATGGTGGAAATGCAGACGCTCATGCGGCCATTCGTCCGAAAGAGAACTAAATAAAATATACGACAACAGCCTCCCGGATCTACGAGCTTACGCCAGGTCATATCAATTCAACAATTTAGCAGAATTGATGCATTTGGCCGAGGCGTTCGAGGAGCTCGAAGCGGGCATGGAGAAGTTGAGACGACAGAGCCGATTGGAACAACCGAGACCGAACCGAGCCGTACACAACAGTCCCAAGACACTAATCGGAAGACAGGACGAGGGAGCGCAGCTGACAGCGGTCGTAGAGATCGGCAACTGTTGGTATAAGGCTACGATTGACACAAGGGCCACGAGTAGCTTCGTTAGCGAGAAGCTAGCTCGTGGACTGATCAACGTAGGCCGACGAAGCGCAACCGAACGTCGAGTCCGGATGGCAGATGGCCGAAACAGCGGAGTCCGAGAACAAGTCGAGGTGAACATCAGACTAGGGCTGAGGAACATGGATATTGCCCTACTGATACTCCCACGAGTCATCGACGACTTAGTACTCGGATGGAACTTCTTGTCTGGCATGGGTACAGTTTTGGAGTGCGCAGGGTTGCTAGTAAGCACTCCAAAATGCGAGATAAATCATGAAGAGATGTTATCGGTAGCCACAACAGTCGAAACACCAATACATCCGGATGCAGAGATTGATTAATTTTTGCAAGGCGAATTGGCGGCATTTGGGGATATGAAAGTAACTATATAACTATATCGCATTGTCATGAGTGACGATCGGCCAACTAAACAGCGGTACTTCCCTAAAAACCCCAAAATGCAAGCAGAAATAAACAAACAGGTGGACGACTTGTTGGCCAAAGGGTGTATCGAACCCTCAAGAAGCCCACACAGCGCACCAATCGTAAAAGTAAACGGGAAAATTGCGTCTCTGTGTGGACTTTCGGCAACTAAACGGCAAATCTGTAAAATATGCATATCCGTTGCCACGAGTCCACCACATTCTGGATCAGTTGAGAGAGGCACAATTTATGAAGAGCTTGGACCTGAAAAATGGATACTGCTAGATCCCGATGGAGAAGGAGAGTCGAGCGATGACGGCATTCACAGTTCCAGGGAAAGGAAACACGGCAGGAATACATGGACAACTTGAGAGAAGTGTTCCAACGGTTGAGAGCAGCGAATCTGAGGATCAACGTGGACAAGTGCGACTTCTTCAAAAAGGAACTTAAATGCCTTGGCCATCAGGTGACCGAAGAAGGTATACGCACGGATTCGGAGAAAGTACAGGCGGTTCGTACCAGAATTTGCCACCACATTGCACCCACTACACACACTATTAAAGAAAGGTACAAAATGGAAATGGAGAGCACCACGAAGCTTTCGAAGAGGTCAAAGCTAAGCTGACACAATCCCCTGTGCTAGCATGCCCAGACTTCTCATGACCATTTTGCTTGCAGACGGATGCTAGCAATTATGGCTTGGGAGCGATATTGACCCAAGACTCAAAGGAGGGCGAACGGGTCATATCGTATGCAAGCAGATCTTTAAGTGGTGTGGAGCGTAACTACTCTGCGACCGAAAAAGAGTGTCTTGCGATAATCTGGGAAGGAAGCTAAGACCGTACTTGGAAGAATACCACTTCACTGTCATCACGGATCATATGGCACTGAAGTGGCTGAACTCCGTCGAAAGCCCATCAGGCAGGATCGCGAGATGGGCACTGGAACTGCAACAGTTTGACTTTGACGTCAAATACAAAAAGGGAAACCTTAATGTTGTTGCAGATGCCCTATCCCGACAACCCCTGAAGGATACGGGCCTCAGAGTCTCGACTATGGACGACGCGATGGACCAGGCAAACAAGAGCTGTAACTAGATATAAAAGATGCGGTCTGACATAGCGAAAAATCCGAGGAAGTTCCTGACTATAGTGAAGAATCTCTATAGACACATCCCGCATAGAGCTGGAACCGAGGATGTGGTAGCCTGGAAACTATGTGTGCCCACCGGAAAGAGAAGGAAAGTGCTAAGCGAAAATCACAACACCGCCACCGCAGGTCATACGGGTAGCAGGGAAACAATTGCCCCAATAGCAGCACGCTACTATTGGCCAGACGTACGTGCATATGTCTAACAATGCGAAATATGTCAACAGTATAAGCCAGGTCAAATGGCCGCGGCAGGACAAATGCTAACCAAGATACCGGAGGAACCCTACCGAGATCGACCCAAGCAAGGCACTACAACCTGCGTCGTAGACCGTGGAGACTCAATATCGGAGACAGAGTGTGGGTGAAATTACAACATCTGTTAAATGCAGCAGAAGGTAAAGGTGGCCGTGTTGCCTGCGGATTTCCCACGGGCAATGCTCAGTCGCGGAGACTTATCTGTGTTGAAGGAGGCCATCATTGACGAAGTCATTGCGTCTGGTGGGGATGTTGCAGTCTCATTCGCATTTCCTGATCATTGAGTGCTTGGATGAGGCATCAGCCGACTGGCTGAGAACCGCAGCGCCGCGGCTAAAATTGTGGAAGGGCGTGTCCCTTGAATGCAAAGTGGGAGACAATATTCCGTCGCTCCACTGCATCACGCTGTTTTGCCCCAGAAGTGTGGATCGGTCGACCGAATCCCTGTTGGTTCTACTGAGGAACCAGAACAGGATCGAGATCGACACATGGAAGGTGATTTCCAGGAGAAACGAGGGCGGAGGAGCCCTCCTGGTCATCGGGATAGACGAGCTATCCAAGGACATCATTGTGGAGAAGGGGCACCAGATCTACTTCTGCTACGGGACCATCCCCGTAAGTGGTTTAAAGAGGAGAGCTAGAGCTAAGCCTCAGTCTGAGCCAAGTGGGAGGGTTGCTGTCAATGTGGACACCATAACCACAGAAGACACTCCTGCCACAGTTCAGAGCAGTTGCACTGCGCGGCCCACCGATTCGGCGGAGGACCTCGCAGAAGATGAGGAGTTGGCGGACAGAACGCTCTGCCAGATAGATATGTTGGGAGATGAGGATATTCCCATGTCCTCACAGGAGCTGGCGGAGGAGCTGCAGGATGCAGCAGCAGCTGACGTCGAAATGAAGTGCAGGTGACGGGGGCAACTCCAGGCCACAATCACCGTGTCAGTTGGAGCCTCCCCAGCAATAGATGGCCCGAGTCGCCGGTACACGGCTGATTCAAAGGTAATCTGAGAACGGAGAGATCCAGCACCCAGAGCATGCATAATGGTGAGGAAAAGTATTAACTTTACTATCCTTTCAGAATTCCTGACTAGAGACTGCGTTCCCATATTGGTGCAGACCAAGGGCAGCGCGGTCCCTACGGCCATGGTGTCTGCGTATTTCGCAGGAGATGGAGCCTGCCCACCGCCAGAGATAGAAAAACCGGTGGATTACTGCAGGAGGGAGAAAATCTCAGTGCTCATCGGATGCGATGCCAATGCGCACCATACGATATGGGGCAGCAGCGACATCAATTTGAGGGGTGAGTGCCTAACGGATTTCATATTTAAATATAATCTTGAATTAGGCAATGTCGGATCTGCACCGACATTTGTCACCAGGAGCAGGGAAGAGGTACTAGACATCACCCTGATCAGTCGGTCCCTAAAGTCTCACCTTAGGGACTGGCACGTTTCCCAAGAGGAATCAATGTCTGATCACAGAACTATCCTATTTAAGATACAATTAAATACGGATAGTAGTATGCCAGGTCGCAACCCCAGGAAAACCAACAGGGTAGGTTACAAGTCGACCTTAGGGCTCTCCCTTGCCAACGGGTTATCTGGTATACCGAGAGAGCCTCTAGAGCTGGAAAGGGCTATTGATGACTTCAACAAGTGCATAACTAATGCATTTGAGGATAACTGCCCGGTTGGGAAAAAGTACATGGAAAAAGATGCCCCATGGTGGAACGACAGTCTAGAAAGGACGTGACCACACGTCGCCTCTTCAATAAAGCAAACACAGACGGAATATGGGAGTAGTACCGTGAACGCCTGACCTGCTACAATAAGGAGATAAGGAAGGCCAAACGGAAGAATTACAGAAACTTCTGCGAAAGCATAGTCAGCACAAGCGAAGGCGCCAGGCTCCAAAGAGCACTGGCGAAACGAGCGCCTGATGCGAACTTAGCACTGAAGCATGGGAGTAACACCTTTACGAGCAGTAATTTGCAGAAACTAGTACTACTCTTCGAGAATCACTTCCCAGGAAGTACACCCTTGCAGGAAAATGCTATCAAAAGGGAAAGTAGATACAGGCCGTCAACTGACGACTGGACATGCGCCAAGTCGACAGTCACAAGGGAGGGACTTAATTGGGCAATTGGAACATTCCAGCCCTATAAGTCCCCTGGAATGGACGGCATATCTCCAGCCTTCCTTCAAACGGGACAGGAAATACTCCTCTCCCGTATTAGGAAAGCATTAGTAAGTAGCCTAGCCCTTGGATACATACTGGGCGCATGGAGGAGAGCTAGGGTAGTCTTCATCCCCAAGGTAGGGAAGACAGACATTACCAGCCCAAAGTCCTTCAGACCCATCAGCTTAACATCATTCTTACTGAAAACGTTGGAAAAGCTGGTGGAGTACAAAATCAGAAGCACTTTGCTTAAACAAAGGCCGCTGCACCCAACGCAGCGTGTGTTCAAGTATGAACATGTGTTGCTCTGGGTATCAGCTAGCGGGCTTATGCAGCACACTCAAGGTTAGGTACCTGAGGACGGGTCACGCTATTCTTAGCATATCGCAAAACATAGCGAGGGATGAAATTACACTGTGGTCGTCTTACAAGCGACTGCGTTAGATAAGGAAACATATGTATTTGGTTTTAAGATTTTTTAATAAAATAAATTCTTGCTCGTCAGAGCAAGGGAGTCTGAATTTACATCTCAAGCTCGCGAGTGTATATTATTTATACATTTTGGTCCTTCGAAAACCGTGTCCAGAGATCGAAACTAATCGTCGAATCTGGAAATACAGTTTTACACTATACGTAATCTGTATAAATTGAATTTCGCGCCGCGTTCAGAGTTCGAATTTGTTCGTCGAATCTAAAAACATTTTTAACGATTTATAAAAAAAAAAAAACAACTGATTACGATGTCGCACAAACAAATCTAACAACTGAAGGCTCAAGCCAAACCCAGCAAGTGCAAAAAATGATCAACCAAAGTGTAAGCCCGACCTCGTTCGAGAAGATTTTAGCCGAGTAACTCGAAGCTAGTGAACATCGGACGGATCGACCACGAATATTTCAATAAGAACATATTCGAGTCAACTATGGCTGAAATCTGAAATCACATTATGCAAAAGTAAGGAGACGCAAGTGAAACCTAAGGAGAAGGTGGTTTTAACTACAACGGAACCCTCAACATTCGGCGAGGCCAAAAAACCCTATTTTGGAGAAATTAGAGATACGCCTAGCCGGTCTACGGGAAGAAATAGAAATCGCCCAAGAATGGTTGGCTAATCCAGCAAGAAAGAAGCTGCAAAAAATTAAGTATATGCTGGACGTCCGTATGAAGACGATTGAGAAAATTATAAAGACGTTGGAAATGGAAGACAAATCCATCCACAATGGTAAGCCATTTACTGATTGGCGAACTACCAAAAGATGGAATCTGATGTGCAAGCGCTACGAAAATAATAGAAGGATTTTCGCTGACCGGCTGAACACGTTATTGGAATTGGAACCATTAAGATGCGATTCAGAGGAAAGGATCCGCAAATTCTTAGATGTAGCAACGGAAAGTATCTATATCATAAAGGAAAAATCGAAAATTGGCAATTCCGCAGATGTTATCTTCGCCCAAATCCTTCTTCGACGATTTTCGACAGAGGCTCTGCAGCAGTACGAGCAACATGTCAAAACGAAAAACAGAGAGATCCCATCTCTGGAGGACGTACAGGAGTTCATCAATCAGCTATACAGAAAAACGATGTTAAAGAGACAACGCACCGTCAACAGAGAACTTGCCGATTTTATGCGATAAGCGGGCACAACATAAACAGATGTCAAAAATTTAAAGCAGCGAATTTAAACAAACGAAAGGAGTTTGTAAAAATGCAACATTTATGCTTCCGTTGCTTGGGGACTCGTGCTATGGTGGAATGCAGAAAGGACTGAAGATGCCAGCAATGTAACAAGCACCACAATACCTTGTTACATGAAGAAACAAAAAATGAGAGTGTGAACTGGCTTAGCCAAAATAAAGGACAGGGAACACTGTTGGCCACTGCTGCTGTCAACATAAGAAGTGCCAATGGAAACTACGAGCACCTTCGAGCATTGATGGGTGGAGGATCGCAGCGCACCCTGATATCAGAAGAAGCAGCGCAACTTCTAAGGCTGAAGAAAAACAAGGAGAAAATGGAAATACAGGGAATAGTTTCATACGGCGTGGAACTGGCAAAACACAGTGTGCCACTTCCACTTAAAATAAAACCTCGATTTTCAAGTAGTTTCAAGGCGAAAACTACAGCGCTAGTACTTCCCAAGTTACAAAGAGCACTCCCCCCCAAGAGGATTGATATGGATATCAATACAGACTGGAAGAATTGTACTTTAGCTGATCCACACTTTAACATGCCTAGTAGAGTAGACATGGTCATTGGTGTGGACTTATTTCCCTTAATAATGATGGGTCAAGTCAGAACTATTAATGGAGCGCTTGGACAAAAAACACGACTCGGATGGATAGTTTCCGGAAATATTGCCCGAGCAACGCCAAAGAAAATCATGACAGCGACCACAACTGTACACATTGATGATCTGGAGCGCTTCTGGGAACTAGAAAAAGAAGACACCGATGTAACTGAAGAAAATCTGCATTGTGAAAATTATTACCAACAAACTACATCAGTAGATAAAGATGGACGACTGATAGTCTCAATTCCATTTCATAGCACTATTGAATTGGGAGACTCTCGTAAGCAAGCAGTAGCAAGACTACTGAAAATGGAGAAAAAATTTTAAAAGGACCAAATGCTCTACCAAGAATACAACAACTTCATGAAAGAGTACCTGCAGGTCGGGCATATGGTGCCAGTAAACACAACAGGCAAAGGCAAATACTATCTGCCGCACCAGGCGGTGATAAAGCAAGACAGCCTAACCACAAAATTAAGGGTTGTTTTTGATGCATCAGCAAAAGCCACATGTGGTCGTAGCTTGAACGACGCAATGTCAATCGATCCCAAAAGTCAAAGAGACATTTTTAACATTCTATCCAGATGGCGCATGTGGCGATATGTGATGGCAGCAGATGTGGAAAAATGTATCGTCAAATCAAAAAAACGCCAATTGATCAAGAGTATCAATATATAGTTTGGAGAGAAAATTAGAAGGAGTCAAAGAGTTTTAATTTGACGACCGTAACGTATGGGACATCAGCCGCACTATATCTAGCAGTGCGTTCATTGCATCATCTGGCTGACTTGTACTGCAAAGATGATGAAAAGCTAACGCACATTATAAAAAAGAATTTCTACATGGATGATTTAATGACTGGAGCCAACACGATAGACGACTGCACTGCGATCCAACAGAAAATAAGAGCTGTCTTGAACAAAGGAAGAATGCATCTACTGAAATGGGTCTCTAAGAAGATAATTGCATCCATAACAAACACAAATAAGTCGGAAAAAATCGCAATAACAAAGAACGAGACAATAAAAACTTTGGGATTGCTTTGGGACCCAGCCAGAGACGATTTTACATTCAGCGTAAAAGTGCCGCACTTGGGTCATATTTCAAAGCGTTCGGTGCTTTCTCAACTAGCAAGGATATTTGACCCATTAGGACGGCTAACTCCGGTAACATTACAAGGAAAATGTTTCATGCAGGAACTATGGAAAATGTCCTTCAAGTGGGACGCAGAACTGGAAAAGGGCTTGGCAGACATTTGGCGCAACTTTGCAAATGAACTACCAGCCTTAACAAGTATACGGATTCCGCTGTGGATTGGAAGCAAGGGTCTCACAGCCATTTAGCTTCATGGATTTTGTGACGCCTCAGAGAAAGTATATGCTGCAGTAGTTTACGCAAAAATAGGTAGCCAAGTCACCTTGCTTGCTTCAAGAAGCAAGTTAAATCCATTAAAAAACAAGAAAACCATCCCCAAGTTAGAGCTATGTACAGCTCAACTTCTGGCAAAACTATTGTTTCGAATCTCCTCCACCATGAACTGCCGAGGTCAAATCAACGCATGGAGCGACTCGCAAATTACAATTGCATGGATCACAAATAAGCGCAGTAAGGACAAATTTGTGAAAACCACGGTGGATGACATTACGAGCCATCTACCATAAGTAAAATGGAACTACGCGAAATCAGAAGAGAATCCAGCAGACGTCGCTTCAAGAGGAATCACACCAAAAAAAACTGGAACATCATTCGACATGGTGGCATGGGCCACAGTGGCTAACTCAGCCAGCCAGTGAGTGGCCAGTACAAGAAAAAGAGATCTTGATAGTGGCAGCAACGTTGAATTAAGACGATCCTTTGACAAAATTGCTGTCTAAATATTCGAGTTTGTCGAAATTGGAAAGCGTAATCGTTAATATTTTACAATTTATAGCAAAGCTTCGGGCAAAAATCACGCAAACATCGTCCACAGACATCAACCTTTGGAGTAAGGCAAAATCAACAATTGTAAAGCTTTAGCAGCAACTAGACTTGGGAAAAGAGATTCATCAACTGCAGAACAAAAAACGATTGGAGGCTAAGAACAAGCTACTACCACTCTATCCGTTTCCGGACGATGAAGGAATTCTGAGAGTTGGAGGTCGACTACAAAACTCAGCCTTACCATTCGGAATAAAACATCCTTTGGCTTGGCTACTGATCGATAAGGCCCACAAAATGGCCCTACATGGAGGAATCAAGTTAATGAAAAACTTCATACAAAGGGAATACTGGATATTTGGTGGTCGCAACCTGATAAAAAAAAAACATTTCCGAGCATGTGTGACATGCATTAGATACAGACAGCAGCCAAGTAACCAAATCATGGGAAACCTGTCCACTTATAGAGTGATCGGTGAGTTTCCATTTTATGCAACGGGCATAGACTCTGCAGGACCATTCCAAATAAGATGCTCAAAAGGACGAGGGCAAAAAGCTTATAAGAGATACGTCTGCATCTTCATTTGTATGGCTACAAAAGCAATCCATTTGGGGCTGGTCAGCGACATGACCACGGATAAATTTCTGGAAACTCTACATCGATTTTTTGCGAGACGAGGCAAAAGCAAACACCTGTACTCCGATAATGGAATAAATTTCGTTGGAGCAGCAAGGAAACTAAATGTTGATTTAGAACCCCGGGGAGCCCCCACATGGGTGGATTGTGGAAAGCTGACGTGAAATCCATGAAATATCATTTAAAGCGTATACTTGGAAACAATAGCTGCACCTATGAGGAGTTCTCTACGCTGCTATGTAGTATAGAGGCAGTGTTGAACTCACGGCCTTTAATCTCAATGGGAAATGAGAGCGAGACGGACGATGTACTCACCGCTGGACATTTCCTAGTGGGTAGGCCACTTATAAGTGCACCAGAAAATATGGACGTGCATGGGCAGATAGGATCGCTAGACAGATGGAGATACATTCAGCGAATGACTGCAGAATTTTGGAAAAAATGGAAAGAAGACTATTTGGTGTCGCTGCAAAAAAGAACAAAATGGCAAAGCGGCAAAGAAAACATTAAGGAGGGCCAAGTGGTACTGATCAAATAGGAAAATACACATCCCGGAAAATGGCCAATGGGAAAAATCATAAAAACCGCCAAAGGAGAAGACAAAAAAGCCAGAGTTATCATAATTAAAACAAGTAACGGCGAGATTAAAATAAAATAAAATTTGTCCGTTACCAACACAAGAGGAAGAGCAAAAGACGCTACACAGAAGCACACGGAGTAACATGACTGCAGCAACCATTTTAAGCCTACTAATGATGTTCCACGTGACAACTGGAGTCATTATATCCAATCAAAATAGCTCAAAATTACATATAAGGGAGCTAGAAAACGAATCAGCAATATTTCTGGAAGATTGGATAAGTGGAAATAACATCATCAAGCTGGGACTTCCTATTCTACTTCAATTTACAAGCCTATTTGGAGGTCTCACGGCAAGCTCCCGCAATACTGGAAAAAGCTAAAGGATTATGTCCCAACTTTATGGAATTTTAACAACAGTGCAGTGACAGCGAGAGTCAGACGACAATTGGCCGCAATAGAAGAAAATAATAATCTTATAATGGAACCTTCGTATCAAAGAAAGAAGCGATATTGTGAGCCTATCTTTGTATGCGCTAACGGATGGTTTGATGTTTCATCAAAAGTTATATCAATGATTAACATGAAGACCTTAGAGACGAACCAAGAAAAGGCTATATGGAGAATCAGACTTCAGTTATCAACTTAGTGAAAACAACGACAGAAAAAGTCAACGAAAACTTTAATGATATGACTATGAGATTGAATGATATCACTGAATCAACCAAAGTCCAATATCTAATACACCGGGAGACAATTAAGTTCTTGCTACTCATTTTCCAACTGAAGGATTGGACCGACGAAGCGGAATCAATTCAAGATAAAATAATTGGTTTGTTCATGGATTAATATCAGGGAAGATTGAATCCTATGCTAATCAAGCCATCTCAAATGATGAAGGAGATTAATAAAGTACAGGACGTAATGCCACGCAACCAAATATTACATGGGAAAACTTCTGGGCATAAACTACAGACAGCTTACAAATTTCTAGCGGCGCACGGAATATTCAAGGATGAGATGATCATAATTAAGGCTAAAATTCCATTGTACCTGAATCAGGAGTCGGCCGTTTTTTAGATTATTCCGATACCGTTCATCGGCAATAATCAAAAAATGATTCCAGCGGTAGCAGAGAATTATATGATCTACAATACGGCGTTAAACACATTTCATTTAATGTCTGACGCCGACCTGAAGTGCCATTGGGAAAACGAGGAAACAAGAGTCTGCCAAGGAAACTGGGCATGGAAAAATGCAGAAGAGAACTTCTGTGAGATAACTCCAATGAGGCCTCATTCAAAAATGTTGTGGTCAATGGATGAATACAAAGAGCAATCCTTTTGGATAAAACTGGGTGCCCACAATCGCTGGTTGTTCAAAACGTTTGAGAATACTTCGGGTCAGATCCAATGCAGTTGTCAGATCCAATGCAGGTTGGCATCCTGGACCTCACTGAAGGATGTAAGACTTAAAGGATGTAAGACTTAAAGGAGTAACACTACAGGCCCCTCAGAGTCTTCACACATCATTTAAAGTTAACTACTCGACACACTTTATAAAAGAAGCAGATGATGAAACGCCCTTCGAGTTTACACCAATTGGCTCGCTTACAATCAACAATACCAAGGAACTTCAGAAACTGCATGAAAAAATTCAATATCTCAACGACCACAAAGTTCACTTGGGTGACTTGCATTTCTTTACTGCAAGTGGACACGTCTCATTGATTTTAGTGACTGTGGTGATTATAGGTCTTGTAGTTTACTTAAGAATAAGATATGTACAAAATATAGAGTTAATCAATATTACATTAACTGCCCCCCCGGAGAACATGTTCAAGTATGAACATGTGTTGCTCTGGGTATCAGCTAGCGGGCTTATGCAGCACACTCAAGGTTAGGTACCTGAGGCCGGGTCACGCTATTCTTAGAATATCGCAAAACATAGCCAGGGATGAAATTACACTGTGGTCGTCTTACAAGCGACTGCGTTAGATAAGGAAACATATGTATTTAGTTTTAAGAATTTTCAGTAAAATAAGGTCTTGCTCGTCAGAGCAAGGGAGTCTGAATTTACATCTCAAGCTCGCGAGTGTATATTATTTATACAGCATGCATACAGAGTGGGCATGTCCACGAACACAGCACTTTATCAGCTGCGGAGTGCTTTGAGTGCGGCAATTGATATAAAGGAAGTAGCACGCCTTCTTAGATATAGAAGGTGCCTTTGATAACACATCACACGATGCAATCAATGCCACGGCATCATTACATGATAACACTGTAACAGTCCTTACCACCAAAGGCCGTCCCCAAGGAGGGGTGTTGTCTCCGCTACTCTGGAGTCTGTTAGTAGACGAACTGCTAAACAGACTTGCTAACAGTGGTATTCAATGTCAAGGTTATACCGATGACATTGTTATCATAGCGCGAGGCTATGTCACAATGTCACTCTGTGACATTGTCAGTCAGGGCGAAGGATAACGTATGACTGGTGTATAGAGGTTGAATTCAACGTAAACCCTACAAAAACAGTCATCGTCCCCTTTACAAGACTACATAAGTTACAGAGGATGAGACAAATATGGCTCTCAGGGACACTACTGGAACCGAGTAGGGAGGTCAAATACCTGGGAGTCACATTTGACAGCAGTTTTAACTTTGGCACCCATGTGCAAAACACGCTTTATACATGTCGTAGTATTGCCGGTAAATCATGAGGCACATCACCAAATATATTAAGGTGCTATGCGCACCTTCCCAACAATGGCCCTTGAAGCCTTAATGGAGCTCACACCACTCCACCATATCATAAGGCTCAAGCTGAAACCGCACACCATAAAATGATACACCGATGGATCACTCACGAAACAGGGCACGGGTCTTGGAGTGGTGCTCGGGTATTCTACCATGAATCCCTGGGAACGCATTCCAGCATATTTCAGGCTGAGGTGTGTGCGATAGGGAGATGTGCTGATTTCAACATAGAACGCAACTATCGGAATACGGATATATCCATCCTATCCGATAGTCAAGCAGCATTGAACGCCATAATGAGGACTAAGATTACATCGAAGGTTGTCCATGAGGTTCGTTCGAAGCCAAACCTACTCGGGACTCACAACAGGCTCACCCTAAGATGGGTCCCGGGTCACAGGGACATAGCGGAAAACGAGGCGGCTGACAAGTAAGCAAGAATGGGGGCAGGAAGGTCCCTAACAGGACCAGAACCGTATTGTAGCATAGGGAGACACACTAAACGACTGGAACTTAGAAACGAGGAGAGACAGAGACGGCAACAGAGCTGGTCAGAGGCAGTAGAACTCCGACAAGCTAGAGGTCTCCTAGAATGTGTCGCCTTAACTAGAAGAAGATGCAGCATCCTAGGGGCACATCTTTTGAATTGCAAAGACATAGAAGACCTCAACCCAACAAAGATCCTCACGTTCGTACGGGAGTTGGGGCTGCTGGGAGAGCTAGGCTCAGAAGAGGGCACAATAGATCAAAAAGTTCGCGGTGCATCTTCACCCCAATAATAAAAATAAGTATTTTGAGGACTAAACAATTTTACAATTTTTTCTGTTTTTTTGGTCGGATACGCCTGAAATTGCCAGAAATGAGATAAACGGCCATGAAGCAGCATGTTGAGACATACTAATCTATATTTTGCAACATACATACATACATCTATATACATCATCAGCACCAGAATGTTTATTTTTCAAATTTTTGCTGTTTTTTTGGTTGAAAATGCTTGAAATTGTCTGGAAATGATATAAGAGAGTATGTTGAGGACTGAACAGTTTTGCAATTTTTTCTGTTTTTTTGGTCGGATATACTTGAAATTGCCAAAAATTAGATAAACGACCGTTAAGTAGTATTTTGAGACATACTAATCTATATTTTGCAACATACATACATACATCTATATACTCGTACATCACCAGCACCAAAATGTTTATTTTTCCAGTTTTTGCTGTTTTTTGGTTGACAATGCTTGAAAATGTCTGTAAATTATATAAATAGACCAAAAAAAATATTTTGAGGACTAAATAATTTTTGCAATTATTTTGTTTTTTTGATCGGATATGCCTGAAATTGCCAGAAATGAAATTAACGGCCATGAAGCAGTATTTTGAGACATACTAATCTATATTTTGCAACACACATACATACATCTATATACATACATCACCAGCACCAGAATGTTTGTTTTTCAAATTTTTTCTGTTTTTTTGTTGAAAATTATTAAATTGTCTGGAAATTATATAAATGGCGCTTAAAAAGTATTTTGAAGACTAAACAATTTTTGCAATTTTCTTTCTCCATATCATATCTGTCTGATTTTATTCTGGGTACACACACTCTTACAAAAATAGATACACTTTTTCGCCGAACTCCAGTCTATCTGTCTCTCTCTATTTTATTTTACTCGCAGCTTCTTTCTTTGCCTTGTGCAACTTCGCCGCTTAATTTGAATTTGCAGTGGCTGCATTATGCCTAATCCAGTTGATGACTGGGATTCCCGTGCAAGTAAGTCCCTAGAGTTTATCCAGTTGTTAATCATCAAATTCAGTGCTCACGTCTACGCAGCTTCTCCATAACTTTGAAGCTATGGAAATTTGTTTTTGTTTTGTAAAAGTGCAAAATAAGTTGCTGTGAAAAAAACAAATGCAATGTATAAAAACATTTTACGATATTTATTATAAAATCATATTAATAATGGTACCATTTTATTTACGCGAAGACGCTGCAGGTACATTAATTGGCTAACGCTTACTCATCTTGCTTAGATTTGAAAATATACAAAAAAAAACTAATTTGAATATCATTTCTTTTTTTAACGTACCGTTTAAAAATTTCAAAATGTAAAGTGGACAGAAAATAGTTGCATTGTGTTGTTTATCTTAATAAAAATCATTTGGTTTTATAATTTTATATTCATTGTAACTTTTTAAAGATAAAATATATAATACACTATTCTAACGTAAATTGTGTTATGACAGCTTGTTGACAGGTAACACCAGTAAAAGAAAGCAAAATGTTCCGACATTTATACCGATATGGAGTAATTCGATTCCGTAAACACCTGGTACGAATTTTCTGCAAATAATCAAAAACGAGATATTGAAATTTCATTTCACATTGATGGTATATATAAAACTAGATATTACCCGGATTGATTGGCCAAAGTTAAATGAAATATGCCGATTGGTGCAATGTGTTTCATGCAGATGCAGTTTTGGCTAGCAACCAAACCGATCAGGATCTTGGGAAAAAATCGACGGAACAGTTTAATAATTGAAAGATACTATCGACATAAATTCCGTCGACATTGCTCGCAGACTATCTAAGCACCATTATCATTCTTTCCGGTAGCGGATATCCATAGACCAACACACAGAATACCTTCTATGCGGGAAGGCAACGGACCTCACAAGTCGAAATCACTCTAGCCAAGATGTAATATGATGGTAGAAGTCAACGGATGATTCAATGAGTGCCAGTGAGATTAACAAGGAGATAAACTGCTCCTGTTGGACTCCATATACGGACTGCTTTCTAACGAATTGTTTTTTGACAAGCTGGGTAGTCTAGCAATTGCTACTGGGTGACTGCGCTCTATTTATCGACACCATGGAGTAGTTTAAAAAACGGAGGATACCTGAACAAAACTACCAAATACACTAACTAGGACATTGTGTGAGCTCGGTCTCAGACAAAATGTTTAAAACCTTAAATTAGGTGAGCTAGTAACATTGAAAAACAATAAAGTTCGACTAGTTCGTGTTTTTAATTTAATTTAATTATTGTAAGCATACCTGTTGAATACGTGGTCGACTTTGGTAGGTTCACTACATCACGGCGAAAAGTCGAAAGATTTTGTGTAAACCTAATAGTGCAAAATAAATAAAGAAAAACAATATTAATAAATGCTTGCTCCATTTGCTCAAAGTTTACACAACTCCAGCTTAAGGTGTTCTTAAATTATTCATATAGTTTTTACAAAGTCTTTGGTATGCCCAAAAAACCCGTTTTCATTCTACTTCGTATTGACTTCTTTGAACACTGCCCCCCTGCGTAGCAAAGACAGTGCGATTTAATTTTGGTGATTACATGCTAAGGCTAAGACCGTGCCCTGAATTGACTCTATACGAAAATACGAGTACATTAAAAACGGCATGCACATTTTCTTAAAAATGCATTTTCAAGAGCGGCGTGGTCAAGTTTAAAAGGGTGAAGATTTAATTTTCGTGAAAGCAATGCCGAACGCGCCGCACCTTACTGAATGAAAATTGAATACCCATTTAGTTTTAGAATATATGTAATTAAATTAAGTTCAAATATCAATAAGAAACGCGAATCTTTTTGATTGCTGTGCAAACCTTTTACTTTTAAATAATAGTTGAAGTTGAAAGTAACATTCTGTGGTAGCAAATACAATAAGTCACTCTGGTATACTGACGAACAGACAGACGAATTGGCTATATCAAATTCGGCTCGTGGCACTGATCAAGAATATATTTTTATATTAAAAATGTGTATAGTTGAGGGATCAAATTTAATACTCTCTGCAATTGTTTAAAAAGTATGGTGTTAGATTGATTTGTGTAAGCAGTGTGTAAGACGTATTTAAATTATTAAAAGTCATATGTACAATACTTTATCCTTACTTTTCCTTATTTTTACTGGATACATTCCGTTCTATACCTAGCATCAGATCTTCGAACCACTGAGCCATTGTCTGCTGTTTTTCAACTGGTTGTCCACGAATAATGCTTTCTTTAAGTGATCTATATTTAAAGAATTTTTCACATGAGTTTATATATTTTAAAACATAGAATATCTTTACCGATAATAGTCTTCATAGAGAAGTATAAGTACCAACAACGGACGGGACATGGACCATTGGTTCCGACAGTCCTCGGCAAGTACATTATTTAACAAAGAGGACATCATGTTCTGTAGCAGTTCGGAATTCAATTCGACTACCTATAAACATAAAATATAATAAACGATTTCAGACAAAATATATTGAGAATTCTTGATTTTTTTTTTGGTAAATGTATTTTTTAATTTTAATGAAAGTTTCGTTTTTCACCTAAAAATATACCTAATAAAATATAGTCTTGTGGATATCCTCTGCCCAGCAATATGTTAAATTATTAAATTATACTGATTACCTTTTTTATGCCGATTTCCTTGAAGGGCAGATTAACAATTTTGTTTCACACATTTCTCAATTTGATAACAGGGAGTATAATTTGAAATAACTTTGATTTTAATTGCTTTTTATATAGACGTGAAACTTTGTAATGCTAGAGGGGTAGAGGCACATATCATTTAAAAACAAACCTTCAGAAATTGTGAATTCTCTCGTGTCAAACTTCTCAGCTTCTTATTAGGGAATGTTGAAACTGTTACGAAGAAAGAGACTTATAAAAAATATTAAAAGACAATATGTATTCACGTATACCTTTTAATTGAAGCTGCTTAAAGATGTATGAGACAATACTGTCCAATATCGTGCAACAGCTGATGTAAATTGCCGAATCTGTAATTTAAATAAGTTAAGCTTGGCATATATTTAATGAATCAATTATAAATACCTAGTGCGGCAAGGCCCTTTGTCAGACTTTCCAATATGTAGATAAATGCTCGTGGCTCTAAAGCGACAAGGTATGTAACATGATCTTGAGATAGACAGTTTAATAAATTGTAATAAGCCGAGGCCAATTTTGGGTATTCCTGTTTATTTTTTATGTTTAAAAGATTAATTTTTGTTTGTGTTTCTTGTTTATTTTTTCACTTGTCAAACTTACCAATAAATCACTTTGTCGTATAGAAAGAATAAGTTTGGCCATGATATCAAGAACATTGTGTAATGTATCATCACCGTATAGTTTAAAGACCCCACAGTTAACATAGTTTCCACCAAGTGCATTTTTCAATATCAAAAAGCATATGGATATTCCTTTTAATTTCATTGGGTATAGTTGATCATCAGATACCTCTAGATGCAGAATACGATTGCCATAAATGCAAATCAGTTTTGATGCCTCGCGAAACAACAAAATACCCATTGGACTAGACACGTTGCCAGCTAAACGCTGTGTACGGCAATGCACTAACTCAGCAAACAGCTTTAGCACGGGCGTAGTAATGGCAGGTTCGTGAGCCCACAGTTCTACCGCACGAAGCAGTATGGGTAAATAATCAGTGTAGTAACTGTAATCAATAACAAATTATATAAAACAATTACAATAAAACAATATTCAAATGCTCTACTTTCATACGTACAGCCATTCGAAAAGCATAGTGTACTGAATACGAGCGTTAAGGGGCAATGCCAGCCCACGCAAGTCTCGAGCTAAGCCAATAATCGTTTTCTTCACTTCGTCATTAGGAAAACACTTTGTGTCCATTAGCACATTTCCAAGTGATTCAAACTGATCTATGGAATAACCAAAATTTAAATACAACTTTGATAAATTTTTTTTTTTTGTGCTTTGTAAGCTAACTTACTTGTTAGTGGTGTCAAAAAATTGTAGAAACGCTCTTCATCCTCTCCCAAATCAAACATTAATAAGCGGCTAAGCGAAGTGTAAAACATGGTGCGACAACGCATTTCGTTTAGAGATGAGCTTGTGCCAAGAAAAGGAAAATGTTCGCTTGTGTGATGTGTTAACATGAACTGAACTTCCTCTAAGCGTGCCAATTTCCGCACTGAATTGAAGTGAACAGAGAGGTCGGATAGTAACATTAAAGTTTTTGTAATTATTTGCTCAGAACGGCCCCAGAACTTAAGGTTGGTTATACTGCAAATATAAGAAGACGTCACTGAGTCGAAACCATACAATTTATGACAATACCTACATTTTACGATTAATGAAACTTAGCAGCATTTGCTCATCATTTAGACCAAAAACTTCACTAAGGCGCTTATAGACAGTTGCTTTTTGTGCCTGGTCACTGCTATGCATCTTTCGAACCTGATCTAAAAAGCTCAAAATGGCCAATTCCAGCTTCTCACAACCGGTCTGAGGTAGGCGTGAATCGGTTAAACTCATCAGTTGCAGTACACGAATTACAAGTTCTGCATCCATATTGTCATGTTCGTCGCTGGTTGTTACAGAAAGTCGACCCACAATCGCCGATCCAATCATGTAAACCAACCAAGTCAATTGCAGCTCATGGACAGTTACATCTATAGGGTTTGCGTTGAGTGTCTGTACGAGGTTTTCGTACTCACGCGCCTTTTGATCAAAATGCTGCACCAGAAGGTTGCAAGTTTTATTGTACTCGCAACGCTCGATTACAGATAACTGTTCAAGTTGCTGCTGAACCATACAAAGATCATCTAATGGATCCTCCATATTATCACGAACAATTAAAGGCACTGCATCCAAGCGGGATTCGATATACGCCTTTATCACTTCAGGTGTATATGTGCCAAGTAAATGCGGATCCGGTGATTTAACATATGGGACTGAAGCAACCATACGCTGCCAAAGGGTAAGTAAATAATGCACACTATTTGGAGCAAAGAGCCACATCTGCAAAAATATCACTTTCATTTTTTTTTTTTTGATAATACTTAACGAACACCATACTCACATGTAACGATTGCACAGTAAACTTTGCTATTAGTTCAATGGCTTCAGGGTAACAGGGAACGGCTATGAGTTCGCCCAGTTGATAATTGGACTTCAGGCGCGCTAGCAAACGACAGAACTCATGGTAATTATCTGGATCGCTAAGACCCTAAGTCAAATAAAATTTGTATTATGTCAGTGGTGTTCAAATGTAGCAGTTACTTACATGCAAGTTGGTGAGTATATTTTTCACACCTTCCACTAAGTTGGTCAGGAACTTTGTTCGCTCAGAGTTACTGAACAGTGATCGACGTACAGATGTCATTTGTACTAAGCACGACAATGAGTAACTCGCCAATCCATTCGGCAGAATTTGATATAAATCGAAAAATAATTTCAATGTGTTTGAGTCAAGAAATGCAGGACGCCAAGCTGTTGGTATCTGTATGTATTGTATGTGGAGTTGTTATCGTTTCTTAATTTCATATTTAAATAAGACTAGCGTACCTGAACATTATTCATATCATCGGCCGACTCATCTGTTGAGCTGCCAATAAAGTCAAAACTTAGACAGTTCTTCGTTAACCGCAAAACTTGGGATATTAACCTGTCTCAGAAATACAAAATATATTCAATTTACAATAATAATCAACTTACTATGTGGTGTAGATTAAACTTAAAATATTAAACACGATTGACTTGCACATTAAGCCCCAAAACTCTTAATATAATTATTTAATTCTCAAATGTCGACACATTAAGTAAACTATATAAGTATATATATATATACTGACATGCTTTAAACGGGACACGAAATGTTTAATGATTTAACAACTATTAGTCTAAGAAAAATCAATCAAAGTCACTATGTACATAACTCTATAACTCTTATTATATATTCATTTAAAATTATCAATTGAAGTCAACGAATTTTCTACTACTTGCATTACTATTTTTTATTAATAATTTCCAAAAATGAGTGCACTTGAATAGGGCCAAAGCAAAGCTCTTACATCGCAAGCAAATTGCAAAATAATTGCCAGTAAGAAGTGCAATCTTGCCTACCGAAAGATAGTAGAACAAATGTTAAAAAGTAAGAGTACAGTTTGATACCAGAAGCTTAAAAATCAAACTGTTCTAATTCCAAACATAGTTGCTATTCAGAATTAAATCAAATATTGACACTGAACGAAGACGTCTACCACTAAACTATTCTCTCAATACCATTGAGGCGTCAAACCGACTAAAAACTGACTGCATAAACAATCGAACGCAAGAAATTTTGTGGCTTGCTTTTGTTTTTTATGATGAAAAACGCATTAGTTTAGATAAACCTGATGAGAAATCGCTTTCTGACACGAATCATGCCCCATTGCACACTACTCTAGTGAAAAAAAACTGGATTCAAAAGCAAAACTTAACTTAAATTTATCTTCTTCTCAATATAATTGATAATGGGGATTATCAATTACCAAAAGAATATGAGGCTGGGTAGCCTGAAGCAATTCATTATTTTTAGTACTTTTTTACGGTTTGTTTCAAAAAGTAGTTATAAAAAGCACGTATTCTTACAAAAAATAATTTACAAAATCCGTTGACAAATTAGTAATTAATTGGTGTAATTGATTTCGATTTTTTTTTTTTATATCCTTGTAGAGGATTTTCGGAAATACCCATTTAACAAGAAAGAGTGCTCTAGTTGAGGAAGCTCGACGAAGTGTACCCTGGACCCAAGTCGGTCTATCATAAGTTGGTGTGAAATATTTATATATATAATAATATAAAATTGTATTATAAATAATGTGCAAGTGACGCAAGGAAGCACTCCATTCAGCTAAGGCAAATCTTATCCAGAACGTCCCCCACACTTGCTTATCTATAAACAAATGACGGTTCATGGGGACTCTAGTGAAGATTCCCTAGTTCTCCTCATTGACACTCATTTCCCGGTATGCTCCGAGCTATCTACAAACCATCAGAATAACGATTTCAAAGAGATCACCTCTCTCAAATCTACCCTCTGTAAATATATCATAAAATGAGCAATAAACAGTTTCAAGCGGTTTAAGTCAGTCCAGCCCAACTACCACAGTTCAACAGCTGTTAACCAGCTGGTGTTTTAAAGAGTTGCCAAATTAAATCACTATTGGCTTCAGTCAACAATCAGTTTTATTCCCAAAGCTGGTAAGCCATCTTACACAAGCGCTAAAGAGCATCTTTTAAGCTAACATCTGAGAAATACCCCAGACCTCATGCTCATTTCTGAGCCCCAACAATCATACTGATATAGTCTTTCAATCAATAGTCGAACTCTCTATTTTGCAATAAAAACTAGACATTGAACAACAAAACTTTAAACACGCTGGAAGAGTCTAAAAATGGGAGACCGACTGTGTATGAGTATCATTCACATGTACATATATAGTTGTGCATAGGTAAGGATTTAAAACTAGTATGCGTTAACAAAGAACAACTCACGCTTGTTGCGACTCGTCCAGAAAGTTCAAGTTCTTGCTATTGTCGCGCGCATTTATCAAAAGAGAGCAGGATAGTAAAAAAGTATCATACAGCTGCTGATCTCGGTAAGATGTAGCTATTTTTCGGTTTTTTGAAAACGATAAATGTGCATCTAATTCCACGATTGAATTCATTTCTGATACCAACTGTGAGAGGATTTGTACGCCAATAGTGCAATGCTCAACGGATCCCTAAGGAAAAATATTGATAAATATCATTTATTAAACAGTTTGGCTTAGCACTTGCAATGCTTACCTGTAAGAATTTTTTGACGTCCTCAAGTAAGTTCTGAAAGACAAGTTCGCCCTTGTATGAATCAAACCAACCGTATTTAGTGATTTTAGCAAGAAGCGTAACAAGTGCCTGCACTACAAAGTGCTGCAAATTAAGCCTGGTTGCCAAGTAATTAAGAGCATAGCTGCGAATATCAATGCGCTGCCCAAGAGTTATCCCCTGTATCAATTTTGTGAGGGTAGATGCGGCAAGTAGCTGGGCGTAGCTGGAATCAGCTCGGTCCAGCAGTAACTGACACTTGGGTAGGGCGTCCTGGCTATTGACAAATGTGATAAGTCTCTTTTCAGCATCCGCACGGACGCTTGCATCTGTTGCTTCATACAACTGCTTGCACAGTGTTTCCAGTTGTTGGATTTCCTATATAAAACCGCATAGAAATAAATGTGTAAAAATGCATACAAATAATTGTACATGGAAATACATTTCATATGCATGCAAAATTACAAATAAAGAAAAATGCATTTGCAAGTATGCAAATATGGTGAAATAGATTGGCAGTTAATATGTTAAAAGCGAGATGGGATACTTGGAATATAGTCAAAGCAATAGTATGTGAGTATTTACCATAGCACTTTATTTGCCCTATCGTTTGATTTCCGGTACAAAATAAATTTCTTTACTTGGTATTTGTTGCGCACTAGCGCTCGAGCTCAAAGAGCCGAGTATTTAGCGAGCTACGGCAAGTGTAATGGAATAAATACAAATACCGAAATCAGTAGAAATATATATGCAATCGAAAACTACACTAAGCCATAACAAAGCTATTTAGACTGAGATGATTTGTGTTGATTTCTGTTATCGGCATATCGTTATCGTACCGATTTAATTCAAGCTGACAATAGCTGTTCTCCCTCTTTTAATTGCTTTCACGGATGTGACATTTTACCAATTATTAACCAAAAGTAGAAGAATTTGCTATTATTTTTATTCTGTTCTGTATTGCATATGATATATTCAGCCGTATTCATTAATACATACTTTCTCATGCATACATTTTTATAAACAACATATATTCGCATTTGTTCATGTAATATATCGATTAGCTCAGTGCGATAACCAGGACTGCAGCGATGCACTGAGGAACGATTATAATGTATGGAACACTTCTGAAGGCATTTTTATTTTATGTTATGTGAATTCAAATAGTGGCATTATCATGATGACATTCCCTTTAGTTTTGGTCTGCCGAAAATGCAGCATATGTTTTGCATTACCAGGAGACGTTCCAAAATGATTTTGTTGCTCTTAGTAAATTTATGTTATTTCGGTCCACCACTAAAAATGTGACTTTCAGCGCAAAACTTACACTTACATCGAAGACAATTGGTGTAAAAATATTATGCGCTAATCACACAGATTCACATCTCGCGGAACTTATCGGAATTTTCTAAAGATGTGAAACACTGCTCATATCGGCAACATTAAAATCATTATCTATTGCAGCTGTTAGTTGGTAGTTGGCAGTTGTATGCAAGCAAGAACAATTCTCACAGCCAGACGAGTTGTGGAAAGAACATTGGGCTACTTCTCAAATTCAAATAAAAAATAATTAATCTATTTTAAGAAATTCATTCTTGGGTTTTATTTAAGACATTAAACGAATACATTTTACATAACAACTTAAGCCACTTTGGTTTCAAACGTTTCCTTGTTGCCTCAAATACTGTTAATTTAAAATACATGTAATTAAATAAAATAGTCTTGAAAGTAATATTTTATTTTATTAATCTTGATTGTCGCGCATTTTCTAATTGTAATTTCAATTCTTTGCACAGGGCTTGTGTACGTTTTCGCAGTGAATACCAAATATTTTTGCTGTTCAACTGCAAAATACTGACAATATTTTGGGTGCAACAAAATGATTAACGAACATCCCCTACTCATGCATTTATGATGCTGAATTTTCGGCACAGCAAAACTGGAGCAACAGTAAAATTTATGATTGATGCTTGATATCATTTTGGGTGAATCCAGCATTAAATTTTGATTTTGGTGGCCGTAGTAAAAAAAATCTAAAAGAATCGGTTACAATAATTAAACGGTGTAAGGCGAAAACAAGTGAAACACATGGAATTTTTCAATGATTTGAAACGCTGTTAACACAATCATTATCAGTAGCAGCCACAGATGAATGAATGAGCAACTGATTTTTAGTCTGAATCGAATCGTGTTGTTCCTGTTTGCCTTGCACTGTTCTGCAATATATGGCTGTCTATGTGGACATAGTGTTAGAAAGGGAACATTCCTTTCCCATAATACTTATGCAGAGTTAATTTTTTGATACAGCAGAACATTATGAAGCCTTGTCAAAAATGTTTTTTTATGCAAGATATCGGTCTGTGTGAATGAATTTTATGGAGTTTTGTTGGAAACGTGGATGTAAGCGATGTGGAAACGTGCTGAACCAAATTACTGGTTGCCATCTCAACTTTGTGCACACAGCAATAACCGATAATATCTGCTCATTTTGTAAGTCGAAGTGTTGTTTTTAGATATACGTATGTTTGTACCCGCCGGTTATGCGAAGTTCATTTTTCGTAAAAGATGTTTTACGTTAGCCTGCTATTTATAATAGTGTTACGTTTAAACAACAAATAAGTTTAATAAGTAGTGTCAATATGTGTTACTGCAGGCTTGTATTCAAACAAAAACATATGCATGTAAATAAATATGTACACCTCTTTTTGTATGTGCATTCATAAATGTATCTATGTACATACATAGTATATATATTAGATGTGTTCGATCATATGTACATACGTTAGAATATCAGAAGAAAAAAAAATAACCGACAAAAGCCAGACAATAAATATATGCACATATTTATGGTATATAAATACATGCAAATTAAATATGTACATATACTTGTGTTATATGTATACATATTAATAAATTTGAGATATAATAAATCATAACACGTGTGCACACTTACTGCTGGAACGCAACCTAAAAATGCGCAGAGCATTATATTGAATATTTGATTTGATGCTGATCGGGTGCCGCCTACAGTCCCTTTCGCCAAATTAAAAGTTTAAATGTTTTTGTGTGTGCATGCATATTTTGATCTGCAGGTGCGTGCGCGAGCTGGAATATATATAAAAAAGTTAGCTACATATGTATATGTGTGTATGTATGCCGAAAACATGTCGCAACATATTGCATTTTGTTGCATTCTAAATACAAAATCAGCAGCAGTTGTGGATTTTGCAGATAATTAAAATCCGTTTTAAGAGATCCATGATGTATTACAATACAAGAAAGAACGGCTATTCCAACCATGCCAAAGATAACATTCCCATTTAGACCGGTGTCCAACAGCCAACATCTAAATTTTTTTGTTTTGTACGTTTCAAAATAAATAGTATTTAATATTCAATAATCAATATTCTACATTGGTGTAGACGACGGCTAGTTAGTAATGCTGATCAAGAAAATATTTAAAAAAAAATGTATTCTAAATCAACTAATTTTTTTAATATACTTTTGGTTTTGAGAAATACTCGTCCGCATGGACATCAATGAAATTAGAGACTTTAATAGGCCACAATAGGCCTACTGGGCGTTGAGAAATCGAATATCAGTTATAAATATAAAGTTAGCTGATATTTCCCTCGTCAGGCTTACACTTTTCACTGCCAAACTTCAAAGGTAGATTAGTAAAAACGTCGAGTCACGTCCCATACACAAATCTGTGTCGTTCAATGGCAACGTTTTCACATTTATGTTTTTTTTTTTCAATTTCTAAATTTGTTTTCAGTAAAACCAGCCAAGACCTTTTGCAAATATGTATATATTATATGTATGAAAAAAGTCTTAAGCATTTCTTTTCCTGACGAACAAAGTGGTTGCGTGGATGAAATATGGATTTACTGTGTACGGAGAGCATAGTTACGCATCCCAAACAGTTGTTAAATAGGTATAAAAAGAAAACGCCGATTACAAAGCCGTACTGCATAGGAAGCACCTTACCATGCTCGCCACCACCCTCGTCAACGGAAGCAAATATTAGAGGCGGCAGCCGTGATATAGTATGCTCTGTAACCGTGCCTATTGTTTGCAAAATGAATAAGGTGGTGTATGTATTTGCCTCAGTTGCATCGCCGGTTGGTGCGACAAAATCGACAAAACATATACAATCACCACAACAGCACTGTAGGCACACTATCAACCTGACTCCTTGCGCACCAGCAGCGACAAATCCAATAGAAGGGGCAACCATAGCCGATAAACATTATGAGTATGGAAATGCACATATGGTCGTTACAGATCCCATTTTCAAATCGGATCGCTGTTTAGAAAATGCGTTAAAATCGGAAGAAAAACATCAGCACATTATCGAAACATATTTCAAAACTGTACAGAAGGATATTACCCCGCCAATGCGCAAAATTGTTGCGGAATGGATGATGGAGGTGAGTAAAAAATGGTTCTCATCTGAGTTCCGTATACACATTATACTTATTTATCGCCCAATATTAAAAAAAAAATTGCCTTGACATTTACTGTGGGCAAGAAAATAATCACAAGGAAGACACAATATTTCGGCTCAATTAGAGCACCTTATTCAAATAATATGCTGGTCGTCCGAACTGCCATAGTGGATGTTTTGGAAAACTGTCCCTCAAATTAACAATTTGCACATTTTGCATTTTGAGCTTTGAAAGCGATTTTCTGTGTGCATTCTTCCGATAAGCCCAGATCTACAGCGTTCTTTTTGGAATGTGTGATCCGTGATACATGAACACATTTATGAAATGGTTTTTGATTGCCAATAATTACTTATTGTTCTATGATCTGCATCGTTTAAGGTGTGTGCTGCAGAGAAATGTCAAGAGGAAGTCGTCTTGTTAGCACTAAACTACATGGATCGATTCCTGTCAACGAAATCTGTGCGAAAAACTCACCTACAAATATTAGCTGCCGCCTGCTTATTACTTGCTTCCAAGCTACGTGAGCCCAGTTGTCGCGCACTTTCGGCAGAGCTTCTGGTCTTCTACACGGATAACAGCATTTATAAAGATGATTTAATAGTAAGTAATCTCAGAATTTTTGCAAAAAAAATGCAATTAAGTTTTTCTTTGTAATTAAGGAGTTAAAAGCGATATTGTAATAAATGTCTGTGTGGTTCTATTATAGTAGCAATTCAATTTAGCAACAAGAAATCAAATTTTACGAGGTCTCCACTTTTCGATTTGCATTATTTGTACATTTTTAGATTTAAATAAATATGTTATCACGATCTTTTCACTTTCAGAAATGGGAGCTATATGTGTTGAGCCGTCTAGGATGGGATCTTTCATCGGTGACGCCCTTAGATTTCCTGGAGCTCTTGATTATACGTCTGCCTATTAGCAGCAAACACTTTTCCGACTTGAACATCGATAAAGTGCGCCAGCATGCTCAAGCATTCATATCTTTAGCGGCAAAAGGTATGGATAAATACACATAATTCGTGTCAGAGAAAAAAAACCAAAACTGCTTAGAACAGCCTGATACTCTTTCAACGTAGTTTGTCAACCTAATCCCGAAAATAAATATTAAAAAGTCAAAGTTGAAGAATTTATTTATTAATTTAACTTCTAGTCACCTGTAGCGATTTTATAAAACAGTCGGATTTTGTCGGATGCTGAACATCATTTTAGTTGTGTTATGGGCTCGAGCACATTGCAGCGGAAATTGTACATTTGTGGTTTGCCATTGGGAAGATATTATAATTTTGTCGGATAAAACCAATAAATTGTCTAAATTCTTGATCAGCATCAGATGCCGATGTATACGAAGTAGTCCCTCAGAATGCATTCGGCTTTTTACTGCAAGCGTACATATCTTGGAGCCGATCAGATCGGATTACTATCATATATCTGCGATAGGAACGATGGGTCGGTTTTTAATATTCAAAGTTATATTTAGGTTAGTTGCTCATCTTCATCATCACAAATCTTATAATTGTAGCTTAAGTATAAAGTATTTTTCATATTTATATTGTGTATTGTATGTATATCTTTAATATCCGATTCTTAAATATACTTTGCAGAACATAGGTTTTCTAAGTATACATCGAGCACTATTGCGGCATCGAGCATTGCCGCATCAATAAGTGGACTTAATTGGCATTTGTGTACCGGACATAATATACACTTTCTTTTAAGCCTTCTTACGGATTTAACAAGCGTGGGGCAGGTTTGGTTAACATTTAGCGCGACAGCTATTCAATGTTTTAATTCACACTATTTCTTTAACGATAGGATCAACTGCAGCAGTGCATGATATTAATGGAAGCTATATTTGAAGAACACAGTCGCAAGCTACAACCGAGAGAGAAACCGGAATTATTAAATGGATATTATAATGGTCGATACTAGCATGAACTAACATGTATCACCAACGCCATCAAACGCCAATTGTGTCCGCTATGCCCACCTTCTCTCAGACGTGCAAAATACAGGTACAATCGCAAAAGGAGTTACATGAAATAAAGTCTTAAATTATGACAACATCTGGAAAATGCGCAACACCCAATTTTTAAGATTTGTTTTTATATACTCTGGACTGTCAGGGAATTTCGCCGACTGGACCAGCTTAAACTCGCAACTGCTTATTAGCTCTTAAGATATACTAAATACACTAGTATGGCAACAGAATTCTTATTAAGTTATTGTTTTAGTCGTATTTTAATCGAACTCATTTGTCAAAAAATATTATTTGTTATTCTATGAGTTCGTTTAATTTTATAATTTGTTTAAAGAAATGGCGCATATTTTTTAATCACATTACGTATTTTAGCATTATTTTTATTTTGTACATACATATGTAAACATAAATCAGCGAAAAAATTGTATGTAATGAAATACATAGGGAACTTTGAGCCGAAAAATGTGAATTAAACAGAAAGCAGTAGGAGCTTATCAATGCTCTGTTCCCACCCAGTGTAATTACAGCTGAAAACTGATACGAAGCAGCTTTCTTAATTGTGGCGTTAATGATTCCCAAACGCCTCGGACTTTAGTACCAAGACATCTTTCTTTCATTGCGATTTGCAGGCGGCAATGTTTCTAATTGATATTTGAAGGAGGACATAAGTAATCCATGAAGCGGAGAAAAATAAAAAATAGAAGCAAATACACTGATTCACCTTTATGAACAGAGTAAAAAGGGTAAAACCAGAAAAAAAGAGACTGATTGTAAAGCGAAAGAAATCACTTATATATCTACTTTACAATATATTGAATGCAGTAAAATATGATTATCAGCTTACCTATATATATGTATATATAAATATATATATATAGCCAGTAAATTTATAGTACCTTAATAAATATATCTACCACACGTAACATTGCCGAACTATTATTAAAGTTATTTTCATTTTGTGGAGGCATGAAAAAATAGATGTAGCTCCTTGAAAGCCTTCAACAAAGGAAGCGAGAGAAGCAAGTAAGAATGCTCTACCCAAAAGAGCTCGACTAAAAGTTTCGCACACCCAAATTTAAGCCGTTATGCAAGTACTACAATTACTGCTGGTCGTCGCAGGCACTAAAGAATTTTTGTTTCCAAAATCCCAATTCCCCAATCTCTAGTTCTTATAGTATATGCGTTCATTGAGTAGTGGGACCCTTCCAACAAAAGCATGACCCTTTGGAAAATACTACATGGGGACACAGTTAAGACAATTTGGTGTATATGTTTTGCTATACATTTTAATGAATAGTCGAATAATTATATATATTTACGCAATTCTAGATAATATTACATTTTAAATCTCTAAAACAAATTTGAATACAATTACGAGTATATGTAACATTATTTTATGCAGTCAAACAACTTGATATATATATGTTTATGGGGAAGCTAGAGAAATTAGAGATGTTAGAGGAGCTCGACCATACATTGACTTACATCAACGTATAGTCGAACTACTCTAAATCAAGCTTCCCTTGTCGAATTTTCACTAAGTTGCAAATCGAACTTATTTTAAATAACTTTGCCTTCGTAACTTACATAAGTTAATTTTCTCCATAGGCGAACAGAAGTTTGATTCATTCAATATCGAACAACTCAATCCAACAAATGTGCTGCCTGCAGAAGAAGGGCAACCACATATGCATTTTACAATGACAGTTTAAAAGTAAAAAATTGCGATAACTCTGCAGGGACAAAGGACCGACAGTCCGAAATGTCGTTGCGGCGGTTAATGGGATCGGTCATGTCTTTACTTGTATACATTTTGTGACAAAAGAGTACAGAAAAAATGTGTATACAGTTGTAGCTGCATATATTTAAAGAATATATATTTTCTGTAATTCAAAGTCCCTATCTAAAGGAGACTGGATTGCCAAATAGTAATCCGATTCCAATTCGTCGATAGAGAATTAACTAATTTTAAATTTAGATAATTTGCATATTGGGATTTTTATACGAAAAAAAAAACTGCTGCGTAGAATGCGATTACTGAGAGCGGATATATTTGCTATATTTATTGCGCTAATATCAAACATGTTGTTTTAATGGGGAAATTAAACTAGCATAAGCAATTTTGATCTTTTCCCTATGCTTAGTATAGCTCCAGAGAAATTAATATTTTGCCGCCTATATTTATTTGTATTTGCTACACCCTGAAACCATTAAAAATGGGAAAAGGGTCACATAATTATTTTCTTAAACCGAAACTTTGTCAACAGACCGCTCAAAGTTCCATATCACCGACAGTTTTTTTTTTTTAGATAGATATAGAGTCGAAATATCTAGAGAATTTTGTGCCCTCATTATGTGTATGTGGCCATATGTCGACCTTTCTTGTTAGAGTTAGAAAAGCACGACTATGTATTCCTTATAAAAAGTAAAACAAAACTAAAAACTAATACTGCTGACTGCAAAACATTGTTGTCAAGTTGTTACATTTTATTTAATTAACGATGTACATGTACAACTAAAAGATAATGTAGTTACAAAATACAGCATGTTGTAGAACAGCAACGGCCCGATCCACTTTTACTCTTCTGCCTTTGATCTGTAAAAAAAAACAAAAAAAATAATGATTATCATAACTTAACTTTTACTTAATCTATTAAATATGAATAAGCACATAAATGATTATTATGGACAGATGGTCTGGAGCGTTGGGGATGAGTGTGACCTGGAAGTTTATATGCCGATCTTTTAAGTCTACGGTCGATATTTGGTGACTTTAGGCTTAAAATCCCAGACCGCAGTGAATCATCATATAATCATAACACTTCCTCTGCCTCAATATATATACTTGAAGTTTTACTTATACTTGGGTTATTTTTTGGTGGTTCGAGCATATTGTGCCTTTCAATTGCAGGAGACATTGACTTCCGGGATATTTGGATGAGCGTGCCCAATAATTTAATAAACTAAACTTGGACTCTCAATAGTCAGTAATGTTTAAGTTAAGTTAATATTGAAGCAAATATTTTTTCAGTCAAATATGTTCACATCAAATTGCATTTTTATTAATGGTTCATATATCTCTGGTTCTTCTGATATTCAAGTTAATATGCAACATATTATATGTGGTGTCAAAAAAAGTGTGCACTAATAACTTACTCGCTGTCTTACTATCACAATCACCTTGTGCTATTAGCTCAGCATGATTTCTTAGATTGTCAATCTCAAAATTATCAATTTATAAGCTATTGAATAGAATGCTTCTTCTAATATTAATTAAGGATCCAAGTGCTGCTGGGTCTAGGTATATTCCCTTATAAGTCCTGAAGATTCATATTATCCCTAAAACTAAGCCAATGGATCAGTAAAAAACCACGTTGAATTGAAAAAACTAAAAGCAACTGTCTAACTCGCATCTTTATTGCCAGCTGATTTTCCAATTTATGTTCGACAATTCTTGTAGCAATAAGTACCACTTCCGTGTGTATTCTGAGGGAATAGTAGAGAGTAACTTAGCATACTAAGTGAGCATTATGGAGAGTACAATGGTTATCTTAATACAAAAATTCAACACATACTAATATATACAAATTTAATAAACGTAGCACCGATCTTCTTTCCCCCCGTTTTGGGTGCTCTTATTTGCGAATGCGAATCCTTTCTGCGCTTGGATATAGTTTTTTTTTTCACTCAGTGCTGTATTACGTATAAGCTAGATTTAGATATTCAAAGCGTAACTATTTCAAAGTATGTATTACTCTTACCTTGCGAATTGGGCTCTGGTAGATTATCACGCGGTACTAAGTGCATAACAGTTGTTTTGCCTAGTGGAAGTCCTAATGCACCCAACGTTACATTGCAATGTAAAAAACGGCCTTGATAAATTAACCGTAAGATTTCTGATTTAGAAACAGCTTCTTGCGCCCAATCTAAAATGGAAGAAGAATATAATGAAATTTAAGTGTTTTTTTTTGTTTGTAAGAACTGATTGTATGGTTCTGAGTAGCTGAGGTGTGTGCAATAGAGAGATGTTCGGATTTCAACCTGAAACATAATCATTGGAACCCGGAAATAGTCAAATTATTCGATAGTCAAGCAGCAATAAATGCCTTTGGAGGACGAAGATAACGTCAAGAGTAGTTCGTAGGGTACGATCCAAGGTAGACCAACTCGGAACACACAATAGGGTTATCCTAAGATGGGTTCTGGATCACAAGGATATAGAGGGGTATGAAGAGGAAAATGAACAAGCGAAAATGGGACAGACAGACTCCTAACAGGCCCAGAACCGTTTTGTGATACAATATGACTGGAACTTAGAAACGAAGAAAGACAGGGGCGACAACGGAACTGGGCAGAAACACCAGGTCTCCGCCAGGCCAAATGTTTTTTTTTTTTTGTGGCTATAATCATAAGCGTTTTAAGCAGGTAATACCCATGGGAAAGAATAGGCTTAGGATAATCAGACTATGAAGTCACCTATCTAAACTGGGTATTTTTAGTAGCGAACTAGGCGGATTTTGTGAAAACGAGGAAGAGTCCTCAACACACATCGTAGCAGGTTGTGTCGTCTTAACTAGGAAAAGGTGTAGTATCCTGGAGATGCATGTTCTGCCTGCTACTTGAGCAGCCTGTCTAACCACGGAAACGCAAAGAAGCTTGTAATTTGGTTTGGTTTGGGTAGTTAACTTGACAATCATTGTTCACACAACTGAATTTTGGAACAGTAGTTTGGATGACAGCTTTTGATATAGTTATATATATTGTGATAAAATAAGGCCCACCCTTTGCAAAGGTATTAAAAGAACTTCAGTTTTACTTACCTGCAGGCCAATTTTCGAAAACGGTTTGAGCAATATCACCGGCAGAATCTGATGGACTAAATATAAATTCCTTTGTTTTACCGCTTACTAGAATCAATCGCAAGTTGATCTGAAAAAAAAACAAAAAGACAAATATTTACAATTTGTAAATTTTTATAGTTCACCAAAGTTATGCCAAGGATTATATTTACGAGTTATCGATCAAATAATCGCAAATTTTAAGGATAGAGTAGGCAGAGGCAGCTATCGATAGATTGAAGCAAACTTGTTCTGCTCATGGTATACGAGAAATTATATTCCAAATTTCTCTCTAGCATTAAAAACAGACAGACATACGGACATGGCTATATTGACTTGGCTGTTGACCCTAATCAAGAATTTATACACTTTATGGGGTCATTTGCACAATTTTTACCAGTTTACCAATTTACAATGGGTTCAGTTCAGAGTATAAAAATTCTTCTTTAGGTTTAGGTATAGGTTTGAAAACGTATCAAAGTCGTGGATTTAATTCGAGATTCAACTGAAAACAATTAGCAGAAAATAAAAAAAAAAATAAAACGGGCATATTTTTTATCTTAATATTTATTTTAAATTAAGATTATGTCACAGAATGTCTTCAAGTAAGTTTGTAGATTTACTAGCTGTAAGTTCTAGAATAACTACTTTTTTAATCACTAACTCATATTTTGTATTAGTGGACATCAAACTAATATTTTCCTTTTTAAAATAATTTCTGTGACAATAACGAATTTCCGGTTGCGTGCTTACTCTTCAGTCGTCGGTTGTTCAAGGAATGTTTGTTCTTTATTATTTCAAGGATTGAGTTAAAAATGAAATAAGAATAAATGAAACAAGCGCATTTCATAGAATTCAACTAGTTTAATGTTTTTTTTTATCTTAAAATAACAACAAAATTAACATTTGTTTTAAATTATATTACATTTTCAAAGTCCGCAATTATTACTATTCATTATTGCTCATAGCTTCTCCATTGGGTTTGTGGGTTCATATTATATGTTTTTTACTGTATACGGTAATGCGATCTTGATGAGATGTATATTCTCCGCAATCAGCCATCTTTAATATTGATGGAATCATAAAAAATTTCTAAAATTTCTACTAGTTGTCCAACTCTTTAAGCAACACCATAAAACTGGGAACTTTATTGGTCGCTTAATGTAGTTCTTATGAAAGGCTTCTGTTTTCTTCCAAATGAGACGTGTGCTATCGCATCCAGTGCAGATATCAAATTTGCAGACATCACCCCTTGTCCATAAGAAACGCCTCCTCTTGGGGTAGATGTAAGCACGCACCTTTGAGTTTTAAATAAACAAAGTCCCTTCTTTTACAAAGAGTAAATATCATGTACAAAATACAAAATAATAATTTTTAAGTATGAAAATCAGAAGACTCAGGCTTAAAACAGCGAACAGTCTAGTTCTTTGTCACATTTCTTTGTTAAAAATCCATATTGAGCTGGACAGTGATAATCTCTCTATTGATTTTAAAGGCTTAACTGAGATATGAAATAAAATTAAATGGGCATCACTACAGGGCCAAGAATGCAATTGACATATACTTCTCGGTACACTTATTTGCGACATAAATAATTCAGCATTTTACGTAGAACAATTTGAAATTAATATGCTGAAATGCAAAAAAGTAGCATCTATCAGATCACAGATTTCGCAGCTTCAAATTTGCCAAATGATCAAAATGAACAATCAATGATCAATGTTCTAAAGATGTTGTTAGATAATATATACAACTTACTTTGTCAGATGGAATAGTTCGTGTCATCTTCAGTGTAATCAATGGAGTTCCGTTCCCTTTAGTGGTTGTACTGCACGAAGATGTTGGTTCCTCCAACGAAGAAGTAACCGAAGTTGATGGGGCAGACGAAATCGAAGTATGTACATGCTGTCGTTGCGCCAACTCATTGGAGTTAGAACTGCGGTAATTGGATGCCTGCTTTTGCAACACATAATGACGTTGCTGTTGGTGGACGGCCGCTCTAACAGGTGGAGCCCTACTGCATGTTGTCAAGCATGAGGGAGGATTTAGCATCGAGTGTGGTGTAGTAATAGATGTGCTCGTTTCAGAGGCATCAACACCTAACGAGTCCAACGAACCATCCGATAATTTGTTGAGTTTTGTAAACGTCAGCTGATACTGATGGAGGCCTATACTGTTGCTGGGAACTATGGCTGTGGTAGTTGAAATTATCATATTCTGTTTATGGTAGTCCGGTTTCGAAGGTTCCGTTGCAGGCGTTCCATTAGACGATGAAGGTGTAGCTAACATGGCGCATTTAACATAGACTTTGATAACAACTTGTTTTTTTTTTTATTTTTCTTTTTTTGCACACCACAAACGCACGGTAAGAAATCAACCACTTAGTGTGTGATTATGTGCACAGCTGTATTGTGAACTATTTTGCTTTCATCCGAGATGTTTTAAACTCATTTTGAATGATCTGTGTAACAATTAATTGGCTATGCTCAAACGGTAATTGCTAAAATTGAAAAGAACATAAATTAAATAAAATCATATTATTGTTGCATTTCGAAATGGGTATTGTACCTGTCTGACGTCCTTATAGTTTGCCCCACTTGACCAGCAAATGCGACTTGGTGAAAGTAATTTTGCAACGCAACATTTTTGGAGCACAAACAACAAATGCTAAGGATTGGCAGCGGTGCCACTTAATTGTTCTAATTTGAATTTTACTCGCTCATATTATTGTGCACATCGTATAAATATATATGCATGTATATGTTTACGGAACTAGCTCCCACACATAATTATGTATGTAAATAGATACACACTTGTATATAAATGAATGCACGCGCACGCGCATCCATGTCACGATAATATTATGTTCACAGAAAAAAATACAATATGTAACAATTATTCCATTACATGTCTGGAGTTATAATTATTATTATTTACTTCTTTCGTCACTTTTATGAACATTTCTTTAGTCCATGATCCATGTCATTTCAGGCAAAACTTTTCGCTCAGCAAAAAAAAGGCTTTTTCACAACAGAGTTATTTAAGCAAATGTAAATAGTACTCTATGTACATGCATGCATAAGTATGTGTATATGTCACAAATAAATACAACCTTAAGTGTGACCAAAGTCGTAAGGCATTTAAATCCACAGATTTCACCTGCATAAATATATCGATATGGCACTGTACTCATATGGAAAACAAAGTTATCGATAACGAAAAACTTTCAATCTGAAAAAATAAAATTTTAATTTTTTCTATTTTTCGAGACGGTAAAACTGAAAACCACACTGTTAATTCGCTGTCCAGACAGGCAGATTTTGTGAACAGCTGTTCGGTGTCAAAAGGACAAAATTTATAAATTTTGATTTTGGTTCTCGGCAATCCTCCACTTCCAAATCGAAGTGCATCAGGTACAGTGCGTCAAGAAAGAGTGTGGACACATCTTTGGTAACATATTTTGCGAATTCAATGCTTTGGTATTTATCTTCCTTTTCAAACCGATAAGCTATTCAACAACTTAAAATTCATTTCACAAGGTGTTTATAAATATGACATAATTTATTGCGGTGTATATATAAATCGGTTGCTTGTAATGGTCGGCAGATTGATCGATAGGCGAAGGGATATCGAATGGGGGACCATCTCAAGAAAAAAAAGGGCAAGAAAAAAAACAGGAAGAAGAAGAAGAGACCGCATGCGCATGGGCGAAAAAAGAAAAGCAGAAGATTTTGAAAAAGAAATCCGATGAATTGATAGTGAATATAGTATGAAATAATTATATGTAAAACAAAAAAAAAGAGAAATAAAATAAATGAACATAAAACAAATGTAAAAAGAAAATAAACACAATAAAAAACAAATAAACCGGCAGCAGCTACAGGCAGCAGCAACAGGCGGCAGCTACAGACGACAGCAAAATCGCCACCGTCAAGGAGAAAATCGCCAGGAACCAGGAAGCGGAGCCCAAAGACGCCGAGACGACACGGATTATAACAACACCTGTGAGTTTGTTCCCGCCTAATTGCGGCAGAGTGAGCCCAAGACAACTGTTCGGCCACAACCAATACAATAGTGATGCTCATTTTGTCTCTCAGTGATGCGCACTATTGAAGCCAAAAAAATAATAAAAATTATAAATATGTTGTAAGCTTTAAATTAAGTAAATAGATAAAATTGTAATATATATATATAAGCAAATTTAGTGTTGGCCAACAAAATGTTAGGAGTCCAGATGTCACATGTATCACATGATTTGTAAATTAAATATTTTAAAAGAATTAATATGAGGTGGTAACTTAATGTGATCGGGTGAGATGAGGGCATAAGAAGCAAACGAAAAAGGAGTAATTATGTAAGGGGATTTCTCCAGAAAATTTAGAGGAGGAACCGCTAGGAAGGGAGGGACACGCAGGCTGTACAATATCCACACAGCCAACACAGCAGCGAGCGGACTGGTTTGATCGAAATATTTGTTTTTTTTTAATTATAAAGAATACAAATTTTTTTGTTAACTTGCCGCCCAATATATCGCGGTCGAACTACCCCTGAGCCGATAGCTAGCCGGCTGAGCGATATATTGGTGCTTTCGACAGGCAAGTCATAACAAATGGCGCCCAAATGAAAAAACTAGGCTGACGTTATAAGAATGAATGTCACCCTGTTTAAAGACAACACCGCGAAGCACATTTGTAGCAACAAATGACGCTTGCATGAAAGAAATAAAAAAATGAATAAATAAGAAATCAAAATAATCAGGAGATTGTACTCGAAATTCTAAAGATTAACAATTCTACATATATTGAACAGGTGGCCTTAACCAACAAGTAGGAGGAATGTTTAGTCGGACCGTGGATGAGCATCCTACTATGCTGAGTCCATCGCTGCCACAAACAGTAGTCCTGCCGATTTGGTTAAAGAACATCCTTCAAGTGGCATTAGTAGTGAAAGTGAAGCTTAGCTGGACCGTGAGCCGGGGAAAAGGCCGAGCCACGTTGCCGCTGAAGTGGATCTGAAGCTAAAAAGAAAAATAGAATTTGATAATTAGTTTACCGGTCAATTAAAATTTATTAAATATAGCATACCTAGAAATTGGGTTTACAAAGTACGTCGAGTTTTCGAGTCGAGATCCGTGCATTACCGTTTTAGTTATTGTCAACGTTGTCCGACGTTGAGAACGCGCGCAGACAATAGAATTAATTAGTATTCCAGAATAGAGAGGAACAATTGAAGGCGAGCTAGAAAGATAAAGAAGTGTTTTAGCGTGTGATATTAAACTATTTTCGTTTTGTGTAGTGTGGATTGTTACCTGTAGGTGGCGTCATACGGTGTTACCCTCATCTCACCCATCTTAATGTTCCAATTGTATTTTCGAGAGTGCTGAGTCTTAATTTTGAGTGTTAGTTTTTTCTGTAATAAGTCGATTTCCAGTGATAGCTTTGTTCTCAACATTATTGTTACAACACAATTTTGACTTAGAGAGTAGGTTAGTCAAATATTTATTATAGGCTACATATCATTGTTTATGAGTTATTCATTGATTGTAGTATCTTTATTGAATATTTATTTATTTAATACACGTATAGATTTAATCAATGTTTATTGATAATAAGCGTATGTTGCTTATTCAATAATATAATATTTATTTTTCCACTGGAAACCGAATAGTGTTTAAAGTACAGATAATTATTTTCCGTAGACATATTTATGCATATAGACCTATATACATATATTTATGAAAATTGGGGGTTGAATAATTATACGTTTTTTTTGTTATATGTTGAAATATATTTAAAATTAATAATTATATGAGCGAAGGGGTATTCAGGCGATCGAGGAAAGTGCGGCGTAGCGGGGACTTTCAGAGAGATAGAGAGCAAGAGAAAATGGGTCCAACTACTCGCGCACAAAACACTAAGCCCACCGAAGAAATGGAAAGTACGTCTCATCCAGTCGGAATGCGTAGCCGCGAGGATGTACCGGGTACCTCATCGTCTACGCAACAAACTAGGAGCGAAGTGGAACTGCCCAGTGAATTGAAGTCGGCTATTAATGTAGCGATAGCCCAAGCGCATGAGACTTACAGAGCTTCGCTGTCCCAGGAAATGAGCGCTTTTAAAGAGACAATGGAGGCCAGCATGCTAAGTTTCATGCGGGAAATCAACGAAGTGGTCTCATCCCTGAAAGGGAAAAAAGGAAGAAGCGATTCCAGTTCACAAGAAGCAAGGGAGCCGAGAACTAATCGACCACCGGTACCTACTCACCTTTTCGTGGATAACCGAGCATTGGAATCCGAACAACAGCAACAAGCCGAACAACAACAAGTTCCCGTATCGTGCTGGATGCAACAAACGGGTAACGATAGTGGGCACTATCAAAAAAACCACACGAGCATCGGGGATACGAGGCAGGAGAGTAATCACATCCGAAGGTGGGGCCTGATCTTCGACGGAGACCCGAAGGGAATGCCAGTGGCGGAATTCATCTTCCGTTTAGAACATCTCCAATCGCTGTACCAAGTTCCGTGGGCAGATGTACTGAGGGATTTCCATGGATTAGTGAACGGGCAGGCTAAAGACTGGTACTGGCTGTATGTGCGTACTTCTGGAGTTCCAGATTGGCCAAATCTCAGATATGGCCTACAACAGCAGTTCCAAATAAGGCGCTCGGAATTTGAGAGAGAACAGGAACTGAGAGAACGCAAGCAAAGGCATGGAGAAAGCACAGATGAATATATTCAAGCCATGTTGGTGCTTAGATCGCGGCTATCTGGCTGTTTCTCAGACTACGACTTAATCAAAGTGATTAAAATGAATGTCAGAGATCAGCTATCAAGGATAATTTACCCGATGCCGATATCCAACCTCCAGAAACTGCGCGAGGAGTGCCAAGACGCTGAAAGGATGCTGGCAACACGATGGGCAAGATCGTCGACGAGCCAAGACTATGCTCGGTCCCGAGAACAAGCAAGGGTACACGAGATAGAGGCAGCGGAACATGATCCAAGGAGCGAACCACCAGAAACTCTTGAAGCGATTTATCGACCGAAGGAGCCAGGAGATCGGATAAGCCTAACCTGCTGGAATTGCAAGCAAATTGGACATACCTTCTTTGAATGCGAGGCGTCGGTACGGAACGTGTTTTGCTATAAATGTGGACATTCCGGTGTAGTGTTGCCCAAATGTCCAAAGTGTCGACCGGGAAACACAGGTCGGAACACGATGCAAGCGGAGGAGTCGCGTTCCAATTAGGCCGAAAGCAATCACCTCCCATAAACACCGCCTCCGTTAATAATTATAAGGATAAGGATAAAAGTAAGGATAAGGAAATATTTAATATTCTTGCAAAAATTAATCAAATAAACCAGAGTATTAACTTACCAAACACCAGATGGTCACAACATAAATCCCTAGAGCAGAGACAATCGGAGTATGCTCAAGCAAAGGAAAGAATATTCAAAGAGGCAGGTCAGGAGATGAGTGAGAAGACACACTATAAAGTTCAGCGAGCACGATTAAGATTCCAACGACGAAAAGCGAGACGAAACAGTTTGTGTGCAGCCATAAGATCGGCGATGCGCACGGATAGCAGGCCGTTCGCCAAGGTATGGATCGCTCAGAAGGAACTCAATGGCCTATTAGACACAGGGGCTTCCGTGAGTTTGCTGGGATGTGGTGGCGCTGATCTGGTAAAGGAGTTGGGATTAGATTTACACAAAGCTTGCTCGACCGTACAAACCGCAGGAGGATCGCCTCATCGCATTATGGGAAAGATACGGACCGCCATGACCTATAAGGGAATCACCAAGGACGTCGATCTCTTCGTATGTCCCTCGTTAAGACAACCGCTGTATTTAGGTGTAGATTTCTGGCGCAGATTTGGATTAGCTCCCCATATAGAAGGCCTGGAAGAAGATATGGAGGTGGTAGATGAAATTGAGCTAGAGCAATTATCAAAAAGCCACCCTACAGAACCACATACCTTATCACGGGAACAACAGGAGCAACTGGAGCGGGTTAAGGCCAAATTTAAATCGTTCGCTGAATTCGGCCTAGGCAGGACATCGCTGGAAAAGCACGAAATACGACTTTCCAAGGATACGGTGCCGGTGAAAGAACGCTTCTATCCAGTTTCACCAGCGATACAGGAACTACTCTTTGCTGAGGTTGACGAGATGTTACGGCTAGGAGTCATAGAGCTTAGTGAGAGTCCTTGGAGCAACAGAGTAACGCTCGTTCGAAAGCCAGGAAAAAATCGTCTCTGCCTGGATGCTCGCAAGCTGAATAAGGTGACAATCAAGGATGCGTATCCCCTGCAGTGCATAGAGTCAATCCTTAGCCGAGTAGAAGATACGGTTTTCATCAGCAGTATCGACCTAAAACATGCCTTTTGGCAGATTGAACTAGAGGCAGAAAGTAGACCTTATACAGCCTTCACCATACCCGGGAGACCACTGTATCAGTTCAAAGCTATGCCGTTTGGTCTTTGCAATGCAGCGCAACGACTTTGTCGACTAATGGACAAGGTGATCCCACAGAGGCTCCGGAGTCATGTTTTTGTTTATTTGGATGATCTGCTAGTGATTTCGCGCACATTTGAAGAACATTGCCATCTATTATCTGAAGTAGGAGACTGTCTGGAAGCAGCAAATTTAACAATCGGGGTAAAGAAATCTAAGTTTTGCTATAAATATCTAAAATACCTGGGATATATAGTTGGCGATGGGGCACTACGGACGGATCCAGAAAAGGTACAAGCAATTACGGAGATACCCGTTCCGAAAAGCGTACGTCAGCTACGTCGGTTTTTAGGTACCGCCGGATGGTATCGTCGCTTCATCCGGAACTTTTCAGCCGAATCAGCACCGCTTACGGATTGCCTGAAAGGAAAAGGCCCGTTTAAAATGACAGAGAATGCGCTGGAAGCTTTCACGAAGTTGAAAAAGGCACTCACCAGTGCACCACTGCTGATCCATCCCGACTTTAAGAAGCCATTTTTTATACAGTGCGATGCAAGCCACATAGGTATTGGAGCCGTCCTATTCCAGCTCGACGAGGAGAACGCCGAGCACCCAATTGCCTTCTTTTCCGCGAAACTGCGAGGAGCTCAGTTGAACTACAGTGTTCCAGAAAAGGAATGTATGGCCGCAGTGAGAGCAGTGGAGAAATTCAGGGCATATGTGGAGCTCATGCCGTTCACCATCATAACGGACCATGCAAGTCTTCAATGGTTAATGTCCTTCAAGGCACTGAGTGGTAGGCTAGCGAGATGGTCATTAACGCTCCAGGCATATGACTTCCAGATCGAGCATAGAAAGGGTGGAGATAATGTAGTTGCCGATATGCTCTCCCGTCCTTTCGATGCAGAGGAGGCTGACTTCTTTCAATTCGAAACGACCGCCTTTGAAGAACATACATACCTAGATCGTGTGAAGCTGGTACAGCAGAACGAGGAAAAGTTTCCTGATTTGCGTGTGGAGGATGGATTATTGTTTAAAAAAACCCAATTCATTCAGCCAGATATGGAAGAGTTCCATTGGAAGCTATGGATTCCAGAAGCATTAACGGACACCCTGATCAAAGAGGCACATGAAGGCGGCGCGAACATGCATGGTGGATGCGCAAGGACCATAGGAAGGCTTAAACAAATGTATTTCTGGCCGAGAATGGCAATGCAAGTGAAGGCTTACATTGCGAACTGCGACACGTGTAAGGAGACAAAACACTCGACGCAGACGAATAGACCAGCCATGGGAGGAGAGACAATGACGGATAGACCCATGCAAAAACTATATATGGACTTTTTAGGACCATATCCAAGGTCACGAAGTGGTAATGTGGTCATTCTGGTAGTCCTTGATCATATGTCAAAGTTCATGTGGTTGAAAGCAATGCCAAAAGCGACGGCAAAGGCGGTGATCCGATTCCTGCACAGCGAGATATTTTCCATGTTTGGGGTTCCAGAGGTCATTCATACGGATAACGGCAGACAGTTCACATCAGAAGAGTTTACAAATTTCCTGGGTCGAAGAGACATAACCCACATGCGATCTGGAAATTACGCACCACAGGCAAACGCAGCGGAAAGGGTCAACCAAAACATCCTAGCGGCGATAAGGACATATGTTGGAGACGACCACACACGTTGGGACGAGAGACTGCCCGACATCCAAGGTGCGGCCCGAAGTGCTATACACCATAGCATTGGAACCTCGCCCTATTTTGTGCTGTTTGGACAGCACATGTTCACGAGCGGAAAGGATTACAAACTCGCTCGCAAGCTAGGAACCTTAACGGATGCCGAAGTCCAACATCTTTCCAGACAGGACCAGCAACAAATCACCCGGCAGGAAGTCCAGAAGAATCTGCATAGAGCATATGAGAGAGCGGCTAAGACCTATAATTTAAAGACGCGGAAAATCCACTATGTTTCTGGGCAAGAAGTTTTCAAACGGAACTTCGCGCTGAGTGATTTCAAGAATCGGATTAATGCCAAGTTTTGTCCGAAATACGTCAAATGCCGAGTCATTAAACCGATTGGAAACAGTCTATACGAGCTGGAGACCCTCCAAGGAATCAGGATTGGGGTATTCCATGCAAAGGATTTGAAACAATAGCAGGGTGAGCCCGGCTAGCTCAGTCGGTAGAGCATGAGACTCTTAATCCCAGGGTGTGGGCGGTGGCCTACGTTGGACATATATAGCCTCTTTTTGCACTACTGTTTCTCTGAAATGAACCTCAAAACCGTAGTGTGGTGTAATGGTCGGCAGATTGATCGATAGGCGAAGGGATATCGAATGGGGGACCATCTCAAGAAAAAAAAGAGGAAGGAAGAGGAAGAGACCGCATGCGCATGGGCGAAAAAAGAAAAGCAGAAGATTTTGAAAAAGAAATCCGATGAATTGATAGTGAATATAGTATGAAATAATTATATGTAAAACAAAAAAAAAGAGAAATAAAATAAATGAACATAAAACAAATGTAAAAAGAAAATAAACACAATAAAAACAAATAAACCGGCAGCAGCTACAGGCAGCAGCAACAGGCGGCAGCTACAGACGACAGCAAAATCGCCACCGTCAAGGAGAAAATCGCCAGGAACCAGGAAGCGGAGCCCAAAGACGCCGAGACGACACGGATTATAACAACACCTGTGAGTTTGTTCCCGCCTAATTGCGGCAGAGTGAGCCCAAGACAACTGTTCGGCCACAACCAATACAATAGTGATGCTCATTTTGTCTCTCAGTGATGCGCACTATTGAAGCCAAAAAAATAATAAAAATTATAAATATGTTGTAAGCTTTAAATTAAGTAAATAGATAAAATTGTAATATATATATAAGCAAATTTAGTGTTGGCCAACAAAATGTTAGGAGTCCATATGTCACATGTATCACATGATTTGTAAATTAAATATTTTAAAAGAATTAATATGAGGTGGTAACTTAATGTGATCGGGTGAGATGAGGGCATAAGAAGCAAACGAAAAAGGAGTAATTATGTAAGGGGATTTCTCCAGAAAATTTAGAGGAGGAACCGCTAGGAAGGGAGGGACACGCAGGCTGTACAATATCCACACAGCCAACACAGCAGCGAGCGGACTGGTTTGATCGAAATATTTGTTTTTTTTTAATTATAAAGAATACAAATTTTTTTGTTAACTTGCCGCCCAATATATCGCGGTCGAACTACCCCTGAGCCGATAGCTAGCCGGCTGAGCGATATATTGGTGCTTTCGACAGGCAAGTCATAACATGCTTGATGTGTTTTTTGGAGGTGATGTTAAGCGAAATACTTAAATTTTTAAGGATAGAAGTCAATTTCACCAAGAAAGGCAACATTTATTGAATTTTTGAAGGTAATTTTGTGGATCTTGACATATTATTTTTTAAGATTTAATCGATCTGATTATTAAGCTTAATAAAAAAAATCTTGTACATCATGTCTCTAATAGTTATAATCTCTAAAATCCGAGGTTTTTTTTTCACTTATTGCTAAAAAAGCTGACGGGGAAATAGCTAAACTGACAACATAGTTACCAAATCATTAATTTATCGATTCATCGTTTTAATCATATTTATTTATTCAAGAACTATAATACCCAAAAGTTTATTGAGAAATATGTTTACAATAATCTTAGAAAATGTTTAAACAAGCATTCAAACGATATAAAATAAAAACAGAATCACCTGATCTCCAAGATGTAATTGACCTTGATCAATATGAAACAACAAATTTCGACAGTGGTTGTCATAACGTAAGTAGAGATCCACATGTATAGTCAGCAAGTCCATAACAACATATGTACATATTAAAATATATACTTATGTATATACAAATATATGTATGTATATGCATACATATGCACGTATGCATATGTGTTTTATATGCGATTGTCTCCAGCTAGAATCGGTGCAGCCGGCGATAGTCCCTGAAATACAGATAAGTCCAAGTCTACGAGTGCCAGTTGGCTTGCAATCACCAAATGATTGGCGGTGCTATACGCTTGCAAAACATCCTGGTCTTTTGGTTATATGCAATCCATTTTCACCTACGGCCCAACGCTATTGGATAGCTCGAAGTCTTCGCGACTACCCGCAAGCGCCCAACTATGTTAACTTGGCTGCGAAACATTTTTCCGTCAATGCAGTATCGAATTGGTGGGGAGAGTTACATCAAAGCGATCAAAAAACTGTTGATCAGCGTCTTAAGACTGCGATGCGTTGGACCACATTGGGATATCATCACAACTGGGACACCAAGGTATACGATGAGTCTAAGCACACAACGTTCCCAAGTGACTTGAGTAGTCTGTGCCAATATTTTTCTTTTGTGCTTGGATACCAACATTTTATCCCACAAGCTGCTATTGTTAATTACTATCCGATTGGCACTACCTTATCTGGTCACACGGATCATTCGGAGTTGAACCTTGCAGCACCACTTTTTTCATTTAGGTATAAATGTCAACAGTTTTATACACATATCCATTGGTAGATGTATACAAAAAATGCTCACCTATATTCTTAATGCAGTTTCGGACAAACTGCCATTTTTCTTATAGGTGGCATGACACTAGAGGAGCAGCCCACAGCTTTATATCTACGTAGTGGAGATGTTTTAGTAATGTCAGAGAATTCTCGACTTTGCTATCATGCAGTACCACGAGTTATGAAAACACACAAAAAGCCATGGAATGGAAACTCCAAAGAGATGCATGAAGATCCCTTTAACACTTCAATGGATTCAGAATTATACGATCAAGTTAAGGACGAGGACTTTTGGATGCCATTTGAAGGTTATATTAACGATTCACGCATAAATATAAATGTGCGTCAAGTTCTGCCTTCGGGTGTTTCCCAAATACATATCTAAATATTTGGTAGCATGTGACAGGTTGTTATCGGTGTAGCAAATTTAACAACTAAGATCGGTCATTATAGGCACGCCGAAGCATACAGACACTTAAATTGTATTCCGGTATTATTAATATTATGTTTTTGTACATTTTTAAAAGCATTCTGTTTATATATTTCTGTTTCTCGACTGGTTATTATTGATAAGAAATTAGTGACTTTTGTGTATCCGCCAAAGTCCATCTCCACTGCCAGGTACGGCAACGTCAATATTTCGTAAAGTATAAAAATTTTTAATGCGAGAAATCAAATCTCCGTCCGTGTTTTTATTCAAACAACTAATTTTAGAGTCGTATTGAGGCAACTACCAGCTGAGAATTAGGAGGTTAGTAGCATGGTGAATTGGAATGTGATACCCGCTTGTAACAGGTTCTAACGGAAGGAAGGAAAATAGATGATCTTACTTTCATATGTCTGGGCTTATAAGAAAAATAGAAATTTTGAAATACCCTGCACACAAGCTTTTAATTAAAAATATGTATATATAAGTTAAGTAAGTTAAGACGCCCAACAATGCTTGGGTCGATAGCCACACACGAATATTTTGGTAGCAGCTGGCGTCACCAAAATTGCTGACTCGATCGACCGGAGCTTTGAGAGATAGTTCTGAATAGTTTAAGTTAAGTTAAATTCATAGTGATATGAATAAATTAAATAATATAGACAATACTGCATTATTACAGTAACACATTATCCTAACGGAAAACTTGATAAGCACAATAAAATACCAATAATAAATATAGAGAAAGTGAATTCGTCTTAATTTATATACAGAACGAATTTGCGCTTGCTGCTGTCAGTTATGGCTAATACAAAAATAGGGTTTATCTAACGGAGCGATTACTCGGTAGGTATACCCGTGCCCATCACGAATCGCACACTATTCCGAATAAAATGGTGTGTTCAAAAAGTATCGCGAATTTTGAATTTTCGCGGGTTACGTATAATCGAATTTCGATTTTTTTGTAGCGTTATGTTGGTACTCATGTCTCTCACTTATGCCGACAAGCTCGGCCATTTTGAATGTTCACTTAATTGTTGACAGCTGCTTTGCTTGCACGTGTTTTGGATCGTCTTCGATTTTTACCTATTCAAAAAAATGGATCAAAGAACCTGTATCAAATTTTGTGTGAAAAACGGAATTAAGTGCGCGGATGCATTCCGAATGTTGATTGTGGCATACGGAGAAGCTACCTTGGACCGAAGCAACGTTTATCGGTGGTACAAAATGTTCTCAGAAGGCCGAGAAGATGTGAACGACGAAGAGCGTGCCGGACGCCCGAGCACTTCAACAACAGACGAAAAAATTAATGGAGTGGAGAAAATGGTATTGGCCAATCGTCGAATCACCGTTAGAGAAGTTGCTGAGGAGCTAGACATATCGATTGGCTCATGCCATTCGATTTTTATCAATGATTTGGGCATGAGACGGGTCGCCGCGAAATTCGTACCAAAATTGCTCAATTGCGACCAAAAACAGCATCGCATGAACATTGCTAATGAGATGTTGGACTCTGTCCGCGACGACCCAAATTTGCTCCAGAGGGTCATAACTGGTGACGAATCGTGGGTTTATGGTTACGACGTGGAAACCAAAGCTCAATCATCTCAATGGAAGCTGCCGCACGAACCAAGACCGAAAAAGCGCGCCAAGTTCGGTCGAATGTGAAAGTTTTGCTGACAGTTTTCTTCGATTGCAGGGACGTGGTGCATCATGAGTTCTTGCCACAGGGTAGAACGGTCAATAAGGAATATTACCTGCAAGTTATGCGCAATTTGCGCGAAGCAATCCGCCAGAAACGCCCGGATTTGTGGAAGAACAAAAATTGGCTTTTGCACCACGATAACGCCCCTGCTCACACATCGTTGCTTGTGCGCGACTTTTTGGCCAAAAACAACACACTAATGATGCCGCAGCCACCGTATTCCCCAGATCTGGCCCCCTGTGACTTTTTCTTGTTCCCTAAACTGAAGAGGCCCATGAAAGGACGACGTTACGCTACGCTTGACGAGATAAAGACGGGATCGAAGGAGGAGCTGAACAAGATAAAAAAAAATGATTTTTTGAAGTGCTTCGAAGATTGGAAAAACCGTTGGCACAAGTGTATAATATCTCATGGGGATTACTTTGAAGGGGACAAAATAGATATTCATGAATAAATAAATAATATCTGAAAAAACACAAAATTCGCGATACTTTTTGAACACACCTCGTATACTCCAGTTTTACCGAGAATAAAATGACTTTAGATGTTTTTTTCAAATTTCAACCTAATCATTTCACTTGCAGATTAGTTTTAAGTCAAGAGTGGGTGTGGTACACTCGATACTTACCAGTCAAATACCTACCAAATTTGATGGCTCTAACTCAACAACTGTAGAAGATATAGCTTTTTGTATTCTCTACTCTTGATTTGTTTAATAATTGTTCTGTGATTTTCCAATTCGCGGCGTTTGTGATTGTCGCCGGGAACGGCAAAAATCCTGCCCATGCCGATAGTTAGCCTAACTGGGAAACCATTATAAAAATAAACCCGTTTTGTTTACAAATTATCTTTTAACAACCATAGTGAAAACAGATGAAAGCTTATGGGAAAAATCCTTCTTTTCAGGACAACAGTTAAAATATGTTATAATTAATCTATCGCTTTAATGACTTATACTATACATGGCGTGGCCTTGAATTTGTTTTTTGGATCTTTGAAGATCCATTGACTTTACAGATGAAATACATATCGTTTATTTTTATTTTAGCTTGGTAAAAAAATCGTAAGTATGTTTGTGTATGTATATTTAAAATATCAGGTCTATGGTCTAATCTATAGCTAAAAAAATAATAATATAGTTCGTAAGTACACATAATCAGACGGACATTGCACAGCACAAATTAGGTCCTCTGCCTTAGAGATCAGTATTATAAAATAAAATAAGGAAAATAGAGTTATTTCGTGGAAGCAAAAATAAAAAACCTAACAGGCTTTGAGCTGCTTTGGAAAAAATAAAAATACATTTTTTCAGTTATTAGCAATGTTTCTATTATCATTTTCTTCAAAACTATATACATTATCGCCATAAATGAAATTACATCTGAAACACATATAATGCACGACTGGAATGGTATGGTATGATTCCACAAGTTGCTGAATGATAACATACAACAATTGTATTTATGATTTAATAGCTTTTTGTTTATTTCTAATTATATATACGTATATTGTATGTATGTCTGCATGTGTATGTATGTACATCTGAGTATAATTATGTCCTCGAATTAATTGTGTGTCAATTTAAATTTCACATTATACAAATAATACAAATGCTTTAAAGTTTATACTTGTATTTGTTAACTTAAATATCTAATTTAAACTAATAGGTATTCGGTGATTTTATAAGATTAAAATCTTATTTATGAATTTACGAGTATGTTTCATGTGGCGTCTGATTCTGCGGGTAGACGTAAATGGGAAGCAAACTTGTTACAAAAAGGGTTTGGCTCGCAAAAAAAAAAACAGGCGCATTGGAATTCTACCTTCCAACCATTTCGCACTTTTTTATTGATTAGGTAAAAATGTTACCTCACCTTTTTTAACTATAACATTTTATCCTGTCACATTAAAATTAAAAAAAAAAATAAATATTTGCTTATATTTTGTATATTACATAAGCGTCGCGCTTACTAACTTGGTTTGTTTTCGGGCTAAGGTTGTGATGAATAGAGGTAGGGCAAAAAGAGTAAAGTACATAAAATTGGGATGAAGTAATTGAAATTTTAAAAATTTCTATAATTTAAAACAACTATTTATAGTTTCCTAGTAAATTATCTTAGCGTTACTGGCGGCGCTGGTGGTATACCTATGACGTTTCCAGGCACAGTGGTGGTATGGTTAGCACCTATACCAGACGCATTTGCCACTATGCCCATCGTGTGTTCAGGTTCTTTTTTGGATGTTACCGGATGACTCAGGGGATCTCCTGTCATCATGTGCTGTACTGCCATGTTCATCGTAGGCGGCGCCGGTCCCTTCACAATTCCGATTGAAGCCAATTGTGTTTGAGAGGTTTGTGAAGACGGTGGTGCATTTGATTGTGCAATTACGCCTACAACTGGTGGTGGCTGCATTCGGAGATGTGTGGGAGGTGGACCCAAAGGACCAACCGACGGAGGCGGTATGGGACTTGGTTCCTTACCTCTCAGATGAGCCGCTGATTGCGCCGCATACATGCTTAAGGCTTTTTGCCGCTCTTCGGCTTCATGCCGTAAGGCAGCCTCCATTATGGGGTTATATCGCAAAATAGGTGGATATGGATCACGATACGGATCAATTCCCCACGCTGGAGGGCCTGGTGGGGCAAAATGTGTTAGTGGGCCACTGACACCCAATGTTGGCGGCATCATGTTGCGGGAAAGATGTGATGCTGGTGGCGGTAAGCCGTGTCGTCCTGTCACCATGAAATTAGCATGATGATGTGCTGCAACGGATACATTCGCCTGAACAGCTACTAATGAAGAGGGATGATATCGTGGATCCCCAACTCCAGCTGCCGTCGATGCACGCATGAGCATCACATCTTGCTCCTCTTTTGTGCGGGGATGCTCTTCTTTGATGCGTATCTCTGGGTTATGTTCGCTGATGCTACGATGAGGTGAACGATCCCGTTGTGTAGCTGAGGATGCTACAGCTGCTGCCTGCTTATTACTTTCATTGATCCGTTGTTGCTGCAGCATGCGTTCACGTTCCATTTCACGTCGCTCTATTTCGCGTCGCTCGCGTTCCTTTCGCTCTCGTTCACGTTCTCGTTCTCTTTCGCGCTCCTGCTGCTCGCGTTTTAATTTCTCTTCTTTTTCTTTGCGTTCGCGCTCTTCGCGTTCTCGTCTCTGCCGGTCGCGTTCCCTCTGTTCACGTTCTCGTAACTCACGCTCTCGTTCCCGCTCCTCTGCCTCTCGACGTGCATTCTCAAGCGCGGGATCGGACTTGATGGGCCAACCACTTGGACCGCCGGCAGAAACAGGATGATATGGCAAAGATCGTGCCATAGAACTAGTTCTGCAAAATAATAATTAAGGAAATTAATGCAAATGGCATATTTATGAAATTTCAATTAGACACAAATTGTAATTGTTGTCAAGTTGAAGCACTAATCGAGAATGGTCTTGAATAAATACACTCCAACGTACGGAACCAATCGATTCTCGAAATTAAAAAATGAAGTGGTATATAGCGAATAGACGTACGCACGGACTGAATCGGAAATTCCTTCTTCTGCCTGTTACATACAATTAACCATTAAGACCCATTAAAACAGGTTAATCTACGGCCACCTAAAGATATATAGTTTTGATCGAGATCAGCACCCGAGTCCATGTAGCCATGATCTAGGCGTGGCAGTTTCTTACTCTTAAAGCCTCTGAGATCCACGTGTTGATACATAAGGTCGGACGGACAGACAAACAAGGCAATATCGACTCGTCAGCTGATTCTGATGGGATGGGAGATGCTTCCTTCTGCCTCTTACATGCATTTGCATTAAACCATTTTTCCCTTTTGACCTATTTTTTAAGCGTTCAGTGTATAAACATATTTATAAGCACTGAAGTAACTTAGGATATTTTTATGAATGTTAAAGAGAGTTATGACACAATTTTTGACTAATGCAATTATTGGCAATGTGTACCAGGTAGGTATTCAGATTTACTTACCTCCATGCATCCAAATGTCCACCTAATGACATATCACGTCCAAAATGCGTCAGACCAGCAAATCCAAATGATCCTACGTACCGCCCAAATGGGGAAACCGCTGTGCCTGTCCAATTACAATGACAGCAAATAAATGGGTTGATGACCGGCTGGTTTTTTAATGTGAAACTTACCGATATGACTAGGTGGTGCCCCAATAAAACTAGTTGCTAATGGCGAAGCTTCAAATGGTGATCTGGCGTACGTTGTACCTGGCGTCAGTTCCCCTGACCGATGCATTATATGTGGTGATGTTGAGCTTAAGGTCAACGCCGGAGAAGGCTTCATACCAAGTGCTGTTGCAGATCCACTTGCCGGCACAACAGTGCTACTTGCCGCTGAAGCAGCGATGTTGTTTGTAGGTATGCCAACGCCTCCGCCGACTACATTGCTTATGCTAACTGCGTTGCCAGATACAACAGTAGTCCCTGGATTGACACCGGTGCTGCTTAGACTAGAGCCAACAACTTGTTTTTCAGAATTTTGTTTATTTTGGTGATAGTAAATTTCCCACGCAATGCGCACATGCATAGCATTCCAACGTCCAGTTTTCTGATTAACGAAAAAGAAAACAGGGAATGGAAAATGGTGTTTGTAAGTCACATTCATTTTTGTACGTAATCAACTAAGTGCTACGAAGACAAGATAAACTTAGAGATCGGCAATGAACCGTTTTCCGAAAGGTTAAGCAAACATCATATTTGCCGAAAAAATATCTAAAGGTGAACATCGCTGTTCGCTTTAGTACATAAAAGCTTCATTACCAGAATGCCAAAATGCTGCTTAGTGTGTGAAAATTATTAAGGATTCTATGTGCAAATGCACGATGATTTTGATGCTTATCATGTATATACTATAAGGGTTCGGATATGCTTCCTTTTATCTGTTATAGACTATTGTGCATATACATTATACTTTTTTTAAAACCATTTTTTAATAGTTTAGGGGACAGCGAACTTAATTTTCCAGTGCTCCTAAAAAGCGATTGAAATATAAAAATGGGTTTAAAATGGTTTCAAAGTTTCTTGCAAATCGATTGAGTCAGTCTTTTGCACCAAAAAAAGCTATTGAAAACATAAAAACCAATATTTTTCATTGGTCCATCTAAGAATGTTTTATCACTAATATGTTACGGAAAAGCAGAGGGTTTTTTTATTGGTTTTTGTTAGGAACTTTAAAGGTTTGTTCTTACCTTTGGTGCAAATGAAGTCAAGTGGTTTGGTGGCATAAATGGAGTAGGCCCACCCAAACCAGCATGCAAGAGCCCTGCTGGACTATATCCCGAATACCCAGGAGGGAGGCCGATGCCTGCACGATAAAACTGCGGGTCAACGGCGGTAATTTTGGGAATGTCTTTAAATAGTGGTGGTGGAAAAATCTGTGCTGAACTTGGCGGCGTAGGCGGTAGTACCGTGGCTGCGCCCGAAATTGGTGCTGTCGACAACAGTTGTGGATGCTGATGCAGGTGAGTATGCTGATGTTGATGATGGTGTAACTCTTGTCGCATAAATGTTGACGAGGGCGATGGGGCTGGCTGGGTTAAACCAGAGCGATCCAAAAAGCGACTATCGAGCTCGCGTCGCAATAAGTCTGCCTGATCATCTAAAAAGCAAAAGGCATAAAATAATTAAATATGTTTTTCAATATGCACCAACTGCTTGAATTTGTTCGTACTTTTGCTTGGCTGAAAGAGAGATTCTGCCGAAAATGGATGAGGTGTGGGTGTAACTGCAGTAGACACCGTTGCTACAGAGGATTGTGTATTGCCCACTGTACTGATTGATGATGTAGTCGTTGTCGCTGTTGTCATCGTCGCAATAACGGTCGTTGTGTGGGACACCATAGGCAAATGAGATAATGAGGTGCTGCTAATAGCTGCGATAGAAATGGGCGTTGCTGAAGATGAATGTGCTGGTGCAAGAGGTGTGGCAAAGAACGTGTGCTGAAAGTTAGTGACGGGAACATGTCCACTGCCAGCAGCGTGAGGTGAAATTGCATTTCCAGCCACCCGTGTTGGTGTTCCTGTGGCGCCAGAATTCAGTGGTGAGGGTGTGGGTCGAGCATTGCCACTCGACATAATTGGAACAGACGATGTACCCGTCATGGATGGGCTGCAAGTAATAAAACACAATGTTCATTCTCGGATAAATGGCATTCGAAGTATCATACTTTAACCAGAGTCCTGTTTTTTGGGAATACGATGCTATACTGGGTCCAGCAACTGCAAGAGCTGAATGTGTTGCCGATGACAACGTGGTAGATGACGAAGCAGAAACGGCACTATATGAGGTGCTTGGCACTAAACCGCAAAATGACGGACTTAATGTGATACCAGGCGGTCCGCCTGACACCGGCCCGATATTGCTTTGACGACCCGCTGTAATGCTGCGTATATAAACAAAGCAGATATGTAATGCACACCCTTTAATTCGTAAACTAAGCAAATCATACACTTATATGACATATAGCCAACTATGAAGTGCCAAAATATGACAGTGGCTCCAGGATTACGCATTTTACTGATACCTATTAAATCAGCAATCGCCAATTGTTTTTTGAACAATCAAATTTTTTCTGGCAGATAATGACGCTGTCGTTTACGAAACTCCGAGAAGGGATTCGTGCATAGTTCATCAGTTGCCTGAATGATTGGCTCGTAGATCTTTCTTTTATATATATATTTTAGATTATTAATATTGCTGTAGGAATTTCATGAATATAAGTAAAGAATATAAGTATATGAAGCTATATCGAATCGATTTGCGATGCTGATCAGCAATAAATATATTTATACCTTAAAAACCCGGCTTTTTTGGGGGTTGGGTGGGCAAAGTCAAGAAATTTTCTAAACCAATCTTAGGAGGAAGTACCTAGAAATATACCTATTAAGTTTGGTACCTCTAGCTGTACAATTACGGGGAATAAGAACTTTCCCGATGTTTGGGGTCGGCATTAGCAATACATTTTCTTACCAAGATTAGGAGAACGTTCCTAGTAATATACCAAAGTTTGTGAACTGTAACTTCCAAATTACAAAAGACGTAATAATAATATGCCCACCATTTGTGCGGGCCGACGAGGGCACATATTCACGTCATATGCTCATAAGCAAAGCACTTTGACGATTTCAAACCAAGATTGAATGTCGAAAATATAGATAAATAATAACTGCTAATCAAATCAATTAAGATGATTCAAGATGTTTGGGTTGTTGACCAACATGTCAAAAGGTAACTGCAACGGCGACTAAAGCAATCAAATAGTTAAGTTAGTCGCTGAAAATGTATCGCAAGAATAAAATAACCTTGATCTGCGTATGATATTTGAAACCTTGACGAACTGAAGTCGCTTGTAAAAATGGGCAGCAGTAAAGATGAAGAGTGAGAGAGCTATTTTGTTTATTCACTCTAATGCATGCGATACGTAAATATGAACCTATACTGTGCAGCTTTAATCCAATAAATAAGTACAAAGAATAAGCGTGAAAACCGTTAAATGTAATTTTTATATCGATCGGATAATAAGCACAACAATTATATATTAGCGGGCGACTTGTATATTTGTGCACATTGATATTACAGTGAGCAAGGACCGTCCATATTCGTAATTGCGGTTCTTCTCTTCCCTACAAATCTTTTACGTGTCAAAATAGTTAATTAATTTGGGTTTGTATTTCATTCATTAATGTTGGCAAAACAAGTATATTTGGTCTTGATATTATTTTATATGTTTTAAATATATTTGCACAATTATTATATATATACCTGTAATTTGCGTCCCGGTCTCTGCTAGGGCTCCCACTTTTGGGTGAAAGTATTTTTTGAATCACAGATGACGATGCTATAGATGCATTTACTGACGGCGATGGCATCGCTGTCGTTAAACTTTGTACAGTAAGGACTGAGGTGTTGCTGTTTCCCAAAGCTGAAGAGGTTCCGCAACGTGATAGCGACTGTTGTTGTGTCGGCGCTAATGGTGCGAATTGTGGATATGAGTTTAGCAATTGAGGAATGTGGGTTGAATACCCGGATTGTGGGAGCATTTGTATTGGTGCAGGTGGTTGCAGTTGTGAAGCAGCATTAGCAACAACGGAAGTTACGGCAGGTGTTGACAACAGTGCTGTTGTGAAAGCTGGCCCCGTGGTTGAGACACCAAATGAACCTGCACTGTTGGCTGGTAAGTGATGCGATTGCGTACAATTTATAAGAGGTACTGTTGTTGTCGTTGTTGTGACCAGCGTCCCTACTGCCTGCGTCCCTATTGCTTGCGTCGTATTACTGTTCCCGATTACGTAACCTAGTGGCGTAATAGGTCGCATTCCTGTGATACTACTGACGCTGTGCTGATGCGATGTAGATGCGCTTGTAACTGCAGTTTTTAAAGTCGATGTTGCCGGTGACTCGCGACTGCTTCGAGCATCCGAGCGCTGAGGGGAAGGCGACGTATTTGGAGTACCAATTGGCAGAACTGTTTGCAGGTATTGTCCATGTGCTATGCTATTATAAGGTGTATATAATGAATAATTGGGATAGGGTGTTCGGTATGGCGTCGCCTGAATTAGCATAGGTAGTCCAGCACCCAAATGAGGCATCGGTGGTGGTACACCATGAAATACCAATGAGGAACCGCCAGCCCCAACTGGCATACTTCCTGAACTAAAAGACGCTTTTGCAATACCGGAAGCAGCAACTGCAACGGAACTAACTGCCGTATTTGGTGGCAATGTCATTGGAAGAGGCAGCACCTTATTCCCTGAATGTGGAGAGATACGCGATAGGCCACTTCCAACCGTTGAAGTTACACAACTGACAGATGAGTAACCAGTCAGGAATCCATTGGCAACTGTAGGTACTGAGCAGGTTATGGCCTTCTGTGAATCGACGGGAACGGTTATTGTTCCACCTTCAATGCTTGGTATTGCATTCTCATTTGTCTTTAAGTTGGCTGCAAGCAAAACATTGGACGTTCGCTCGGCAAAGGATCCGCCATGTAACGATGATATCGAAGTGGGTGTAAGAGGAGTTCCCGATATCAAAGGATTTGTGGGCCTAAGCGTAGGTGTTTCCATCTCTTGTGACGTTACAACTTTGGTGCTCAAAACAATTCCTTGAGCATTTGCAGATGAAGTCATTCCCAGTCCGCATTGACCAGCCTCTGATGTTAGATATGACTCGCAACCAGCAGAAATACTCACGCTGGTCACCTGAAAGGCAGTTTAGGCAATTAAGCAAAGAACCTCAGATTGATAAGCAAACTTACTTGTGCAGATGATTTTCCTGGATAGGTTAGCATATTATGCAATAAGTTATCTGTTCCAGAATTTGGCTGTTTGTCCCCATTGTCTGTTACAGGACTCGTCGTTAAAAGTGAAGCTGAAATCACGCCGATAGTTTTTTGAGTGCTAACGGATCCGGAAGTTATCTCGTTGACAAGAGGCCCATTCGATCCAGCGCAAGATAAGATTTTTGACTTTGGGCCTATCTCAGGCAGTGATAGTACCGTTGAACTTGCCATATCGGTTTGACACACATTTGCAGTCACACATTCTATTCGACTAGTCGGTGGTTGTGAATATTCTGTGGAATTGCGTGTTGTGATTTGCCTAGGTGAATCACTTGAAACATGGGTTGGCGTTGACGGAAAAACAAAGGCTATCAAGTTTTCCGAATTCTGTATAATTTGAAAATGAGTATTAAACATTTTGTTAGAAACTGAATATTGATCATTTGATGTGAAACATATTTTTAATACTAAACAGTCACAAAATCATTTTGCGATTAGCCCGATGTAAAAAAGTCCGGTCTCGATGAAAATTTTCCAGTTCATCAAAAATATGCAAATGCATATAATATATAATAATGAGAAGGCCCTGCCTTTAAAATTGAGTACATTTTTAGAACAATGGAAAACCGAAATATATCGATATTCGCGAAACAGAGGCAGTTATCGATCAAATGAAATAAACTTGATCTGCTTGAGGTATACAATTCCTTATACTCGGCTGTTGATCCTTATTAACAATATATATATATACCTTACGCTACAGCTCCCCCAATTTCTGCCATTTTGTTTGCCGTAAAGCACACAAGTAAAACTAAATGGCATTGTGGCATTAGAAATTTACCACATTGATTAAAACTGCGAAAAGTGTTTGCTTAAATTTGTGAAGTGTAAAATCTGTTAATACAAATAAATAATATTATAACATGAAAGGTCTGCTTTATCTTCGCCGATGGTTACATACATATAATTTTCATTATGACTTTTAAGAAATCTACCAATTATGGAAGATGTTGACAATGTGTTAATAACATAACTAGTAAATGTTAATGGTCGCATTTCGTCTATTTGGTTATACATTTCAAGCATACTAAAAGTATATATATTTGAGCATAATAAAGCCATTTGATCCGCTCCGGAAGACTCTGTCATATGTGTACCTTATGGGTGGTCTGGAAATGTTTCCTTTAATATTGGGAAAAATGAAAATCGTGCGAATCACACCAAGATATTCTAATTTAGAAAAAGAAAATTTTACATTGGTTTTGCTTTTCATTTTTAAACGAGGCATATTTTCGATCTATGTTTTATTGGGATTAGTTACTGTAATTTCGTTTCAAGATTGCAATAACTACAAAAATGGTCGTCGCTAGGAGTTAAGAGTATTATATTAGTAAATTGATATCGCATCATCCCATGCCATATTTCTGATGCCTTTCCAATTTTGGCACATGTTTTACATACATGATAAGCAATTTTTTTTCTTTCTGAAAGTTACACTTACTATTGCGAACGTAAGAATTAAAATAGTCAGATTAGGATGTTTTTCAATCAAACATTGCCCATTACAGACTCGGAAGTTCTGTTTTAAATATCTACAAACTTTGTACAATCTAATGCCATTTCGAAAGAACAAAATCAAGACTTCAAGAAAACAAGGCTATTTATTACCTAGTAATATTAATGTCCAAGATTAAAAATACAATTTTAATATGAAATGGACAAATCACGTTTAATTATTTACTATGCGGCTGTATTTCGCACTATTTTTTTTTAGATAGTAATGCCCCCTTTTTTTAGGGGGAAAGTTAAAAAAAGATGTCAAATATTTTTAAAATTATTAACATTATATTTTAACACAAGCAATTAAAAATGAAAATAAGTAAACATTGAAAGTCTGGCTAGCTATAAAATTATAAACAAATAAAAAAAATGTAAGTCTTTAATATACATATTTAAAAAGTGGCAGTCATTATAACGGTAAATAGTATTTCTTAAAACGAAATATGAAATACATATGTATTTGTTGATATACCAAACTACTTTTACTATTTGGTTGCATAAGCCTCATAAGAAATAATCTCCACTCAGAGGTGGTGCATTGAATGCACCTAGCTATGCCCTATTTTTGAGAAACGTCAAAGACCTCATCATATTCCCCTAAAACTCGCCAATTCTCCGACGGGTTCAGATCGAGATCGTTTATTTTCATATATAAGATCCGATCCGAGATTCGTTTTAATCAATATTGATTTCTTCAATTGCAGACTTTAATCTATATCTTTAATCCGCTATATTTATAAGATGTGTTTTTAAGTTAAGTTAAGCACTATCGAATTTTTACCAACAATTAACAAATATATTTTTATTTTGAGCATCCTACCATGTCCAACAGCGAAGAATTCGAGTATTGATTTTTCATAGAATGAACAAAATTAATACTGTAGTCAAGTGAGCTCGACTACGAGATACTCTGAACCCAGCTGCTAAATATATTATTCTAATTTTATTGCCAACATATAAAAAGGCAAGAACTGCGAAATAATCTGATACCAATGTAATTGTAACTGGTACCAGGTGACAAAGACTAAGATGGGCGTTGTCATGAATAAGAGTTTTTAGTAATCTATCCTCCCTCCAAGTTTAGCTCTCAAATTGTGCCAAATTTAGACATTTTATATTTTTTGAGGCAAGGCGGTGGGAGTGGTATGTTTTCATTTTTTTAAGGGTGTTACTAACTTTCAAATTGGTGCATATATATACGAGTATATTATCGGGAGCGGGACGCCAAAATTGATTTGCCAATCTGTGCAGGACGTAGAAAACAATTTGCCTTAAACAATTATAGTGTTATATCCAAAATTGTGAATTTATCGATTTCCTAGCCTGCCAAGAGGCATAGAAAGACTAGTATCTATTTTTGCGACTGTAAGTATACTCCGCCCTAAAGCGGTTGCGGTGGGTTATCCAGCGCAAAGGCAAAGTACTTTGTCTTTGCATTTTATCTCTTACGACACAATCGTAGATTAAAATATTTACAGTCGCGTCACTTATCATCAGCCATCCCTTTTTCGCACATGCACGCGCATATTTACGCATACAGAAAATACTTGCGCCTGTTACGAACGAGATCAATATGAGAAAAGGCTGTACACTATAACTTCTTGGTTGTTTCTGCACCGATCTTGATGGAATTTTTGCAGTTTATCGATAAGATCAACTAGCATATGCATATTAGAAGCCTCTGCCTTTAGAAGTATGTCTTTTATTGATGTCGAAAATCGAAATAAGTCGATATTCGCGAGACGGAGGCAATTATTGTAAAAATTTAATAAACTTGATCTGAAATGCTTTGTGTGGAGATTCAAAAAAATATATATATCTAATGTCTAACTATAAGCGGATAGAAGCACATTGCATTATACTTTCGCTACCAGAAATTGGCATTGGGTTCTGGAACTTTTGGCAGACGTCCCAGAGATAATCAGCCAGCTGGAAGGTGCGAAATGGTTGAAGCCTACTAATGAAATTAAGCAATATTTTATGTTCGGGGTAATCCAATATTGTTTCATATGGTGGCCGAGGATTTCAACAGTACGTAAGACCATTTATCGATGCACCCCCACGTTCGTGGTCCCTAGGTAAGATCTGTTGTGATATGAATACGTTCAACACGACCCGTATTTTGATACTCATCAATAATATATATACTTCAAGGGATCACAGACTTTTTCTTTGTCTGTTGCAAATATTTGCACAATTTTAGCATACATTTTTACTCCACTTTTATAGGTTAAGGGTGGAAAAAACACAGAACATGTAATGGATATATAACAATCATTGTCTTACGGACGATTTAAATGTCGAAAAACTTAATTTTCAAATAAATTTGTGTTTGTCTTTGATCAATACTGTTTTTGTGAATGCTGGCAAAGTATGAGCATTTTGTGTTCTACACAATTTACTTGGCTACAAACTGAGTCAAACTATATTGGAAATGATTAAGCTGCTTCAGAGCAAGGTGCCAATGGGCTCTGATTTCTATTGTTAATTATGCCTTGGTCGTAATCTAGATTTACTGATTTCTTGACCCTTTAACAATTTTGCACAAAAAATCACATATTTCCATAAGTCAAAAGAGTTGTCGAATTGGAAACATGTTGACAGAAATTGAATCTTTTTTAGTTTGGGACTATATTTACTGTACCTGACGGCAATATCATACGATGTCGTTTGTTATATATATGTTTTTTAATAATTTCTTTTGGCTCTAACTCACCTTATTCTCGCCCTTAACTTTATCACACTGAAATAAACACAATATGCAAATTAAAATATTTAACAATGTTGGCTTAGAATAAATACGTACGATATTAGTTTCTATGTTGTTGCTACTGCAATGATTCGAAATCTATACAAAAATAAACAAAATATAGTTATAGTTATTTTACAAAAGATTTACACAAGTTATGTGCAAACTTACAACATCAAAATTTTCATCAAGATCGTTTTCCTTTTTAAGCATAATATTGGCCCCAACAACCTTCGCTGAAACATTTGTAAAGTCTTGGATTTCCATCGTGCGGCCTGCTGCGACAGATGATTTTGCAACCAAATCGCCTTCGCTGCTTTCTAAAGTGTTCAGCTTCTGTTGGTAATCAAGAGAATATATTTATATTATAATCAATGTTGAATTCAGTGCACCACTCACTTTGATTTTTGGACATGAGGACGATGATATCAATACGCTAATATGATTGTTTACTGCGGCGGCATCAGAAGATGTTGTTCCCTTAAGGCTTATATATTCTGCTACCACACAATTTGGTGGGTTAGCACTGTTTGCTGAGTCTTGGGATTTACCACCGATATTACCATTGCCATTGCCATTTCCATTTCCATTGGCACTATCCATATGTGGCGCGATTGCAGCAATGGACAGCGACGTTGACCGTGTAATATCTGTCGCAAGTTTTTCACTGCCATTCTCCAGTAAGCAACTTCCAGTGGCAGTATTGGCGGTTTTTAGGACACTTGCACTGTTGCCGTTGGTGACAGTAGATTCTGTTTGCTTGTGTTGGCTTATGTGGTTCGCATGCTGATTATTACCAATTTGGTTTGCATTGTTAATGCTTATGGCAATATTACTAGTGCTGCCACTTAGCTGATCCTGCTGCTGTCGATATTGATCTCCCACCCAAGTCACATCTACTTCCGCATCAGGTGTGCTACATATGCTTGGCAATGGCGCAGTATATATTGTACTACTATTGCTGTTGTTTGCTGTATTATTGTTGTTGTTGTTGTTAATGTTAGTGCTAATGCTGTTAGTTGTAGCTGCAATTGTGCCACCAATGCCAACACCGACGTTGCGATGATGATGATTCATTTCTTTTAAACTGTTGTTGCTCACAATGGACAAACTGGAGAGATTGGTGGCACGCAGTGGGTGGGGTTGTCCTGTATCAATGATCTTTGGCATTTTCATTTCTTCTATGCTGTAGGTGCATGTCAGTTCCTCCAATGCCGAAAGCCGTTTCTCTTTGCGTTTCTGTCCCAGCTTAATAGCAAACTGTTGGAGGAAGATATATACATATACATAATTAAATAAACGAAGCAATATTAATAGGATTTGACTAATGCAGATATATTGATACTCACCTCAAGATCTTCGTAGGTTTTGAATTCTAATATGGCAAATCCATCAATAATCTCCTCCTCTAGCACTGGCGATCTTGGCAACTTTCGACGAACTGGAGGTGGTGGCCTTGGCGGAGGCTTATCGCGCGGCAGTAGCAGTGTCGACGACGATGATGTTGAAAGGAGATCTTCATCCAGCGATTCGCCTTCGCTATCACTAGGTGTGGCCATAAGACCAGAGTTACATTCGGGCGAATGTGGCGGATTTAATAGCAATGATGCAATACTATCCGTAGGTGGCAGCAAGTTGTTGCTACCGTTGCTACTGCTTGTAAAGTTCCCATTGGAATTATTGCTATCCTCTCCCATGCTACCAGCACTATTTAAGTGATATAACATCCCATTGCCGGGACCCACGGCATTGCTGTTACCCATTAACGTGGTTGGTGCAGTTACCGAGCCAATGATACCACCACTGCTACTGCCACCACCAGTAGACGCACCCATACCAATGCTAACTCCAACACCCACAACAGATCCGCCGCCAATCAACGCGCCACTCATTGCATTTAAATTGCACCGACTATCACGCTCTGCCTGCAGGCGCTGGGCTCGCTCACGCCGGCGTTTTTGCTGGCGTTGCTGTTTGGTGTTCAGGCTCAGTTGTGATGAGCTACTGGTGTTGTTGCTATTGCTATTGATGTGCCCATTTGTCATTGTTAATAATCCAGTCTGAGCTGGGGAACACGTTGATATTGATACTGATACGGGGGATGTGGTTGAGTGATCTACTGTGGACGCAACTGCGTTTGTTGCTGTTGCTGCCGCTGCCGCTGCTACTATGGACAGTTCCGTATCCGAATCAAAATCACTTGCACATGGAACTGGCGCTTGTGCTGCTGGTGCTGTTGGGTCTGAAGAATTGTGAAGTGGTGGTGTCGGCGTTGTCCGTATGCCTGTAATCGCAAATGAAGGCGGTGCTGGCAACAAACAGTCCGATAAAGCTACATCTATTACAGAGTCTGCAACACTCAAATTCGGATTCGGTGTTGGTGGCGGTAGGTTCAAGGCCGCGGCTACTGTGTTTGCTGCTATCGTTGTTGTCGTTAGTGCTGAAGTTACTGGTGGACCACCACTGGTGAACGCTAAGGCCGTATGATGTGGGTTCCTTTCATCTTGTTTTTGATTTTGGTTGGCACTGACAGCAACCGCGGATACCGGAAGAATAGCTCGGGCTGTAGCCATATTATCGTGTTGCGCCACAAATCCGTGTGAGTCTTGTACAACGCTGCAGCCTACAACAAGTGAACTCAGTTCTGTCGTTGCAGTTGGGCTCGTAATAGTTGTAGTATCCATGTCAATAATATACCTTCCTTTAGGTTGCTGCTGTTCTTCTTTTCGTATGTGCCTGTGGCCTTCTACAGTATCAATAATACTTCACTGAAACGATTGCTGCTGCTTCGACTGCAATTGAAGCTGTAATCATCGAAATCCATGAAGTCGTCCATTATATGACCTTAGCAAGAGATCAATGTTTATCTTGCTTTATCAATGATTTACCTTGCTGGTAAAATACACTTAGATTATAGCGTCGACATGGTAGATGAATCATATTAGTCCACTTGATCGGAAAACTATTTCAATACCAGCCAGACGGTGTTTTTTTTTCTTTTTTTGAGTAAAATACAAAAATCGATGAAGCGCACGAGTAACTGGTATTTCATTATTATTATTTGTTTCGTTTCAATATTTATTTAATTGCAGCTCCTAGCTATTGCATAGTACGAAATTACACATTAACCGGCCCTGCATTTTTCAATATTCACACAACGACCGCTCGTTAAATTTAATTTCATATTATTTATTTTCATTTAATGCATAAATATATACAAAAGCATTTATGTATATATATATATATATATATATATATATATATATATATATATATATATATATATATATATATATATATATATATATATATATATATATATAAGATATGTATATATATTTTTTTCAGCACTCTTGTATGTATGTTTTCAGTAAATACATACATAGGATAAGCATTCAATTCGCCTTTCTCTATCCAACATGCGACACCATCTTTCACACTTTCCATTACACCGACGGATAAGTAAATACATACATACATATTAATGTACTTAACAAAACAAAAAACACATATTTATTTGCACACACATATGTATATTAACTTTTTTAAAACTGAAAATGTTTTCATGTTGATGACTCTATTATATAGATACGTTTATTGTACACATGCATATTTAAATATATATATATATTAAATTATATGCATTGTAAATATTTTCACTGCTTGCTCTGTATTTAAGTGCCCTTCGCTACGTATTTAAGTATTCTTATGTACATACATCTATGTAAGCACAAGTGAATTGATATTTTTTTCTGTAATTTTTCTCTATGCTCTGTAGTCGGCTACGAGAGCGCTCGCGCGCTACTTGCCTTGTATGTATGTATTTGTAAGATGTTGTATACAATTATTCTAGTAGCAATAGCCATCTCGCTTGCACTTTTTTTTAGTGTAGTCAACATCGTAGCGTTTTCTACGTGTTGTGAACGCAGCAACAGCTACAGCGCCGCAAACATCAGTACACATCACAGACAATTTGTAATAAATTTAAAATCATTTCTTTCATACATTTCTAACTTCATTCACGCGGCAATATAAACACGTACGAATTCTGATAAAAGCTTCAGCGATTTAAGCTGCATGCATTGTTATTATGTTAACTATTATGTTGCATAAAGAGCATTTATCTATTCTGCAACTTTTTGACTACAAAGTCGAACACGAAAACAGTGAATACAAATCATCGATGTTCGTGTTTATTGAAAAGCGATTAATTTTCTTCTCCAAATTTATCGTTGTCGAACATGAAGAATAGTAGACTAATAAAAAAATGGAAACAATTAGAATGAGATAAGTTTGCACATTCAACTGATAATGTTGCAAAATAAATTTCTGAATTAGCTATAAAATCTTTAATGTTTGTTTAGATACAACTGGGTGAAATTTACTTAGATACTGACATCCATGCCAGTGTTATTTCTAAAAATATAATCAAACATTACTATTGCTAGCACAATTGACAAACAATTTAAATTATTTTATATATATTTTATGAAATTTTTTTTTTTAATTTTCAAGATACAACATTTATTTAATTTATAATATGGAACAAAATGAACCTTCGAAAGTGCTCCAGTCAGGCTTAGTGTTCCATTGTGACACCATGTACTCTGATAGGCAAATTTGTCCTTCCACTCACCTAAATTATGCATCACAGGATCAAAAGATATATTAAAATTGTAGATGAGGTCCCAAACAAATATCTTAGACCAATTATTATTGAAATATATATATTGATTTATAAGTGAATCACACAGAGTTACGACTTTCGGAATGCATCGGAATTTTCAAAGATGTGAAACACTGTTCACATAGGCAACACCAGTATCAGTATTCAGTATTGGGCACATACTAGAATTTAAATGGAATTTTGAGGAGCTTTTAATTCTGTGAACTTTCTGCAGGATATGTTTGTCGATGGGTCAAAGATTTAGGAGCAACGAACCATTGTCATAGGCAGACGAGTTGTGGATTGTGCATTTGACCATTGGGCTACTTCTCAAATCAAATAATACATAGGAATTAATGACAATTAAGCCATTCAATCAAATGTTTTATTTGAGAACTTAAGTGTATTTATGAAATAAAAATAATGTGTGTAAAAATAATGTATGTTTAAAACCCTTCTATTTGAAATTCTTGCTTGTGTTTTTTGAAATTAGGATTATTGACAATGCCACTTCTTGTTGTGTAAACTATTGTTAGCATCAAATTTATATAATCAAATATAATAATCTTTAAAATATGTCGCAAATTTAGGTCGCTGTTTATGGTTATTTTTGTAAAGATTATAAAGAAAATATTGAAACTCATAAATAAATATACATTATGGGGCCGGCAACTTAATTATTTTTAATAAGGTTAGGGTATAACAAGAATGAACCTAGCCAACCCCAATTCACCTCAACTTCAGATTACGTTTATCAAAATTCCACCCATGTTTTATTTTGCTCAAATGGTATTAGAATATTCCACAGTCAGATACGCCCGACTGGAGCGTATATATTATCAGACTTTTGTATTGGACCACACCTGTTCCATATTGAAAAAACGATAGAGCTATTTTGTAATTAAAAAAAATGTAGTATATATTGCCTTTACGTAATAGAACTGCTTAAGAGAAATTAGGGGTCAGATACGATAGGGGGTTAGGCTATACATATTCAAAAAAGTTAAATTAGTAGATTTTAACGATATACTTAAAAAAAAAATTGCAAGCTAATCCATTCAATTCTGATGATTCTGTGCTATCACAATTCGGTAAGACATTGTTATGTACGCTTTAAAATTGTGATGTTGATCAATAACTCAACTCCTTACCAGATAGAATATCAGTTTTCCCTTCTAATTGCCTGTCATCGCTAACACTTCAGACGAGTTTTCTTTTTAAATATTTTGGGATTTGTTCACAACTGAAAATTTTAATAAAAAAATCGCAATCAGTCCCTAATGCCTTTTGCCAGGCATAAGGTTTTGATTATAACATCACCAAACAGTTACGTTATAAGGTTTGACTGCGCTCGATTTTGGGAAAAATCAAAAACAATTTCAGCTAGAAGAAGAAGCTAGAAGTTCAAGAAATTACATTATATGTGCTGCTTGAGATACAATGCCAATATCGTAAAACCAACCACAATTAAAATGTTAGTTTTACAGACGTGCTTTCAATTTCCGCGAAACTTGTCAGTTTCCGATTTTTATCAAAATCTTCCGTTTTCCGTTTCCGTTTTTAAATATTCTAATTGACGCGCAATTTTGTTATCAACATGCGCTTCAATTCCACCGTTATTGCGACATTACATAAAAGGTATCTAAGCCGACCGTCGAAATTTTGCTGTGAAAATTTTTGCGACCTATTTCTTATTACCGATAACTTTTTCTTATATACGGAATGAAGTCGGAGAAGACAGGTGGTTGGATGTAATGTGAATGCGAGAAAATCGTTAAAATAAACGCTTAAAATGTAATTTTAATGGAATTTTTATTCCATAAAGTTGGTAAAATAAAATATGTAAGAGACAGAAGCAAGCAACATCCAATCCGATATTAATAATGCATGTATACAAACATCGATTTATGCGAACCACGCAGACACGTCGTGCGAGACGCTATGGGATATTTGAAGGATGTGAAATGCTGTTCAAAAAGCCTCCACCTGCAAATACTCTAATCTAAAATACTTGTAATTAAATATTAAACAAACAAAATAGCATTACACTTTTTTTTTATTATCGGCCATTTTAAAATTGTAATTTCCATTTTTTGGGTTTGTTTACATTTTCGCATTGAATGCCAAATATTATTAGTGTGGACTCAGAAATACTCGTATTTTGAGTGCAACAAAATGATTTTCGAGCATCCCCAGTTAAACCACAATTTCCAAAAAATAAAAGTTATCAATAATGCAAAACTATATAAAAGAATTGAGCCTATTACATTATTGAACAAAATCCCATGCGTTCCGCTTTGTGTATATTAAGTATATTGACTCACATGGGCTCGATATTTTTATTATTGATAATCGATATTTTGTGATACGTGTAGAAAACAATAGATACAAAAGTTGAGCATCTCTAGATCACAGGCAAAATTAAATCAGGAAAGGGATTGGAAATAAATTAGTGCAAATTTTGATGGGCAATGCTCAAAGAAGGAATGAAAACGGAAGGGCGCCGAAGAACTTGGATTATTTTCCTGTGACATCCACATTGAACAAATCGCAAATAACATCTTCGAATGAGTTTACGGTATTTCGGCCATCAAGAGAATCACAACAGTCCGTAGAATTCCTTGGATTCGACGCTGACAGCACAAAATCCCCGCAGAGAGCCACTAGAAGTTATCCAAGACCAGTAGCAACCCGGAGCGGGACGACAGAAATACCATCGGTTACGACAGAAATACCCTTGCGTCAGGTGCGTCAGCTGAAAAAGTCAGTACATTAAAAATCGTATATGTAGTGTGTATGTGTGTACACAACGCATATATACATATATATATATATATGTATATATATGGTTCTCTATTTACATACCTGCTGGTTCCCTTTCAGGCATATACATGTATTTTTATCTTATCTTTACTTCTACGTCATAGTAAAACGATTTACAATTTTTGTTTTGCTTTAGAAAAAAATTGCGTTCTTAAATAACAAATTTGTTTGTTGGTCAATTGAAGCCTACCAAGGGGCCAATTTCCTGCTCATCTTTGTCATATGTGTTTTCATGCCATTTTTGATATTAAGTTAAAATTGTGGATTTACGTAAGTTTTAAATACAACGAACTGCAGTTGCGCTGAGTGGTTATTTTCGTAGACGAAACAAGTGCTGTATAAACCCTATAGATATACAGTGTCTCACAGTTCAAATGGAACAGCGCCTAGCAAAAAGTTTAATTGCCTGCCATAAACTAATTATCCAATATTTTTCAAAAATTCCAAAGGCCGATGGCAGGTACATATATTAACCACCATAATGAATATATGATCCCAATAAACTGGGGTTTTCTCACCGGCTAGGCCGGGTTATGTAAAAAAGTACCGTAATATATGATCACATATTATTCGGAACAATGGCGTTATGGACACCTGGGTGCCATAAAACCCGGACTTTTTATGCCAGGTTGATTATTTTCGGTATAAATAGACCAATCTTTAGTAGTCAGTTAAGTTATATCCTGCATCTCGGGTGCAACCAGCCAACAAGGACTATGGGCAAACGGACTACCATTGACCAACGGAATCTCATCCTGGAACACGTCCAGATCGGTTATTCACATCGCCAAATAGCTGAAATGGTAAATCTAAGCAAATCAACTGGGACTAACATCATTCGGCGCTTCGTCGACGAAAATCGGCTAGAGGACAAGGGCAGAAAGGCACCAAACAAGATTTTCACCGAACAGGAGGAGTGGAGGATCATCAGGAAAATAAGGGTAAATCCCAAGCTATCGGCTCCAAAACTGACTCCACAGGTGGAGGATGAAATGGGGAAAAAGTGCAGTGTGGAAACTGTGCGCCTGGTTCTGCGCAACCATGACTTTAATGCCCGAGTACCACGGAAGAAGCCCTTTATAAGCGAAAAAAATAAAGGGACTGGGATGACGTTCGTCAAAACCCACTTGGATAAGGATTTGGAGTTCTGGAACACATTCATATTTGAAGATGAGCCCAAATTCAACATTTTTGACTCAGACGGACGGAATTATCTGTGGCGACAGTCCAACACTGAGCTGAATCCCAAAATCCTAAAGGCAACAGTCAAGGACGGCGGAGGGAGTGTCATGGTATGGGCATCTATCTCGGAAGCCGGCAGAGGAAATTTGGTGTTTATTGAAACAACAATGGACAACAATGTGTACCTCAATATATTAAAAGAAAATTTACTCCAAAGTGCCGAGAAGCTAGGAATCCGACGTACTTTCCGGTTCTACCAGGACCGCGAGCAGGACAACAGCCAGGCATAAGTCCGGATTAGTACAGTCCTGGCTTATTTGGAACTGCCCCCACATGATAATTCCACCGGCCCAGTTTCCAGATTTAAATGTTATTTAAAATTTGCGGGCTCTGCTGGAAAATATCATCCGGAATCACAGATCCGATCTCAAAAATGCTCTGCTGGATGAGTGGAGCAAAATCTGTCCAGAAACAACCCGGCAGCTGGTATCTTCCATGAAAAATAGGTTAAGGGAAGTTATTAAGGCTAAAGGATATCATACTAAGTATTAACATCCTTACTTAAGTTTTTATACGCCTAATATGTTGCTTTTCTAAGACTGTTCCAAAAAAAATGTGACATGTATTTTGTATATGTTTTCAGTTTTTGACTAATTTTAGTGAATTTATTAATATTTTAATAAAAACTGAAGTTTCCTTTTCAAACGTGATATAACATAAAACAAATTGGCATTTAAACATTTGGCGTTTGTTTTTTTGTTTAAACCTTATAGCACTTTAAATTTTTTGCTAGGCGCTGTTCCATTTGAACTGTGAGACACTGTATATAGAGATAAAGATAGTTGCTCTTTTGACTCATCATGCTTCGGGCGAAACATACTAAGTCCTGCTAAAGGCGACTAGCAATATAAACAAGGAGAATTTAAACTCGGTTACGATATTCCTATCAGATCGATATGAATGGTGTCAAAATAATAGCAGTTCACACATATGTTTGGAAAAAAAATTACTTTTGAAAATGTAGTTGAAAAATTATGACAATTTTATATGAACACTAGCTATCAATACTGAATATAAGTAAACATTAAAAGAAATCACAAATGCACCGGTCAAAATAAAAGTAGGGGGATTCCCTTGGTTTATGTTATTGTTATATATTACGTTTCCTGAGTCGAAATAACAGCTTGTTATTGCTACTATGCTACTATTAAAAAAAAAAGAAGATTCATGGATTAATTTTTGCTGTATGTCTGTCAATTTCTATGCAAAATAGTCGCTTAGTTTTAAAGCTGCCTTAATTAAACTTGGAATATGCTGTTTTGTTTTTGCTGCAGTCTGTACATATTTAAGAATTGTATCGGACCACAATTTCATGTTGAAATTTTACATCACTTATGAACAACCAACAAACTATCGCAAATCTCTGCATGAGATAGCCAAGCAGCTTATTATCAGCCTAATATGGGTGCCTGGTCACCAAAATATTGAAGGTAGTTGCTAGGCTGATGAGCTAGCTAGGAAAGCCATATTTATCCTCACTGATAAGGAAGGTATATGTCTGGTCTGGCTACCTGTAAGCTTAAAATCAAAGAAGAAAATATATGCAGGTCTAACGACACATGATGAAATGCAAACTGCGGTCGAATAACCCGCCAAGCGTGGCCAATCATAACAGCAAAATACAATACGCCCTATAACGACTTCTGGAGAAAAGGATGAGGAAGAATCTTCTGAGCACTTCTGCTTCTGCCCTGCACTTGATGGCAAACTTAGGACCAGACAAGATTGCGAATTTTGTAAATGCAAACGGCTGGTTACATTTCTGATCACACGAGGGCCGGAGAATCCCCGAATCCGACACGGTATCACAACGGGCCAACATGACCTATGTGTGTCGGTCTTAAAGACCGATAACCTAACCTATCGACATTATTATTATTGCTGCACCGCCACCTATTTGATCTATTGTGCCCCCTTCTGAGCTTATAGCTCTTCCATCAGCCCCAACTCCCTTACGAACGTGAGGATCTTTGTTGGGTTGAGGTCTATTATGTCTTCGCAATTCAAAACATGCGCGCCTAGGATGCTTCTTCTTCTAATTAAGGCCAGGATGTGCATCGAGGACTCCTCCTCTCTTTCACAAAACCTGCAGAGATCGCCTCTGACCAGCTCTGTTGCCGTCTCTGTCTCTCCTCGTTTCTGAGCTCTAGTCGTATAGTGTATCTCCCTATGCCACAATACGGTTCTGGTCAGCCTCGTCAGCCGCCTCGTTTTCCGCTATGTCCCTGTGGCCCGGGACCCATCTTAGGGTAAGCCTGTTGTGAGTCCCGAGTAGGTCTAGCTTCGAACGAACCTCATGGACTACCTTCGATGTAATCCTTGTCCCCATTATGGCGTTCAATGCTGCTTGACTATCGAATAGGATGGATATATCCGTATTCCGATAGTTACGCTCTATGTTGAAATCCGCATATATCCCTATCGCACACACCTCAGCCTGAAATATGCTGGTGTGCGTTCCCAGGGATTCATGGTATGATACCCGAGGACCCACCACTCCAAGACCAGTGCCCTGATTCGTGAGTGATCCATCGGTGTTCCATTTTATTGTGTGCGGTTTCATGGGATGGACTTCATCTAGAGTTGTCCATTCCCTTTTGCTACTCATACGATCTGTGAAGTTTCGCTCGAATATATATTCGGCTACCATTTCGTCCCCAGGTTGCATCAGCAGGAGCAGTTCGTTTGAAAGGAGTTGGGCATATTTATGGCGTAGGATATGGTTGCCCCCAACTCCTTCTGCCGATATCCTTAGAAGCGTGGCTTTCTGCTTGAGCCTTATGATATGGTGGAGTGGTGTGAGCTCCATTAAGGCTTCAAGGGCCATTGTTGGCCAGGTGCGCATGGCTCCTGTCATGCATACGCAGGCCATTCTTTGCAACTTCTGTAGTTGTTTCTTCACGGTGGTTAGCATGGGTCTTACTACCATTAGTCATAGCCATCTTGGAGATGTACCCCATGATTTGCCGGCAATGCTACGACATGTATAAAGCGCCCTGGAGCACTTCAATATCGTGTTTTGCACATGGGTGCCAAAGTTAAGCCTGCTGTCAAAGGTGACCCTCAGGTATTTGACCTCCCTACTCGTTTCTAGTAGGGTCCCTGAGAGCCATATTTGTCTCATCCTCTGTTACTTATGTCGTCTGGTAAAAGGGACGATGACTGTTTTCGTAGAGTTTAGGTTGAGTCCGACCTCCATACACCTGACATTGAATACCACTGTTAACAAGTCTGTTTAGCAGTTCGTCCACTTACAGACTCCAGAGTAGCGGAGACAACACCCCTCCTTGCGGACAGACTCTGGTGGTTAGGACTGTTACATTGCTATCATGTAGTGATGCCGTGGCTTGCATGGACCGTAGCAGTGCAAGTATCCATCTGCTGGTAGTATGGTCCAGGCCTCTTCTCTCAAGAGTAGCATTGATTGCATCGTGAGATGTGTTATCAAAGGCACCTTCTATATCTAAGAAGTCGCACAGTGCTACTTCCTTATTATAAATTGCCGCACTCAAATTGCATTGCAGCTGATAAAGTGCTGTGTCCGTGGACCTGCCTACTCTGTATGCATGCTGCGTTGGGGGCAGCGGATTTGTTTAAGCAAAGTGCTTCTGATTTTGTAGTCCACCAGCTTTTCCAGCCACCAGCTTTGGGCTGGTAATGTCTTTATCCCTGCCTTGGGGATGAAGACTACCCTGACTCTCCTCCATGCGCACGGTATGTATCCGAGGGCGAGGCTACTTACTAATGCTTTCCTGATACAGGAGAGGAGAATTTCCTGTCCTGTTTGAAGTAAGGCTGGCGATATGCCGTCCGTTCCAGGGGATTTATAGGGCTGGAATGTACCAATTGCCCAATTAAGTCTCTCCCTTTTGACCGTCGACTTGGCGCATGCCCAGTCGTCAGTTGACGGCCTATATCTGCTTTCCCTTTCGATAGCTCCTGCAGGGGTTGAACTTCCTGGGAAGTGCGTCTCGAAAAGTAGTACTAATTTCTGCAGATTACTGCTCGTAAAGGAGTTATCCCCACGCTTCAGTGCTAAGTTCGCATCAGGCGCTCGTTTCGCCAGTGCTCTGTGGAGCCTGGCGCCTTCGCTTGTGCTAACTATGCTTTCGCAGAAGTCTCTGTAGTTCTTCCGCTTAGCCTTTCTTATCTCCTTATTATAGGAGGTAAGGCTATCACGGTACTGCTCCCATGTTCCGTCTCTCTTTGCTTTATTGAAGAGGCGACGTGTGGTCACGCGCAGCCTTTCTAGGCTGTCGTTTCACCATGTACTTTTTCCCAACCGGGCAGTTATCCTCAAATGCATTAGTTATGCATTTGTTGAGGACACCAATAGCCCTATCCAGCTCTAGCGGCCTTCTGGGTATACCAGATGGCTCGTTGGCTAGGGAGAGACCTAGGGTCGACTTGTAGCCTTCCCAGATGGTTTTCTTGGGGTTGCGACTCGGTGTGCTACTATCCGTAATTAATTTTAGATTAAATAGGATAGTTCTGTGATCAGACATGGATTCCTCTTGGGAAACATGCCAGTCCCTAAGGTGAGACTTTAGGGACCGACTGATCAGGGTGATGTCTAGTACCTCTTCCCTGCTCCTGGTGACAAATGTCGGTGCAGATCCGACATTACCTAGTTCTAGATTATATTTAAAAATAAATCAGTTAGGGACTCACCCCTTAGATTGATGTCACTGCCGCCCCATATAGTATGGTGCGCATTGGCATCGCATCCGATGAGCACCGGCGTCTTCTCTTTCCTGCAATACTCCACCAGCTTCTCAATTTCTGGTGGTGGGCAGGGTGCATCCCCTGCGAAGTATGCGGATACGATGACCATAGAGACCGCGTTGCCCTTGGTGGACACCAGTATGGGAACGCAGTCTCTAGTCAGGAATTCTGAAAGGATAGTAAAGTTAATACTTTTCCTTACCATGATACAAGCTCTGGGTGCTTTATCTCTCTGATCCCAGATTACCTTTGAGTCGGCTGTGAACAGGCCCTTGATGCCGTCGTTCACCCATGGCTCCTGTACCATGGCCAGCCCAAGGTGTTTGTTGGTAAACATCCTTGCTAAGACCGCCGAGGCTGCCTTAGCGCGGTGGATGTTTACCTGAGCCAGCCCTGTGTTGACCTATCGACAACAGAGCCTCATAATGTAATCGCGAAATCTAAAGAATGTAAGAAATGTTGGGCATAGTGGAATCCGGCTAGCAAGTCTATGCTGTATATATTTCCTATCTTTGTTTTACATTCTAAATTTCAATATAATTAGTTAATTAATTTTGAAATTATGAAGTTAGCAATAGGGCTCAGTTCATTTTATATAAATATTTTTACTATAAGAAAATAAGAAACTATAAAAATTACATTGGACTTAATTCAAACTTAATGTGAATGTGTGTCGCTTCTTCAACTCCACTCTTTAGCTGTCCACGTGCACTTTAGATACTGGCAGCAGCAGGCGCCTTAATTGGAGTTCAGTGGTGTGTAATTCTTTTCGGCACCGTCAAAAACCAAAGTCTAAGAGGTGAAAAAGCTTTTCGTAAAATTCAACAACTACTGTAACTTTTACTAAATATTCTTTATTCCGATTTCAATATAAGTTTCACCTCGTCACAGGACTCACGACGTTACAGAACGCAATGGCATCGTCCAAAAAATTATTCATTATTTAGTTCCCACTTCAAAGACTGCAGTCGCAACGAGCAGTTCCTCGTTAAGTGTCTTGTAGCCAAAGGTGCCTTTGGTGTAGTATTCAAGGTTTTCAATAGGTACAAGGACAATTATAGCAATAAAACAAGCTACGCTCTGAAGGTGATTCCAAAGTCGAAGGTATGCAATTTTGTTTCATAAATTATTCCGTATCTTCTGCAGTAACTTGTACGCTTTTCTTGTAGGTTATTGCAGATAACAGTGTGCAGCAGATCAAGGACGAGGCAGATATACAAAAGTTGTGCGGTCATCATCCCTTCCTAGTTAAGCAAATTGATCTTTGGCAGAATCGTCACAGCCTTCATATTTGTATGTATTAATGTGCATTTCATGCTATAACAATCCATTATTTTCTTATTACCAATAGACATTTATTCGAAATGAAAATGTATATACCGATATTTGTAGGAGGTTACCAGCAAGTTCGAAGACTCAATCTTTAGATTTGTGGGAGATGTGCGGTTTTATCGATTTACACTTGCAAAAATATAGGGGGCAGGAGGAAATTTGGTGACAGCTTTAAAATTGTGAGAAATATGTCGCCTAAACTCCCAGAGATGTGTTTGGGACGTCACCAACACTCTACACTCCAAATATTCTGACTCTGGTTTTGAAATTGTTGGATATATATGGTGTTAGTTATGTTATCGATTTTCTACCATGGTGGCAGAACGCATCCCACATTATGCGACGTGAGCATACTTCATATTTCAAGCATTGAGTCTTTAACTTTGAGGTAACAGAAAAAAGAGTACGAACAATTTATGTTTGTTCCTCGAGGTTTGAGTATAATTATGCTGATAATCTCTTGACTTGATTATTAGCTACCTTATCATATAGCTAACTATTACATACGAGGTGTGTTCAAAAAGTATCGCGAATTTTGTGTTTTTTCAGATATTATTTATTTATTCATGAATATCTATTTTGTCCCCTTCAAAGTAATCTCCATGAGATATTATACACTTGTGCCAACGGTTTTTCCAATCTTCGAAGCACTTCAAAAAATCATTTTTTTTTATCTTGTTCAGCTCCTCCTTCGATCCCGTCTTTATCTCGTCAAGCGTAGCGTAACGTCGTCCTTTCATGGGCCTCTTCAGTTTAGGGAACAAGAAAAAGTCACAGGGGGCCAGATCTGGGGAATACGGTGGCTGCGGCATCATTAGTGTGTTGTTTTTGGCCAAAAAGTCGCGCACAAGCAACGATGTGTGAGCAGGGGCGTTATCGTGGTGCAAAAGCCAATTTTTGTTCTTCCACAAATCCGGGCGTTTCTGGCGGATTGCTTCGCGCAAATTGCGCATAACTTGCAGGTAATATTCCTTATTGACCGTTCTACCCTGTGGCAAAGAACTCATGATGCACCACGCCCCTGCAATCGGAGAAAACTGTCAGCAAAACTTTCACATTCGACCGAACTTGGCGCGCTTTTTTCGGTCTTGGTTCGTGCGGCAGCTTCCATTGAGATGATTGAGCTTTGGTTTCCACGTCGTAACCATAAACCCACGATTCGTCACCAGTTATGACCCTCTGGAGCAAATTTGGGTCGTCGCGGACAGAGTCCAACATCTCATTAGCAATGTTCATGCGATGCTGTTTTTGGTCGCAATTGAGCAATTTTGGTACGAATTTCGCGGCGACCCGTCTCATGCCCAAATGATTGATAAAAATCGAATGGCATGAGCCAATCGATATGTCTAGCTCCTCAGCAACTTCTCTAACGGTGATTCGACGATTGGCCAATACCATTTTCTCCACTCCATTAATTTTTTCGTCTGTTGTTGAAGTGCTCGGGCGTCCGGCACGCTCTTCGTCGTTCACATCTTCTCGGCCTTCTGAGAACATTTTGTACCACCGATAAACGTTGCTTCGGTCCAAGGTAGCTTCTCCGTATGCCACAATCAACATTCGGAATGCATCCGCGCACTTAATTTCGTTTTTCACACAAAATTTGATACAGGTTCTTTGATCCATTTTTTTGAATAGGTAAAAATCGAAGACGATCCAAAACACGTGCAAGCAAAGCAGCTGTCAACAATTAAGTGAACATTCAAAATGGCCGAGCTTGTCGGCATAAGTGAGAGACATGAGTACCAACATAACGCTAAAAAAAATCGAAATTCGATTATACGTAACCCGCGAAAATTCAAAATTCGCGATACTTTTTGAACACACCTCGTAGTGATACTCGAATGCAATATAAATATCAGAAATGTAACTTTATTTCACTCCTTTTTAGTGTCCGAGTACGTGCCCAATGGCGAACTATTTCACAAAATTGATCAGTTCTCTCCTGATTTAGTACGATTGTATATCGGGGAAATTGCGCTTGCAATCGGTAAGTAAACAATCATTTCCTTTGCAGTTAAACGAATAATCAATATGTAATCGATCGTTTTTTTCAGATTTCCTACACAACGCTGGTATAATTTATAGAGATATCAAGCCGGAGAACATTCTGCTAACGCAAAAATATCACATAAAATTGACCGATTTTGGATTGAGCAAGTGGCTTAAGCTAGGGGCAAGCACACATACCATCTGTGGCACATTCAAATATATGGGTACGACCTAACGCAAACTTTAAACAATAATAAGTAGTAATACCGTTAGCTAAGGAGCGTCGTCAAGCAAAAATATTAGACCCAAATATTGAAGATTCCAATCAATAACTAAAACATTAACGAAACTAATGCGGAAAAAATATTATTAAGCTTGAACTGAACTTAGAGTAAAACAGTCTTTGACTTTGAAAAGCAAGGGGAAGGAAACTATTATCAGAGAGAAAAGCGTCAGGCAGGAGCATTTCACCGCAAAAAAAAAGTTGACAGTGAAAGGTCTAGCGTAAATGATACCGCACACAAGAAAAACAAAATTGACTAAACAATTAAGTCTTAGAATTAAATTCAAAAATGAACGCACGCTCACAGATATTTGATCTAACCATGGAGGGTCGACAGGTGGACGAGGCAGTGGCCAGCATCTTCCACGCCGTGCTGTTTCATCGCTGTTTGGGCAAATATATGTATACTGGAGATGCGCAATACTCTATTGGTACTGTGGGATATTCAGATGTTGATTGTGATTTCATTGACTTCACATATGTGTGCTGCACTTCAGATAGCCTTACGCGTAAGGTCAAGCGTGCTATTAATATGTTCAGCGAAAAGTTGCGCTCAAATGAGAGCTGCGGTTCCGGGCAAATAAGTTTGGAGTTTTTCCAGAAAAAGAAAAATCGCTGGCCATTGTTTACACAGGAGTCAATACCGTGGGAAGTATGGACAGTTCATCTGGATTTGATCAAGCACGAGAACGAAGACGAGCGCCAGCTTTGCCGCGAAAATGTATCAGATCTACTTACCGAAAAGGTTATATATATAACAGAACTAATGAACCGACACGACTATGTGCCGAAGACTCCAAGCCAAAGCGAGCTAGATCTCATTTTCGACACTTCGTTTCCCGATGTGCAGCCGTATTTGTTTAAATTTGATTATTCCACTTCTGGATCGAAGGCACCCTCAATGGGAAATGCAATGAAAAAGATCATCAAAGAGACGCTTGCCATGTGACTGGCTGGGTATGTGAGCAAGCGAGCATTCGCCTAGGGTTAGGTTAACTAACCCAATTTTGTTATGCTGAGCTTAATAATATTTTTGTGCAAACTGCTATTTACATTGCTTCCAAACTCATATTAAAATAAAAGCGTTTAAGTTTATTAGTATTTTGTTTATGGTAATTGGCTCTTACTGTTTACTTTTATGTTATATTCGGCAGAAGGAAAGAGATAACAAGAATATATCGATTTTCAATTTTCTCACTAATCTTTGAGTTCCATTATGATTTACACAACCCAATTGTCTTTAGTCGGGTTCAATACAAGTTTTTCAATCGTTCAACAACAACAAAAAAGCACATACTTCGATCAAAAAAATACAAATAAAATGAATAGTTATTTTTTAAAGTTACATTTATATATATATATATATCCTTCATTGCTAAAAGGCTTTAGAAATCATTGATTTTTTCGAGTGTATTTATAATCTATTGTCTTTATTTGAAGTCTTAGAAATCTTCACACTCTGATTTTGATGATTTAAATTAATGCTTTTTCGGAATAAATTTAATATACATACATATTTGTAATGGCGTTATTAGTAAATGCCTACTAGTGGTTTATTAAGTTGATTTTCTTTTGTGGAGTCCCATCAATAATATTTTTAACATGAAAAAGAAAAGGCTTTACATGATGCCTATGAAATATGACGAACACAACTTAAAGTTAATACACATATATATATATATATATATATATATATATATATATATATTTGTAAATATAGTATATGTCTAAAGTAAACACAATCTATTTATTACAAACTAGTAAATTATGTACGTCAATAAGATCAAGTGGAGAAGAGAGAACAAGAGTAGGAATTGTTAAGATGAAAAAGGAAGAAAAAGAAAACGTTACGTTTAAAATTAGTGTGATTGTTCTTGTAGTTTTGTAGATTTGAGAGCTCTATATGTTATTGGATTTAAGAATGTAATCCATTAAACATATATATATATATATATATATATATATATATGTATTTAAGTGTATGTCGACGTTGTAACTGTACATTAGATAATAACATGTAAATTCCAATTTGACTATTGTTGCAATGTTTAAATTAAGTGGAAAAAATAAAATTAACCAACAAAATCAACACCTATATTCAAATTGCTTAAGGGATGAATTTTAGTGGTATTTATGATCTTAAACCTGTCATTTACATATTGTATACAGATTTAAATTTAATTTTGTCGATCGTATTTATTTGTATTGCACCAAAATTGGTATAAATTTGTTTTCCGGGTGGGTAAAACCATTTCTCCGCTCCATTTTCATTGCAGCGCCTGAAATTCTATGCGGTGAACCCTACGGCCATGCAGTGGATTGGTGGGCCTTGGGCGTCATCGTCTGTCAGATGCTAACAAAAAAGGTGAGTGGTAACATTGTAAGTCCCTTACATAAATCATATCCGGCAATTTAGATTCAATATACAGGAAATTATATTAGCACTAGCTGACAGGGCAGTCGGCTTGCCTTTTGATTGTGTGTTTTAAATATTGGCTTTTTAGCCGGTTTTTAAAATGATATCACTTATTAGCATAAGGTTAATACCTTAAAAATCGTATTTAGGTGAGAACCGGGCAATCGAGTAGTACGAGTATATGCTGAACTTTTGTTGTGTCCATATTGCACAGCCGAGTCAATATAGCCTTGTTCGTCTGTCCGTTCGTTCGTCTGTCTGTATGAACGAGTGGATATCCCAAACTACAACAGTTAAAATCGATAACTCCCTCCGTTTCGCAAATATCAATGTTTGATATCCATTTCGAAATAAACAAAAGCCCAAAGGTTTTTTATAAATATGAAATATACGTTAAACTATAAACATTTCATCAAGGTCGGATAAGAAACACCAAAGATATAATCCAAAAGGTATTCTCATATTGATTTCATATTTCTCATATTTCATATGAAAATTCATATTTTGAATTGTTCTTGAGAATGTCATTGGTAATGACGCAATGATATTCAGCATTTTTGTTTAGGACTCCTAAAAACCGCTCTGTCCTGTTTTTGATATGAATTGTATTATGTTAGAAAACAAACTTTCGGTTGACATTGCTGCGTAAAAAACGTGAACTTACCTATATCTAATCGTCAGTCGTAAAAATTATATATATATAGTTCTGCTGCGCTACCAGCTTTTCTAGTAGCTTTATGTGCAAATAATAAAGCAAAGTTTATTTCAAAAGACATTGTGTTTATGTGTATATAAAGGGAACAAGGGAAAGAAGTACATACGATTGATTAATGATAGCGATAATACTTATTGCACTACAGCAGCCCGAAGCAAGAGCCACTTTTTTTTTAGATCAGGAAGTTTTGAGAGAGAGAGACTTAACAATGTTCTGTGATTGTGTACCTTTAGTGTATAGTATAATAGTGTCGTTGTTGGTAAGCTGGGTAATGTTGTTATTGGAATAGAGTATTTACTAGTTCGCACGAATATCATTGGATTCATGGCTTTCGTCGGCTTCTTTCGATTTAGTAGATTCTCCATTTTTAAAAGTAAATTAGATGACTGTTTGAGGCAAAGCTGTACTTCCAACAGAGATTGGGATCTTCAGCCTCTCGCCAAAATGGTCCTGTGGGCTATTCTTAGAATCATATTCAGAACTTATAGTGGAAAAATAAAGGTAAGGTATTTCGTCAGCAATATTGAAAGTTGTACCGTGTTCAGATAACTGCGCTTCCTCTGAATTGTCAGTAATTTTAGTATGCTCTGCGGCGATCAACTGAATGTTGTTCTCGGACTTTCCTTTTTTGAGTGTGAAGTCATTTTTCTCCTCAAAATTAATGCGTTCCTGTTGTGGTGCATGCTGCTCTGCTGAAACTTCAATATCATGTGACTGTGCCGAACTTGGATCGAACTGGTCTTCGAAAGGTATTGTAGCAAATTTATTTTGGACGGTGGTGGCTTGGAGAGGATTCGAACTAGACTTCATGACAATCTGGTTTTGCATTTTGCTACTTGGGGCAGGAGCGTCTACTAGGGGAATTCCCTTGGGGGCACCGATGTGCTCAACTTTACCAAGTGAGTTTTTCGAATCTTGATTCTCTAGTTTCTTGTCAACTTCGGTCTGGATAGCTGCCCTTGTTACCGGTATGGCAGGAGCGGTTTCCACATCCGGTGCACTTAACTTATGCTCGATACTAGCATAACCATTGTTTGGCTTCCAGTTTACTGAATGGAAAGCTGTTCGTTCGGTAACAACATCAGCATTGTCTATAGCCTTGCGCTCAGGTGTAAGATATATGGGAATGGTTTGTATAGTTTTGACAAACAGTTTTTCATTTTTTATAGCATAGGGTTTTATTGCTACCTCCTCATCCGGCAGCGGAAGCGCCAAAATGCTGGCCATACAAGCTGCTGCCGTCACAAAAATATAATAGTTCATGCTGTAAGAAGACAATATACAGAAAATTATTGTGTAGTGTAAAGTGCGTCCTGTTACCGTTTAAATGGTACAGAACAGATATATGGGGAGTGCAGAAGATTAAATATTCTTAAAAACATTTTCGAAAAATTTGTTTTAGTTCAAGTTCATTAAGAATAAAACAATTAAACAAATCATAGAATTCTTTCATAGAGAGCACGACTATGATATTTGGTTCAGAGTCCAATGTCTTTACCAATCGTAATTCGACTACACACATAGTGTATTCATATGTAGATTTGTAGATATTTGTATGCATGTACACAGAAAATTTAATTAATATGCAAATACGATTTTCTTCCACACTGCTTAACTAACTTTGATGAAATCAATATTATGTCAACGAATATTCATATCCAATTACATAAATATATCCTCAGTATGATGGCTTTCCTGCAGACGCAGATTCCAGTGTCATTCAATCCGCAACAGCGTTTTTTTGTTTTTGAACCGCGGAAATTGGTTTTAGTAGTACATAAAATTTTTCAGAATATGCACCAAATACTCACCTTGCTTGCCTTTTTACACTGGTTTCGTGATGTAAAGATGATTTACTGTAGCTGGTCTGGTTGAGATTTTAGGTTTTTTATTCTTTAATTAATTTTGAAACACATAAGCAAACACTGTTGACCTTGGCCATTGGCATGTTTTTGGACGGTCACTTTCAAAAACCGCTTTGCCGGGCTGCTCTTGCATTAGGTGGGTTTTATACATTCGGTGGGCACGCAATTCTGACAGCGTCGACGTCGACAGCGCATTCATTGCAACGTGCTGCGACGTTGAAAACATAAACGGGCAGTCAAAAGTAGGCGAATGGAATGTTTCTCGACGACTCGACACGTAGACAAATAGAGGATTGCACGCAATATAAACTAAAAAACCCAAAAAAAAATCGTCTTTTTACTACAGACGATCCGATCAGACAGGAGCTGTCGAACAATTCAAATCATACTATTATGATAAAAGGTAAATAAGTATGTATGTGGTATATATGTGGTATGTATCTACACGTTGCATGTATCGAACATCATATATTGAACATCTACCCCAAAATTATATGTGGTTTCGTAATGTAGTCGGATATCGAGAGCTGGAAAATCGATCGATATGTGTAAATCGATCAGAAATCCGCAATCCCCAAAATGTATATTAATGATATTGTAGGTCGACGTGGATCCTAAATTGAATAGTGAGGCATATATGTCGAACCAAACTAAGCTCTCTGAATTTAAGTAGAGCTCGAGCCTCACAAACTTGTTTAGCTGGAATGCTTGGAAAGTAGTTCCCAATTAAAGAACAATAACAATTAGTGCAAGGGCGGCAGTAAACAGACTAATTTAAACATTCAAAACTCAACTCAAGCTTAGCATTCTGAACAATTGCGGGTTACGAGATTTTGTGTTTGTGTACGATTAAGCAAATTTTATTTATATTTATCTGTCTTCCAATTTTCGGCAAACCTGTTTTCCTTTTTGTTTTGCAAATACGGGCATGACACTACTCGCATAAGTACCTCTAGTGGGCGAAGAGATCTTGGACATTAACATGTCAATAAGCAAGTCTTTGTTTATGAATTTGACGAAACCGGGGCTGACGGTAGCAGTATTCTAGCGTATCAGTAAGCAGAATGATATCTTGCCGAAATGATTGTTAGGGAAATGCTTCTACCGTCACCGTTCCGTTAGAACTTACCAAATCTCCAAGCTCGTTTTCTGGTAACTCGTCATTAAGTTGTCAGTATAGGCTTAGATGTAATATTCCTGATTAAAGCGAATCCGGCCCTGAACATCCGATCCATAAGCACGGTTGTCAAACCTCGAATGGGCTCTCCGCATGAAAAAATAACCATGGGATTATAACGTAACTGTACAACGACCAGAAATGTTCTGTCGCCTCCATAGGAAACCAGGTTATAGAGGAGCTCCAATTAGACGGAACAGTGCAAGGGACCCCAAAAAGCGAGCAGTGGAAGAAAGTCACCCGCAAGAAGGAGATGCGCCCAGCCGCCATAATAATCGCCGCAAAGGGCTAAACCAGTTACGTGGAGATGGAGGTAACTTATCATCCGAGCGAGATTCGGAAAGCGGTTAGAATCGGGAGGACTTAGAAGGACGAGTTATTGCTGTAGCTAGACAAGAAACTCTGGGCGAGCAAGCAGAGCTTCGGTCGCTCGTTCACCGCGTGACGATCGAATCCATGGATTTGGATGAGGTCACGCCAAAGGAAGGTATTCGCGTCGCGCTGAGGAAGCTATTTGGCTAGGAGTAGGTATCGCTGGAGGATATCAACCTGCGTAAGGCGTATGGGCAACCAAGCAAGCGACTGCAATTAGGCTACCATCAGATAGCGCAAGGAAAGCCTTGTCTCGTCCTAAAGTGATATGGGTCAGTTCAAGACTCCGTGAGCGCATAAGCATCACTGGGTGCTTCAGATGTCAGGAGTTTGGCAAAAGTGATCTTGACGGTCGAATCTGTGCCAATGATACGGAAGACCACATGGCTAAGGGCTTCGACATGGATCCGTAGTGTATGTTCTGCAAGCAGAAGAGTTTGGATGTCCATCCAGTTAAATCTCAACAATTTTGAAGCAGCTTAGAACTTGCTGAGACAGTCGGTGAGGGATACGAAGGCAGATGGGCCAATCATCTTCGAGCCGTACAGGCCAATCGCTGAAAGTGGCTAGGCGGCAACCAAGTGTGGAAAACTGGCCATTTGATTCCTTTAAAGACCACACAGTCCGCGATTGGTTTGTCCAGGCGAAAATTAACGGAATAACTTTTTACAGCTGTTACGCCCTACTGAGCTAAGCGATCCACGTAAACCTTGCAAACGATGGAATGCAGATATTACTCCATTAAGGAACTCATTATGCAGAACGACAATGGGAGAGGCAGCGAGAATTTCACATTCAGCGATCACCAGCAGATCCACTTTCAGATCTACGGAAGAATGCAAATGCGGCCGCGACACAAAACAAGCGGTGCCAAATGGAAAGGAAACTTTCTAGATGTGTACAATTTCACCGACTCTATACGTCAGGCCTAGTCCACACCTATCTACCCATCTACATAAGACCTAAAACCTATCTATACCTAAGAGAAAGCCAAGCACACGTAGGACATGCTGCTGGATAAACCAGTTAAGGAAAACCTGTTTACTGGCGAGAAGACGCTCTTAATGTGCCCGGGGCAGCCGGCGGACCTTAGAAGAATCAAGCGAAACCTCAAGCACAGCATCAAAAGAAAATCTGGAGCCAGGAGACTGTTCAGGTGACTTATCCTACGAGTCTTGCTACCATACACTGTTTCATGGACATTCAGGAGGATCTGAGAAAATGCAAAACTGAGCGGCGAGTGACGGAGAGTGCCCTATTAGGCAACCCACCCCCAACGAAGTAAAACCTTACAGTGATTCCGCGGGGATTGGGTATGTGTATGCAATGAACCGGGCCGTCTTCTGACACTCAAACTCCATGGCTATAGCGAACAATTTACAGCTTTGGAATAAGTCCGAATTTATTTATTGTAACACTGATATCTGATAGATATTTTAACAACACTATACTTGCGATCAGTGGAAGTTATCATTTTTATATATTTACTGTATTTAACGTCTGAGTGTTCAGATTTGTGTTGCTTATCACAATGAAATAGTCTTTTTATATATTTAAATCAAATATCAATTTAATTTAACGAATTGGTTGTTCTGTGACAAACTTTTACATATATTTATGTACATGAATACTTCTTTTCACAGGACCCTAATATCAGAAGCTATCTGCGTTCTCGCGATGGTAGCAGCCAAAAGGACTGCATGTCGAATGCACCGTCTATTGCTCAGATTAACGGCTACTTATTAGATACTAATGACTTTTTGCCAAAGGCTGTCCAAGGCCTTCCAAGCGATGAGCAGGACGTATTGCGTCGACTTCTCGTTTTGGACCCACGTCAACGCATACGAAGCGTAATGGCATTACAGCGCATTGCGATTTTCAAAGGATACAAATTGGAAACCAAGCGGCTGATGAGTGTATGAATAGCAGACGAATAAACATTTTAGGTACCTTTTTTCATTTTTATTCTAATTTTTTAGATTTCTCCGTTAGACATCATTGTCAAGGATGGCATTCGCATATATGAAAGCAGCCAGAATGAACAGCGTTACAGTGATCTGGCGGACAAGCCGTTTTCAAGCTTCTCGTACTTTACTTCGTAAGAATAAAATATAATTTGTGTGAAATTTTATCTAATCTTTGTGGTATTCAACATATCCAATTATGAAATGAAACTAAATTCCAAAAATGGTTGAATATACAGTGCCTCACAGCTTATTTCCGACAGTGTCTAGCAAAAATTTTAATTGCCTGCCATAAACTAATTATACAATATTTCAAAAATTCCAAAGACCAATGGCACGTACATATATTAACCACCTAAATGAATATATGACCCCCATAAACTGGGGTTTCCCCACCTGCTATGTCGGGTTATGTAAAAAAGTACCTTACTCTATGGTCAGAACTTATTTCCAACTGTGGCGTTATAGTCACCTGGGTGCCATAAAACCCGGATTTTTTACGTCACGTTGATTATTTTCGATATAAATAGACCAATCCTTCATAGTCTGCTTAGTTATATCCTGCATCCCGGGTGCAACCAGCCAACAAGGACTATGAACAAACGGACTACCATTGAACAACGGAACACTTCCACATTGGATATTCACATCGCCAAATAGCTGAAATGGTAAAATTAAGCAAGTCAACTGTATTCAACATCATTCGTCGCTTCGTCGACGAAAATCGGATAGAGGAAAAGGGCAGAAAGGCGACAAACAAGATTTTCACCGAACAGAAAAATAAAGGAAAATCACAAGCAATCGGCTCCAAAACTGACTCCACAGGTGGAGGATGAAATGGGGAAAAAGTTCTGTGTAACCATGACTTTAATGCCCGAGTACCACGGAAGAAGTTCTTTATAAGCGCATAAAAGCAAAGGGGTTAGGATGACGTTCGTCAAAACCTACTTGGACAAGGATTTGGAGTTCTGGAACACAGTCATATTTTAAGATGAATCCGAATTCAACATTTTTAGCTCGGACGGACGGAATTATGTGTGGCGACAGTCCAATACTGAGCTGAATCCCAAAATCCCAAAGGCAACAGTCAAGCACGGCGGAGGAAGTGTCATGGTATGGGCATCTATCTATGAAGCCGGCGTCGGAAATATGGTGTTTATTGAAACAACAATGGACAAGAATGTGTACCTCAATATATTAATGGAAAATTTACTCCAAAGTGCCGAGAAGCTAGGAATCCGACTTACTCTCCGGTTCTACCACGATAACGACCAGGACAACAGCCAAGCATAAGTCCAGATTAGTATAGTCCTGGCTTATCTGGAACTGCCCCCACATGATAATTCCACCGGCCCAGTCTCCAAACTTAAATATTATTTTAAATTTGTGGGCTCTGCTGGAAAATAACATCCGGAATCACAGATCCGATCTCAAGAATGCTCTGCTGGATGAGTGGAGCAAAATCAGTCCAGAAACTACCCGGAAGTTGGTATCTTCCATGAATAATAGGTTAAGGGAAGTTATTAAGGCTAAAGGATATCATAATAATACAATACTATATCATATTGACATCCTTATTTAAGTTTTTGTACGCCTAATATATTACTTTTCTAAGACTGTCTAAAATAAGCTTTGACATGTGTTTTGGATAAGTTTTCATTTTTTGACTAATTTTAATAAATTAATTAATATTTTAATAAAAACTAAAGTTTATTTTTCAAACGTGATATAGGATGAAACAAATTGACATTTAAACATTTTGCGTTTGTTTCTTTGTTTAAACTTTATAGCCCTTCAAAATTTTTGCTAGACACTGTCGGAAATAAGCTGTGAGACACTGTATATATGTATTAGAAAGAATTAAATATAATTAAACATTTTTGATGTTTAGGTAAGTATATAAAAAATATCAAAGCGAAATATTTTTCACTTTTAGATATGACTGCTCACAAAATAAGAGAGAAAAAATTAACTTATGCAGTAATGGAAAAATGCGCTAATGTAGAAAATGTGGGCATAAATTAGGTCAAATGCTGGGCAACCAAAAGAATGCAAAAAAATCCATGTTGCAGCGGATTCTGGATTGCGGAGCCTACAGAGGAATACGAAAATTATCCACTTTGTCTGTTGAGTAGATACTCTATGATACTTTATGAGTTTATCTTATATATAAATATTATATATAAATAAATATATACATAATTAATTAAATCAGAAATTCTCTAAACACAGAAATGAAAAAAGGGGAGCCAATGCCATCTGTATTGTTACACGGTAAATCATACAGAGCGATGTCTGAATTTTACGAAGATGCGAAATGTCGTTCACACAGTGAAATGAACATCTTGCATCTTTCAACAGTTAGTTCTGTATAAAATTTTAATTCATTTAAAAGATTTGCATAAGTTTTTGTATGCAGTGACCATATCCGTGATGATTAGAATAAAAATCGTATATAGTTTTATTATTTTTATTAATTACACGTATGTCAACAAGATATTTTGAAGGATCACAAATAATCAAGACTATATTCGTTACCATATTTTGACTGGAGAAATGGACCAATTATGTCACTTAAAACTTAAATACAAACAAAATCATTGGTGCTTGTGCAATGGCTAAAGGGGTTTGTATGGCTTAGTATTTTCGTATATTGTTGGTTTCGATACTAGGCATTTTTGACTATTACGTACGTACTTAGTAAAATAAAATGTTATATTTATACTCTAAAAGAATTTACTGAATAGAGACATTTGAAACTTGTGAAACTTGAAACTCATCGAAACTACGAGTATAGCTTCCATTTTCGTACTTCGCAGGATCGCTAGAAATTTATATATCAACTATGGTACGACTGTGGATATTCCGACTACATTTTTATACTCTGAGACCGAAGGTATCAACTTGATACTTGGAACATATCTGTGCGTCTGTGCCCGCGTCGAAGTGACAAAACTGGAGTGCTACGTCCACAAGGAGGCGAGGAATTCGATAAGATCGATAATCGCAAGTCGATAAAGCCACATATCTTTCACAATTTTCAGGTTACAGGCTCCAAATTTGGTTGGTAGGTTGTTGGTTATATCCTCCCCGGCTCCTAAATAATTTACACACCTATCCCCATAATTACCAAATGCGATATTTCGGAAAGTGTAAATCGATTAGAACGCATATCTTCCACAATTTTAAGGATAGAGTCACCAAACCTCCTTCAAAGATAGAACGGCATATAGAAGACGCCCACACCCGCCGCTCCAGGAATTTCGGCCATAGAAAAATGAAATGCGCATATCTTCCATTTTCCAAAGTTAGTCACAAAATTTTAAAGGTATATTGATAGCGACACCTTTCAAAAATTCATAGAAACCATTTTGGACCACGTCTATTTCCACCCCCAAAAGCGATAAAAGCCTATATCTCCCGCAGCTTAAGAGCAATAGTCAGCAAACTTGGAAGGTAGATTACAAAATTCGTCCTCCAACATTTTTTTCGGCTACGCCCACTCTCGCACAAAAATTCACAAAAGCCTATATTTAGAAGGAGGATAGATTAGTAAGAACCTCCTTCAAAGTTCGGTATTTTTTGGAGACACCCACCCTGTTCTGTGGCACCTATTATGAGATATTATGACTTATTGGTGTCAGAGTATTTAGCTGTCGGTTACACGCGACTGCAACGTTCTGTATTGTTTATAATAAATGTGTGGTATTTCAATTATAGATTAATCAGTTTCTTGGTCTCAACAAGAGGGATTCATCATCGGCAGTGGACCGTCGTGAGTTTTTAAACAAGGTCAACGCACACAGATTTGCATTGGAATCTGTGGGAAGTTCGCAGGAAATTCCCGTTGCATGGGACAAGTACAAGTACAAAAGCATACAAATTTGAAATAAATATAATTTACGGTAATTTAAGAAATTAATGCTAAAATGTAAAAAGAACGGTTATCCTAAGCCCGCAGACGATAACATACCATTTTTAGTATTCTTATATTTACATTTTTGATCACATTTTGCAATATTATATTTAAAAATCTTTTAATTATAAGCTTCCTGTTTTGCGTTTAGGTGTATTGCTTTGCAACAAATTCTTTGTGATATTTACAAATATTATAAAAGAAATGCTTTACACAAATATATTTTTATGGTCTGCAGAAAGGGTGACATGTATGTCTGTACAGAAGCTGTTGGATTTCGCCGAGGCGCATGTATATATATATATATATATATACATATATATATTTATATATACGACTTTGCTGTTTATTAGTTTATAGAACCATGTATATATTTTCAATACACCGTTTAGACTTAGATATGGATACTACGCGGTTATATATTGCTGGGAGCTGATCCGCGAGTTTCGAGATTCTGGTTCCAAAGAGGCTGAGGTTACTGCTAATGTGGCTTATATGGGACTGAATTACATGAAATGGATTAAGCTCTCCTATGTACATTTTCTCTTTGTAACACTAGTTAACCCTTTTCTTTGCCAGGACGACGATCCCAAATGATATTGTCTTGCCCTTGTCCTATTGTCGTATCTTAATGTCATGCAGGGACCATAAATAATGATTATTTTTAACATTTTTTTTCAAAACTTTATTTAATTATCCACTTACATTAGCCGCACAAATAAAATAATTACACCAGTAAGTGGCTATTTGGATAGTCTTTGCGTATCCACATTGATTTTTGATTTTTTGATTTTCGTGCATGTTCCACAGTGGTAATGATTACATCTTGATTTTTTCAACTCAGGTATAACGATTATTTTCTGATTGAAGAAATAAAACGTAACTTAAACCCAAAAATTATCATTATTCTGTAAACAAATAGAACAAATTAAAAAAAACATTTGATGTTTAATTTTATAATATAAATAATATAATGATTACGATCTCTAATTTTTTGTCGTATCTTGAAAATTGCTCTGCTACTAATTTGTTAAGCAGCTCTTAAAAGTACATACCCATACTTCGAAGTTAAAGATTTGTATTATATGCATATCGCGTTAACGTATTCTTCACATCTGAGTACTCGAACATACATTTTTATAATACATACAATCGGTCGAAGTTAAATTTTTTTTTTTTTTTTTTTGTTTTTATAGGGAAAGCCGTTGCATGTCGAAGATCAGAACATTAAATAGTGTATCCGTTATATATATGTCTCCAAGGGCTTATTATCTGAAGATTACTGTTATTTTTAAAAATTGTTTTCTTTTTTTTTATAACTATTAATAATTTTATTGTTTATAATTTTAGAAACATTATTTGTAATTCAATTTTTTTCAAGGCAATAAATAAAATACTTCGATTTACAAGCGTTTTTTTTTCTCAGTAATAATAAGTATTATGTTTTTGCGGCTAAACAAACTTTGCAACTGGTTGTACATATAAGTTGAATATGAGAAGCGATTATAATTTTATCATATCCACACATTTACACAGAAATTATCATAACCACGTTTGAATTTATGCGAATATACCGAATTATTTAATAATTTGTATACATGCTTAATGTATTGTAATACCAAATACACTAAGTTACTTAAGTAAAATGGAGTTTATTTCTTGTTCTGCTTTTTTCTTAGAAGCTTGCTGGCCAATAATTTAAAAATATTTCGTTTTATTCATAAGTACCCCAATGTAGCGTATGTTTTCACAAAAGTGTCATCGCTGGTGCTGACGTTCCTATGGACACACATTGAATTTAAGCAGTTAGTGATTTCATGTAAAATGTACATATCTAATGAACTTACTGATCTTCCCATGGACATACGGCATTGTGCTCATCCGTAGCTGCTTGCGCCGAGCCCCTGGCCTCCTCATTGCCTTTATCTTGATCATCAAGCGAGCTGTTTTTTTTTGCGTCCGAGTTGCGTTTCTTGCGCCGTCGATGCTGTTCATCAATACTAAGTGCTGCCGTTTGTGTTCTGACGACTGTCGATTCATCAAAGAGTTCATCGTCCACTGTGTCTATGTCCAGTACGGCGAGTGGAGCCATTGAGGGTGCCGGTGTTGGCGCCGGCGGTATATATTCTAGATGTCTATCCGTGTCAGTAATATCGTAATCGTAGACAGCATCCTTACTATCGTCACCAAAATGCATTTCTTCCTGGTATTCATCAGTGGTGGGCGATAGCTCGGCCTCAACACTTTCCGGCACATGACTTTCCAATTCATTTTCGGTATTGATTTGAGTTCCTGTCAGTGTCTTGACCTGCGACTCGCCCTGAAGCTGTTCAGTTTTTGTGGGATCAACTGCCTTCTGCATTTCAGTGGCTGACGTCGCATTGACGACCAACTCGAGTTGCATGTCGTAGTTGTTATAGGCGTGAGGCTCGATCAACTCGATTAATACTTCTTTGACAACAAGCAAGTCAGACTCTAATTGCCGCTCCGTGCACAGGTTGGCAGTGGGACTTTCATTGGGCAATGGAACCATGGACGTACTTGTAGCCAATTGTTGGCTAATGACATCTCCTTGTTCAACAGGTGCACCCTCTTTTGATGGCGACGTGACGTTGGTGATGGGCGGCTTTATTTCCGTTAGCTCTGGCGAGACCAACAAAAGCATTTCAGATCCAGATACATCACTACTTTGTTGAGATGGTAACAATTTGATGGACTCATCTTCAAGCCAGGCTTCCGTATCACTGACAACGGGCGTATTTTTAGTAATGACGGCGCTGCTGCTGTCGCTAGCAGCACAGACAGCTTGCGCGTCCAATTGTGCGTCGCTGATAACAACGGGTGAATTTGTAATTGATGGGCAATTATTGCGACCAATTTGATATTCCCAGGTGCTGCTAGAAAAGAATAACGTAAGATAGTTTATAAGAAAATTACATTTCACTGGCAACAAGCAAACATTACAAGTGTTTAGTATTTTATATACATTCAAAGCGACGAAGACAATGTATACCCTTAGAGACCTGCTCACATCTGAATTCTATTCTAATTTATAATTCAATATAACAATTTTATGTATGTCGATGACTCGATGCACACACGCCAGCGTCCATTTAGGAACTTCGAGCGGAGCTGGACACAAATTTACAAAAAATTGAGCTTGAAAATTGACCACCAATTTAAGTGACGAATTTAAGTCTTTTCTCTCTTCTCTTCTCATTTGCAGTGTGCGGTTTTCTTAGAAATGGAAGATTATAGCATATAGATTATAGCTTAAAACGCCAGGATGGCAGGCTCATACCATTGTAATTGCCACAATCTTTACAAAATGGGAGGTGCTATCCTTAATAAATCCATCTTCTCACTGCCAAAACACTGGTTTAATCTTTATCCGCTTCCCGTTCCTCGCTGAACTTTCGGTCGGACTCCTTCCACAACTGCCTGCACACAAGTATGACAAATTCCAAGATTACGGAGATAATTGATTTAACAAAATGGTCTCATGTGAAATCCGAAGACAATTCTGCTGTTCTTGCAAGCAAAAGGATCAAATAAACAACACGTTGTGATAACATAGTCCACAGCATCTATAATCACTACGTAATCAATGACAAACTCCAGCGGACTGAAATGCAATCTTGCAACGTTGCTCCCTACAGAACGTGTCAGGAACGCTTCTCTCAGTTTGATAAAGCACTGCAAGTAATATTGTTTGTTTTCCGCCTTTTGAAACACTGTCGGAAGAGGTCTGCAAGATCTCGATCCCCAAGATAAAGCTTTTGGTTATGTTTACCATTAGCTCATGAAGGCTTGTCTAATCCAAACTCAGGGGTGAGTTGCCTATGAAGAGACCCGCCACTTTACTAATACCAGAGTCGATTTCCCTGGATCATGATCATGTAAAAAAATAAATTGGTCACGCCTGCCAAGGATATGTTTCTGTCTTCGTGTACTTCAACATGAAGGCAATCTATTTGGAAGTCACACCCGACCTAACAGCTGAAAGATTCCTAGTTGCCTTTTTTCGGCTTGTAGCTCTACGAGGATGTCTTAAGTATAATGACCATGGCAAGACATTTGTTGGAGCATCAAGTATATTATCTCGAGAATTCCTGCAATCGTCTCCAAACATAATCACCAGAATTTCACAATTAAATCGATAATCGAACTCAAATAATCATATGTACAAAAATGATTAGACAACAAAAATATTTCCAACTCCGAATTCAAAATAAATGACAGATGTCAGCAGGTTAACAAGTGTATGTAATCTTCGGTGTGCCTAGGATAGCCGATCTTACTTGTTTATGTATATAGATAGATAAGATTTTATATTTTCAAACATCACAACATATATTTCTTAAACTAAGCGGTGGGATACCTGGGTGTAAATGAAACGGAGGCGCGCCGTTGTTCGGTTTGGTTGGGCATTAAACTCTTCATACCCGCCACTCCGCTGTCTACAGTATTTTGATGTCGCAAGCCTAAGTTGCGTTGCATGCGTTCAGACACATCACAGACTTGTGGACAAGTGCTGTAAAAATCAGTACATTATATTGTTTGTTAATGCGCATTCCCACGAAGAACATTAATCATGACGTTCTTTTCATCAATTTGCTGTTGCTTCCTTCGCTTATATTTTGACACGACATTTTTTTTCGGGATGTTGATTACCATCTAAGTAACTAACATTGGTTGTACAATAAATCAAAATAACTGCTCGTATTTTTAGTGCAATGGCAGCTGGTAACTGGTGGAATAAACTATGAGCACTAAAAAATGTTGCCAATTATCTGCCTTTTAGATTTGGTGGCAGTGGGTCTTAATAGGTTGTAGATGAGTTCACAATACTTGAAAACTTGGTAACTCCATATACATCTATCCATCTGTCTTGAAGGACATCTCAAGAACCCGATTTGCACTATTTTGTATACCAATTTTGATGAATTTGATTGCGGAGATTGTAGTTTTATATTTATTCATTTCTTTTTATCTTTGAGAGCAGTTACCTGTATCTGGGGATGCTAACCGAAAACTTTGAATGATATGGTCATTTCCAATTCTTATCGGCCGAGTGGTTAAATGGAGTAGTGATCAACGCGGCCCGTCGATATATATGCCGAAATTTGGAGAACATTAGCATCGAGAATATCGATAAGAAATAAAAAATGCACCCTTGCTCAATTTATCCGAAAATTACAAAGAAATATGCACGAAACTCTTTTTGCCCAAAGCTGGCCTGTGTGAACTGATACTCTGCATCTATTCCCTACAAACAAAAGATCGATGGGAAAATGTCATGATTTAAATTCGCCGTGTAAATGCGAACATATTCAATTGGTTTTATTTACCTTGTTGGGGGCTGCGGCTCTACCCTGGCGTCGACAGTGCCGGTTGACAAGGGTAAAGGCAGAGCTGGAGTATAATCAGCATTTGAGACTGATGTGGCTTGTACTGTATCCGCTGTTCCGATTTCATGATCCCAAGGACAAATAGACAGCTTTACCTGTGCTGCAGGCAATGCATCTGAACCCGGCTCATCCCATGGGCAGATGGCACTGCCTCTGGCAGCTGACAAGCTCTCTATGGTAGTCCCTAATTGGGAAAACTTGATATTCGATGATTCACTGTGTAAAAAAGACAATTGTTACAATAATAATAAAGTCATATGCAGCATTTTTATTGCTTGACAAAATAATGAAATATTTTATTTATCGAAATACTTCGACAAAATTTGGATTTCGTTCTTAAAAGATAAACACATACTAAGGACCATAAAAACTTGACTTCCAACGAAAAATTGTAAAAGACATTTGATACTAGAAGATAATGAAACAAGTTTGATCATTGCAGTAACCAACTGCGGAATCATCTGGTACTCGTGTAGCCGATATTTTCCACAATATTATAGTGAAATGTGCCAAACTCCTCGTAAGATTGGTAATTTCTCTGCCACGCCCATCCCACCTCCATCAATTGTGAAAGCCTGGATATCTCCCACAATTTTGGAGCTAGAGTCAACAAATTTAAAAGGCACAGTAATGATATCGATTATGGTATCAGAGTATTCTGTAGTGGGTACGCCTGACTACAACACTCTCATTTATTTTAATTTTAATTTTAATTATTATAGCCCGCAAAATGTGCGTAAATATTTAAATCATTACTGTTCCTAATATAAAAATTGACGAGCATAGATTGCGGCACCTCTGAATGGTTTACCATTTTCAAAACCAAAATTGTGTAAAATAAATAGATTGTATTGATTTGCACTTCGTCGAGGTGTTATCGGTTTCCCATGGTATGGCTCAAACACCTTAAAACTTGACAATATATTCAAGTCTCTAGTCAAGTCTCCAATGTGCTTTCTTTAATTGATGGCCCATATTCGTCATCGCTCCCAACCTGTTAACTTTTATTCCGCTCTGTTTGTGTGGCATTTGTTGTTTTTCAGCTCTTAAATAATTCACATGTCGTAATATGTGGCAACTGCATGTACCGCTTTGTAACTGAGTTCAGACTTTAACTGATAATCTCCCACAGCTTTAGAGCGTGAAACACAAATTGTGAAACAACCAACTGAAAGGCGGAGGCTACATCATTTTAGCGATTCAGGCAGTGACACATAAATTGTAGAAAAATCAATAGAATTAGCTTACCTGTATGAAATCTCGCAGAGATTATTTTGGGAGTGAGAGTGCGGGACTTTGGAACTATCCTTAGTGACACCACCAACAGCAAGCTCATGAGCTGAGCCAGTGAGACTGCGATCACTTCCGCGCCGTCGCGCTATGCTATTCGAGGGTGGTGCTTGGATAATGGATGCAGTGCCGCTAGCTGTGCCGGTGCTACTAATGCCTCTTGCCGCTTCGCCCAAATTTGGCTGACTGGACAGAGCAGCAGTCATCTTCTTCTTCGCCCCACTCACACCCCCAAAATTGAAGAAGCGTTTCTTGTGCGAAGGCTGGATACCACTGTCCACAAGACGTTTGTAGAAATCGGAACGTACAAAGCGCGGATAGCAATCTTTTTTCAGTAACAGCATGTATATGTGCTCTGAGGCGGAGTCAAATGTGAAGCGCGTGGGATTTTTAAGACCACGCAGAACGCTTTCCATGGTTTTGCCATCGATGTTAATCTCACACGGCGCTCCGGGCTTAAGGAACTCTCTGAGAAGCAAAAATATAGTTAAAATATGTTTACTGTTACCATAAATCAGGTATTCTCACTCAAATATCTCGTTGACTTTGCGCGCCACTTGCGAGTGCGCTGAGCGTCGGAGACGATTAACTGCAATCCAAAAGCGAATGTTTTCGTGAGAATACTCTTTCTCTAAAAAGTTTGTAAATTCCTGCAGGCCTGTGGGATCCGAGACGAGCTCCTCTATCGAAATGGCCCAACGTTTCACACGCTTTTCCGTTGGTATATCCACAAAAGTGCTATTTAGCTGCCAAAAGGCAATATCCTCAGTAACCCAAGGGTTGGAGGGCAGTGCTGGCTGCAGAAAGAAGTCATACTCGTTGAATGTCTCCGAGTAGCAGACTAGAGATTCACAAGCTTGTGACATCTTCATGCGTGTGCGATTTAAGGATTTGCTCAGAAATTCCACCTCGCGTTGAATATCATCGACAGTCTTCTTTTTATTTGGCTTTTGGCCCTGGCGATCCCGTGAAGGGACCGGGCACGGCTCGAGGGGTGTAAATTGACCGGGTGGTGGTCGGTGGACTCGCCAATAAGCTCGCTCTTGCGAGTCGCCAACGATCTTCTCACCCTTTTTGCGCTCCTTTGCAAGACGCACCTGCTCCTCGGCCTGCATTGAGATGAAGTCCCACTTCCCTTTTAGGTTCTTATGCAGAGAGGCCAAAGCCTCAGCCTCGTAGTCCTCCAAAGCATGACGCTGCTTATTGCGAAGTGACCGCTTTGCTAAATATATTGCGTACTCCACATTGTCCGGAGCCTTGTGCTGCCAGGGCCAGTAGTACGGTGTCTGGAAGCGATAAAGAGATGAATCGTCTTTTACAGTCAAGGTCTTTGAGTCGTTGACGGGAAAAAAGTATCCATGAAGGCATAGCTGATTTGCAATATTCAGTGCTTCCGATTCTTCTATTTGAAGTCGATCCATAAGCCACTCAATTAGATCGTACCCTGTTAAATGATATAAATTTCAGTTTCTGCAGTAATCTTCTCTTTTTTTTTATTGCTTTCAATTACCCATGAAAGCATAAGGGATGGAGGTAAGGAACATCTTTTGCTGACGCACTGGTACCCCATGCTCTTGGTCCTGCATCTCCCGCACTAGGACTTCCATCTAAAAAGAACGAAAACAAAATATAGTGTAATATAAGATTTTTAATCATACCATTTAATTGCTTTAATTGAACATAAATTGAACAACGTGGGCAGCTTATGTACTACTGCAGGTTATAAATTGTATATTGCGGGCATTAAAATTTGTTTACTCAAGCATTCGAGAATTCGAGACGACATAACGCGGTATTACCTATATCCTTCAGGGTGGCCCATAAATAAACATTAGTATTTTTAGACTTCACATATACACAATACAATTTACATATAGCTTATAAAATTCATATACTAAATTTAAGAGCTTACGATTCCACCTGACTTTCGTAGTCTTAGTGCTAGAGTCACAAAGTTAAAGAGGTACATTCACGATTTAAATGATTTGTGGGTACTGCAAAATACATATTAGCACTAAGAAATCAATAAATTTTATTGTAGTTTGTATTGATTGCTTAGAATATGCGGACACCGGGTATTCCACGGGAATCCATGCCGACAGGGGCGGGCGACGAGTCCAGCGGTCAGTGACATTTTGATGCGAAATACCCGCTGGGTAATTCTAGCGTCTGCGCGAGACGCATACGTATTTTTGGTTACAGTCACTGGCCAGCCGAGTGGCATTCTTTTATTTTAATTTCATTATATTTCTCCTTATACATTTTACGTTACTTATAGTCCAACTGACAAGCCCGCAAGTTGCCCTTTCAAATAAATCAATAATTTATTTTGACCTTTACCACTAAGCACCTGTTATCAGATGGTATTACTTATTGATATAAGAGTATTTTGCAGTCGGTTATGTCCGACGTGTTTACAACCTGAAACCTAAATTCACAAAAACCTACAATAACATCCAGAAAATAATTCTGGTTCATAAAACTAATTGCAAATTTACGAAATAATTATTGATATTATATACACTTGCCCTTAATAGATAATCTCCAATAAATATAAATATTTTTTTTTGAGTTTTAAAAAATCGATGTTTTGGATATTTAGAGACAATATGTTGCTAAAAATAAGACAATTAAGAATTAAGAATTAAAACAATGGGTTTTTGAATTGCAGAACAAATGTTTTGGAAATTTACTTACTAAAAATGCAGGTTCTCTAAAATTTCGGGGCGACTTTCTTCTGAGTATAGTCGAAAATATTGGTTTTATGCAATGTCCCTTCCTAAGATTGTTCAAAAAATGTCCGCCGTGACTTTAAAACAAAAACAATTCTTCAATTCTATGACTAATATTTTGATTTGTTATATAAAACTCTCTCTGCTCTGCTATAGACTCTAGTAGTGGTAGAAGGTCATCGAGCAATAACTTCGATCTCAACTTCAAGTTCACCTTCCCATTACTGGGGAGTCTTACTCACTTTATCAAATGCCATTGGACGGGAGAGCTTGTCAATGGTTTGCTGCCCAGGCTGTTGGATGGGGGCACCAGCAGATATGGGCGCATTGGATGCAGAGCCTTGGTGGTGATGGTGTTGGGTAGCATTTGATCCTACACTCGCAGCCTGATGCTGATGTAAATGGTGGTGGTGCTGCGGATGGTGATGTCCCATTGAGCTGCCACTGAAGGCAGTTGCCGCCTGCGTGGCGGCATTTATTGTAGTTGCTGCGGAGGCAAGAGCAGGACTGCTTCCACTATGACCACCGGCATAGCTAGTTAATGTTGCAATAGTCCCCAGATTGTTGTTTATTTGTGTAGAAGGAAAAAGCTGAGCTGCCGCCTGCGGCGCAATCAGTGGTTGTAGGCTCAAAGTTGTTGGCTTAACACATTGCGGTGTTTGTACCAATTGTTCAGGTGGCAGCGGTTGTGATTGTGCCTGCCGCACTGTTGCCGACGTTGACGGTGTTGCATTAAGCAGATTGCGCAAAACTAGCTGCTGATCTCGATCTGGTGGCAGTCCGCATGGCGGCTCCATGACGGTGCCGCAAATCTACAGATGAGTCGCCGTAGATTTTGCGGTAAGAGCCTTTCCTCTATCAAATCACGATATAATTGATGTTGTTGATATCTGGCCTATAATCAAGCCACTTAACTTTGAGCTGATTAGTTAGATGCTTGGTGCATCTACCCGATCGCCATCACATCCTTGTGCATGTAAACCTTTGCTACAAATAGAAGAACAAATATCTTCCATATTATAAATATGAAGTAACAGAAATGTTTTGTTTAAAACCGGAAACGATATACCAAGCTAATCTCATAGTTTTTAAATTTATATGCCGATCTTTCAAAAAAATCTACAGAAATCTGTCGACCAAATATCATGATTCTCAAGTATACAAATTTGTCACTTTCACGTCATAAGAGTTTGCTTTAAAACAATAAAATATTCTTATTGTAAAATTGAACTTGCTTCATGGAGAAAAACAAAGTGCGAACATTGCAGTTGTAGACGATTCGGATAACCAGTGTTATGCCGATTTATGGAATTATGGAGGTGGTCATAATAGGTGCTGATCTTTGAAGGACGTCGACAACAAGAAATTAAACAAATTTGAATTTGATGACTTTAGCTTTAAAGTTAACATCCTATCGATTTTCTAACCACCCAGTGGACGCAGCACCAAAATGTTAACATTGTTTGACGCGGTCACATGCGAGTTTCAAGTGTCTAACTGAAATGGTGACGAGCAAAATGCGCTCGCACGAACAAACACACGAACGTTATATTCTTATGCCTTCGGTATATATAATGATTCTTCGGAATATATAATGATTCCGAGCAAAGGTACGCATGTTTCCTATATTCATGGATTTGCATTTCTGTCATTTAAGCTTTAGCTGTGGCAATGGGACGTATTTAAAGATAACTTTTCTAGAAATCGAACTTCATAATTAAGTTTTGATTTTCGTTAATTTTTTTCATACGCAGGGTAATAACAGTGTGGACATGATATATACAAATATGTATTCTATATTTTTAGGTCCACAACGATATTTCAGGACATTCTAGAAAACGTATGGATCTTATAATCTGATCCCTCGCATTAAAATAATATACAAACAAAAAAAGCTAATTTGAGCATCTGCATGCAGATGCTTTTCCAAAAATTGGTCTGTTACTTTCTCTCAAAAGTAACGGTTGACGCACTAAAATAAGTTAACTTTGGATAAATACACGTTTAATGTGTGTGGCTCAATATTGATTATCTCGCTTGCATTAAAATAGGTGTTTTTAACGGTCGCAGGCTATGCTGCTGATGTCAGTGTTGTCTGAATAACGGCGCCGTTGTTAGACAGGAAGTTCGTTTCAAACTGTTGGCAAATGAGTTTCCGATTGTGCAGGAGGTTTCCTGCTACCGTTGGCGTTAACGGCTGTGTTGTACTCGTTTTTTCTTGAATTATCAGTTGGTTATTTTGCAATTCACTTGCACAGCTGAACTTAGCATATTAATTCCTTGCAATCTCTCTACAATAATAATAAGCAAATAATTGCAAATTTATTGTGTATATTTGTATACGAGTATATTAATATTAAATATCCAAATAAACTTCGAAATTTATCGAATGGCTTGCGCGAAACTATCGTTATCACATACTCAACAGATTTCTGGAGTAAAGAATTTTCAGTAAAAAAAACTAATTGAAATCAAAAACATTTTTTATCAACAACTGCTTTACAGAAAATATTTTTGTATGGCATATAAGATAATTTCGGGCACATGAAAAAAATAGTAGCATACGTCACAATACGCATTTAGTTTTTAGCATAACTATAGGGATTTCAGCTACAACATTTATCAGGCAATGCACATTGAAGTGTTAAACAAATTGGCATCACATACGATAATATTGAGATTTTATCGATTTACCAGACCAGAGTGGGCGTGTCGCGCCAATCTTCGAAAAGAGTTTGGTCATTTCTTGTATACTACGCGCTGAGTCTATATATTTAATTCCATCGATAACTGTCCCCGTTTCCCCAACATCGGTTCATCCACCCCAAATAACAGCCCTCTATTATTATAGTTAGTATCTCTATAGTTTTGTTAGTACACCCATCGGATATATGCCATTGGCTTGGATGATCTCTCTAAACTTGAATCGAGATCACTTTCGCTACTTTAACAGTCTTCTTTCAAAAACCTTTCCCAAAGAAGAGCCAACCAACATATTTATCAATTATCCTGTTGGGGTATTAATCAGTATTAAACAAGTAAGCATGCTCTAGTCAAGAACTGAGGTTACCAACTTGAATATCATTTTTTATGCACTGATTTTATCGATTTACATTGTGTGAGATAAATGGTTTTATCAATTTCTCCATTAACATCTTTGTGTACAAACTTTTGAAACCAGAGTAATTTTTACGACACAGGTTTCTTCACAGATTTTCTTCCAAAGATGAGGATGATCTCTCAAAATGTTATATTTCCGTCAACCGGAACCATTCACGACAGACGCATGACTGAAAACCACTGCATTTAAGATTGTCGCATGCAACATATTTTATCAAGAACTGATCGAAAACAAACAAATTAAAAGAATTTAATTAAAACATTTTACTATAAGACAAAAAAGAAAATAACGGACCCTTGTAGACCGGAGTTAATATGTTGAGACCTAATTTTTGGTATACTGAGTAGTTATATTATGCAGCAGTAAATTTATACGCCCATCTCGATCCAACAAATTATAACCTATTGAAATCAAATGGGGATATTTCTCTGTTCCTTGAAGTATATTGCCAGTAATCTATTTTTCCAATTTGGTGAATGAAGCTTGTAATTTGTGAGAAATTTATAGGTTTAATTTATTTACCAGAAAATAAATTCGTAATTCAAAGCTCTGCAATAAATGAATAAAATACGTTGCATCATCAAAATCTTAGCTATTGTACGAGGTGTGTTCAAAAAGTGAATTTTCGCGGGTTACGTATAATCGAATTTCGATTTTTTTGTAGCGTTATGTTGGTACTCATGTCTCTCACTTATGCCGACAAGCTCGGCCATTTTGAATGTTCACTTAATTGTTGACAGCTGCTTTGCTTGCACGTGTTTTGGATCGTCTTCGATTTTTACCTATTCAAAAAAATGGATCAAAGAACCTGTATCAAATTTTGTGTGAAAAACGAAATTAAGTGCGCGGATGCATTCCGAATGTTGATTGTGGCATACGGAGAAGCTACCTTGGACCGAAGCAACGTTTATCGGTGGTACAAAATGTTCTCAGAAGGCCGAGAAGATGTGAACGACGAAGAGCGTGCCGGACGCCCGAGCACTTCAACAACAGACGAAAATTAATGGAGTGGAGAAAATGGTATTGGCCAATCGTCGAATCACCGTTAGAGAAGTTGCTGAGGAGCTAGACATATCGATTGGCTCATGCCATTCGATTTTTATCAATGATTTGGGCATGAGACGGGTCGCCGCGAAATTCGTACCAAAATTGTTCAATTGCGACCAAAAACAGCATCGCATGAACATTGCTAATGAGATGTTGGACTCTGTCCGCGACGACCCAAATTTGCTCCAGAGGGTCATAACTGGTGACGAATCGTGGGTTTATGGTTACGACGTGGAAACCAAAGCTCAATCATCTCAATGGAAGCTGCCGCACGAACCAAGACCGAAAAAAGCGCGCCAAGTTCGGTCGAATGTGAAAGTTTTGCTGACAGTTTTCTTCGATTGCAGGGTGGTGCATCATGAGTTCTTGTCACAGGGTAGAACGGTCAATAAGGAATATTACCTGAAAGCTATGCGCAATTTGCGCGAAGCAATCCGCCAGAAACGCCCGGATTTGTGGAAGAACAAAAATTGGCTTTTGCACCACGATAACGCCCCTGCTCACACATCGTTGCTTGTGCGCGACTTTTTGGCCAAAAACAACACACTAATGATGCCGCAGCCACCGTATTCCCCAGATCTGGCCCCCTGTAACTTTTTCTTGTTCCCTAAACTGAAGAGGCCCATGAAAGGACGACGTTACGCTACGCTTGACGAGATAAAGACGGGATCGAAGGAGGAGCTGAACAAGATAAAAAAAAATGATTTTTTGAAGTGCTTCGAAGATTGGAAAAACCGTTGGCACAAGTGTATAATATCTCATGGGGATTACTTTGAAGGGGACAAAATAGATATTCATGAATAAATAAATAATATCTGAAAAAACACAAAATTCGCGATACTTTTTGAACACACCTCGTATGCATTTTCGTCTGTATTTTGATTAATAATTTGTTTACCTTCATATTTTGATTACCTTTTTTTTACCTAACGTATCTTGCTTGTGTTCATATCCTGTTTTCAATTGCATAACGATCTTTGAAAATCAGCATAAAACTCATCAAAGCAGATTGCGTGCAACTGTTTTCCGTCCATTTCATTTCTTGGTAACGGATTTCCAGAAATTTCAAAACAACGATGTTAATATTTTTACGAATAAAAAAGAAAATCCAACGATTGTCCAGGCAAATGGACAGATAGCCAGACGAACACGGATATGTATAAGCTCAGCTTTTAATGCTGATCAATAATATATACATACACATATACTTGAGCCGATACAATTTTACAATAAAAATTGTGATTGTATAACTCTACCTATCTCATTTCCCAAATAAGAGCTTATCTTTCAAATGATAAGATAGCTATAGGATATAGGAATACGATTTGACTCCGACTTGTGTATTGCCTTTAGTTTAATCAAGATAGATTTCAAGCTGATTGAGTAATTCGCATATAAACGCGGACATGACTATATCGACTCGGCCAGTGATGAAACAAACGAAATTCTGATGATATAACATGTGAGAACGTTGCTCTTAGACGTTATCGACTACGGAATACTCTGTACCAGTATAATACCAGCTGATATCATGTGGGAAAGATGCATCTTGCGAAAGCGATTGTCAGTAAATTACCCTTTCGATTTGGAGACGCTAGCTTCAAAAATGTATAAGGTATAGGTTCTCACGACTTGTGGGCAAGGACATTTTTTATACTAAAATTGTTGAGGTTATATGGTATCTTCACGTGAGATATAGTTAGAAATATTGGCTTACGTGATTTTTGAAGACGGGTCGCACGGTGCAGCAGGATTGGACTTGAACATGAAATGAATTAGCTCACACTTAAAATGCACCTTTTCATTTTGGAAGATGTCGATTTCACAGCTTCCAATGGCATAGCCCAAATACTCTTAACACTTGTTAAGTTCAAGTGGCTAGCTTTATATAGTTTGTTTAATATGAAATACAACTTATTTATTTCTTAACCTTTATTTATATAATTCTTACAGTTGATCAATGTTTTGGCAAGTATTATATAATATAATAATTATTTTGAATCGGAAAAAAGCGGCATTACGCATTAGGACGAAGGAACAGACAGTCAGACATGGCTATGTGGAATCGGTTGCTAAGATTGAACATATTTGCCGGTTCGAAGATACCGTACATTTGCACGACTTCATTATACCCTCTTTGAGAAATTTCAATTTGTATTAAAACATCTGTTCCTGGGATCGATATCAAAATGTTATGATTTGCAGAGCACCTAACAGAAAACTAGTTTATATTTTTGAAAGCGCAAAATTGTAAAAAAAAAAAATTGAGAGCACGGCTGTATTTTGCCTTACCGAAAATATCTGTTATCCAAAAAGTTACTAACTTATCAAACTACCCCATATGCGCTGACCTTGTCGTCAGCAAAATGAGAATAACAAAGAGCAATAACAAATATTTTGCCACAATCAATACACAAACTAAAAAATTATAAATAAGAGTGCCATCGCTAGATGCCCTCACATTACAGATTCGTATTAATTAATTATTCTGCCTTTTATACATTTTCTTACATTTGAACAACTTTATTATACGCTTTTTACCCATTTAAAATGAGTATTGGCAAGGTCATACACAATGTGTGTTTGTGAGGGCAGGGGTGGAGTGGTGTGGTGGTGGTTGGTGATGCTTCATGGAAATTTAACATAGATGCATACATATGGTTGATCGTAGAAAGAAAATCGAAAATATAACTTAACTTCAGATGTGCTTAGCAAAAAACCTTAGCAATCTTTCAAATATTGAAAAATATTGTATGGAACATGAATAATATAAAATAAAACGAAACGAAAAGAAAAGAAAAAAATTCATCCGCCATAAGCATTCCCTTTGTTATTAAATGATATAAAATGAATGTGTAGAAGAAAATGTTATCTTGGTAAACATTAAAGAGATATGTCAATCCACAAGGCTGCTACAAATATACATAGATACATACATATGTTCATACCTGCCAGCCAGCATACAATTTTCTACCACAAATTCAGTGTCATTGCTAGCACATCAACACATTTGGCTTGCACACATGCAAACACTTTTCGTTACCTCTTTGCGTCTGGCTTCATTTGGTGTCGAAATTTCACCTTTTCTAAATTTCACCTTCGGTTGTCTGATTTTAAATATTTATTATAATGTATTTTTGCTTTAAATGTGCACTTCACATATATACATGTATATATATATATATAAGTATATGTATATATATATATATATATATATATATATATATATATATATATATATATATTCTTTTTTTGTAATAAAAAGCAATCTGCAAATTCACAGAAAAGAAAAGTCAAATAATTTTGTGCACTTTTTATTGCGCAGTATTTTACTCAGCAATTTTAGTTTAAATCATACATTCATATGTATGTAGTATGCATGTATTTACTTTACTTATTGGAATATTCAGTTGTTGAGGGAATAAGTGAAAAATGTTTTTTTCTTCTTATTTTTATGATGGTATTTCTTTTTACGCGGACAGTAAACAACGTACACAGGACAAGGACGTCCGCCGCACACAACAATCAGAGCCCGTGTCCGCAGCTAGAAAATGTGGAAAATGGATTTATCTGTGCTTCTGTTGCCTCAGTTGCGCAGCACTTTTCAGAGAGCTAAACATAGAGAGAAGGGGGAGAGAGAGAGAGAGAGAGAGAGAGAGAGTGGTGCCATTGAGAGAAATGTAAGCAATTTCAGAGCGATTTTCGATATCTGAGCACCCAAACCACTAGTGGAATGTTTAAACGGCTGCTCCACGATGGAAGCAAGACCAAGAGCACGGGTGCAAACCCGAATCGGAGCACCTTTGCAAGAGAGCAGCTGATTTAGTATGAATGAATTTTGTGTGTAGCTGCTCTATTGCGCCGTCGCATCGCAACGACTGCACTCTCGGACTTTCTATTTAGTTTTTCGATTAGGGCGGCTGTCAGCCAATTCCACGTGAAAAAAAGAAGAAAAAACCACATGACTTCAATGTTCTTGCTTTTGAATGTTTATATTCTGTGCCCATAATAGGTAAAAGGGTAATAACAAACATGTGTAAAATTAATGTGAACGCATGTTATATAATGATAGCCGAAATTATATTGCCATACAGATTTATCTGATTTCATTTATTTTGTTTATCTAAATTAAGAAACACCTTACAAAATTTTTGCTACAGAAAATGGGATTGCATGTTTTGCTCTAAAACTTGAAACACAACTATTTCAGATGTGACAATTTTAATGATCTTACTAAATACATTTTTTTGAAAAAAATATTTATTTTATTTGTGTATGTGTGTAAGAAACTGTTTTTGTATGTAAACTCGACATACTTTTTAGGAAATCGCCCGGAAAAGCGACCTGAAAACTATAACGTTTTTTCTATTTTTGTTCATTATTTCTAGACACAAAAAATTTAACGACATTTATTAACAGTAAAACTTTCTTTGAAATTAATATTTAATCAATTACATAGCAGCAAGCGCAGTCATTCGATGTATACATATTTATATAATGGGTGTATGCACATTCTTGGTTTTTCAGGTGAATAAAGTAAATAATAAATCAACTCACAGTTTTTCTCTCATCAACTTGAACAAGCGGTACAATTGGCCATTTACTAGTGCCTAATGTTCAAATAAGAACACAACAAGTCTTTGTCAAGAGTTTTTGCTGTTAATCATAGCAATCAAGGAAGATTGGTAAATTGGTCAGATTATTGTAATCGGCAAAAGTCGATAATAGAAACGGAATGATTTTCCGTTGTCGCAAATTGGAGCACACACATAATACCAGAATCTTTACATTCCTAATGATGTTGATGATTATTTCAAAAGAAATATAATTTACATATATATATATATATTTTTTTTGTATCTTTTGTATTTTGTATTGTTATCAGCTGATTTCGAGCCAATTTCGTTTCGTTCTGTGACCAACACTGTGATCAAAAATCTCTATTATAATTGGACATTCTTTTTTGAAGTTGCCTGAATATTTAAGGATCAAGGAAATCACGCAAAGTAAATAAATATATATTCATAGATAAAACGCAGCCTTCTGCTCAATTAATTTGAATGGTTCATGTTACGTTTTAAAATTGTTTAATAAATATGATATAATTATGAATATGTTTGTATAAAATTCCTTTTATTCCTGGGGTTATAAGGAGAAAATAATTTTTGTCATTTCAAAACTATGGTAGGGAAGGACTGAGATAGTAAGTCCAGATTACCACCACTGAAGAATTTTACTATGAATATACACGGTAGCAAATTTTGAAGAAATCAATTTATTCAAATCATAAAAATTTACCAAACAAGACACACTACAAGATAAAGAAAAAATATATATTTATATATATACAGTGTCTCACAGCTTATTTCCGACAGTGTCTAGCAAAAATGTTAAAGTGCTATAAAGTTTAAACAAAGAAACAAACGCAAAATGTTTAAATGTCAATTTGTTTCATGCTATATCACGTTTGAAAAATAAACTTTAGTTTTTATTAAAATATTAATTAATTAATTAACATTAGTCAAAAAATGAAAACTTATCGAAAACACATATCAAAGCTTATTTTAGACAGTCTTAGAAAAGTAATATATTAGGCGTATAAAAACTTAAATAAGGATGTCAATACTTATTATGATGTCCTTTGGCCCTAATAACTTCCCTTAACCTATTTTCATGGAAGATACCAGCTTCCGGGTTGTTTTTGGACTGATTTTGCTCCACTCCTCCACCAGAGCATTTTTGAGATCGGATCTGTGATTTCGGATGTTATTTTCCAGCAGAGCCCACAAATTTTTAATAACATTTAAATCTGGAGACTGGGCCGGTGGAATTATGATGTGGGGGCAGTTCTAGGTAAGCCTGGAGTGTACTAATCCGGACTTATGCTTGGCTGTTGTTCTGGTCGTTGTCGTGGTACAACCGGAAAGTAAGCCGGATTCTTAGATTCTGGGCACTTTGGAGTAAATTTTCCTTTAATATATTGAGATACACATTCTTGTCCATTGTTGTTTCAATAAAGACCAAATTTCCGACGCTGGCTTCATAGATAGATGCCCATACCATGACACTTCCTCCGCCGTGCTTGACTGTTGCCTTTGGGATTCAGCTCAGTATTGGACTGTCGCCACACACAATTCCGTTCGTCTGAGCCAAAAATGTTGAATTTGGGCTCATCTTCAAATATGAATGTGTTCCAGAACTCCAAATCCTTGTCCAAGTTGGTTTTGACGAACGTCATCCCAGTCCCTTTATTTTTTGCGCTTATAAAGGGCTTCTTCCGTGGTACTCGGGCATTAAAGTCATGGTTGCGCAGAACCCGGCGCACAGTTTCCACACTGCACTTTTTCCCCATTTCATCCTCCACCTGTGGAGTCAGTTTTGGAGCCGATTGCTTGGGATTTTCCTTTATTTTCCTGATGATCCTCCGCTCTTCCTGTTCGGTGAAAATCTTGTTTGTTGCCTTTCTGCCCTTTTCCTCTATCGGATTTTCGTCGACGAAGCGACGAATGATGTTGAGCACAGTTGATTTGCTTAGATTTACCATTTCAGCTATTTGGCGATGTGAATATCCAATCTGGAAGTGTTCCAGAATGAGATTCCGTTGTTCAATGGTAGTCCGTTTGTCCATAGTCCTTGTTGGCTGGTTGCACCCGAGATGCAGGATATAACTAAAGTGACTACGAAGGATTGGTCTATTTATACCGAAAATAATCAATCTGACGTAAAATATCCGGGTTTTATGGCACCCAGGTGTCCATAACGCCCCTGGGCAAAATATGATGTGACCATCAGTTCAGGTACTTTTTTACATAGTCCGACCTAGCCGGTGGGGAAACCCCAGTTTATTGGGATCATATATTCATTTAGGTGGTTAATATATGTACCTGTCATCGGTCTTTGGAATTTTTGAAAAATATTGGATAATTAGTTTATGGCAGGCAATTACATTTTTTGCAGACACTCGACCATTTTTAGCTGTGAGACACTGTATATATATGTATTTTTTTCTGATCAGGAATACATATCAAGTATATAAGCTATATGCGTATCTATGGATTTTTAATGCAATTTGGCTATAAAGCAGAAAAATGTATAGTCCATTTGGGATAGTCTCAGCATTTTGTAATTGCATGCTACTCGTTAAATGCAACTTTGTTTTGAAGCAACTTTGTTTTGAAGGAAAGCTCGTGAGCGAAGTCGCATCTCTTTATTCTTATTTCCCAATGACAAAACTGAGAGACCAAAGCATTACAACAAGTACATACATATTTATGATACGCGGGTCCGCATTGCGCATGCCCTGCTCAAAATTGCTCCTGGCAGCAGTAGCAAATGGAGGCAGTTCAGTTTACATTTTTGTTCATAGGTTTTGGTTTGTAACTTAAATGGGTTCAAATAAACTATAAAAATCAACAAATACTTTTAAGCAGTATGTTACATATGCAATATAATCGGTACAAAATTGTTACACAATCGCGTAAGGAAAAATCACAAATGCACAATTGTATGTATGTTTTTTTTTTCTGACGTGGCCGCTGCAAGTGCGGCATAATTTTACTAATACATGCTAAACTCTCTTATAATATATTCTCATACATTCCAATTTACTTTAAGCTAAAGTGACAACAAAAATATATTTTGGTTAACATGGCGCCGGAGCACACATTTCTGGGAACTTGGGAGGTATATTTTTGCAGATCAATTATTTTTCTAGGCATTCATTTATCTGCTATATTATCCACATAGATAGTTGCCTGTACATTCGAGGGCAAGCGCGAGTTATCCGGATTAGAGGGGTGAGCCTAAGAGTGTTTTAAAGTAAATGAACTCAAAATAATTTTGTATATAGCATTAAATTTCGCCTAGACGATACAAATGACATTACCTGGTACAACGATCTTGTCAGCCCACTTCCTGAAATCAAAGACTGCGGCATTTGCTGTGATTCAGCAAGTGTGTTATTTAGTTGTGAGACGTTTGATGTGTACGAAGTCAATCCCCGTCTCATATTTGGCGCTTTTGCCGGACACAGCATTGAGTTTAGTGTAAGCCGTTTAGCATTTCCACCAACTGGTCAAAAAAAAAATATTAAAAAAATATTACATCTTTTCCAATTTTCTAAACTGTAGACCAGTACATTATTGCCGACTGACACGCTAGTGCTTAGCTGTGAAAATTGGTATGCGGTTGAATGCAGGAGACTCCAGGAAGATCAGGCCGCTGGCCAGGAGGAGCAATTTAGCTTTGGCGAGGCTCTGCTAGAGAAATATTTTAGCGATGTTATGGTGAAGAGTGCAAGTGGCTTTGAATATGCTCTCCATGCCTCTATATTGCGGCTCAATGGATTTGACTGCAGCATGTACACCAAAAGTGTCCTGAAATCATCGCATCCGCTAACCCTAAAACCTCCACACATATTACCCAAAGTGTCTAATCCTAATCCTGTAAAGATATCAATTGTGACCGCGGCAGCTACCACAGGGGAGGAGCAACAAAAATTATGGCCATCTTTAAGTCTATCCCCTATTTATCTGCAGCCACCCTGCGAATTTGAACTATTAGCAACGACTTGTGGTGGCCTAGCCGCGCAGCGATTGCACCATTTAAGTAATAGTTTCAACTGCCTTAGCAATGGTAATGAACAAGATGTGACTGAAGCATCGACCGATGGAGGTAACGGAGCACAGAGTGTGGATGGTGGTGGCATGCGGCGATTTCCTCCCAACTCGCATTCAGATTCGCACCTTGAGGTGTCTCAGGTGCAATGCAAAAATATTTTTAATTTTTGCCAGGATATGATGCTGCAGCCCATGTCCTGTTCCATTCCACAAAGTGGCTTGGCCGCTGGTATGGCTGTGTGCAACACTAGACGGCCACCCCTGTCGCCATATCGCGCACGCAGCCCTTTACCATTTCCCAGTTCGATGGAAACGCCGCCATCATCGCCGCTGACACCGGTCGGAGTGCTCTACAACCTACCCACATTTCTACTTACCGCCATCTTGCACTGGCTATATACAGAGTCCTTGCTGCCAGAACTTGATGAAGATATATGTGAGAAGCTTATACATTTTGCCGAAGCGCAGCCATCGCTAATAAAGCTGGTAGAACCAACACGCAAGTACCTGAGATTACTGCAACTTAAAAAGTGTGAGTGACTTGAAAACCCATCATTTGTTTTCTATATACTTAAAAATCATATAATATCTCAAAGTTGTCGTCAATGTCACCATGGATTTGCACAGTATTCTTAACCGCGTCATACGCCACATCGATCCTGCTAGCATTTCCCACGAGCCAGCTCTGCTCTACGCAACGTTTAAGGACGGTTTGCGAGAATGTGCCGTAGGTAAGACTATACACTTGGTTACATTTAATCTTTTGTTTATTTCTGTTTCAAACCTGATATTTTACCTTTGCGCACTATAAGCGCCACAACTTGAGTCGGCACAGCAAAATTAAGAGATTCAGCTAAAGGGAAGTAACCACTAGCGCCAATCATATTCTTAACTTCTAACTGCATCAGATATATCAGATATTTTGGTGACAGGGGTGATTACCTATCCCATTTTATGTCAAGACACTTATCTTTAAAATGTAATACAGGTGTTACTATAATTTTTACTTTTTTAACACTTAAAAGCCATTTACTTTGAACTTAACAAGTGTTTTTCGTTGTATTTTACTGATAAAAGGCTGTGCGAAGGTGCTCCAATTTTGCAACATTTTCATTAAGGATGCCACTCACCTTGCACGCTATCAAAAGAACGAAATTGTTAAATACGTGCGGACCCGCATTCCGATATTTATATCCCAAGTCCAGCAATTACTGCGCAACACTCGAGGAGTCTTTGTTGGTCTAAGCATCGATGAGAAGGAAGCTTTGGTGAATTATCTTGTACCTGAGGTAAAACTTTAATTTTTTCTCGATTTTTTGCTCCATTTTTATTGTGCTAAATCTTTATTAGATTGAATCTACTTTATTGATTTTAACCACTGTGATAGAGGAAATAAAAAGCTCATTGGACACCATGTGCAAGGTGAGTCAACTGAATTAATTCATCTCATTAATATATTATTCAACTTAGTGCTTAAATTACTTAGATAATGTGTTAAGGTACTGTCGAATTTTATAGCAAAAATTATCATCTTAGCCAAGTAGAAATGTCAATATTTGCTTACTAGCCTTAACTCAGTATGCTTGGGTATCTCATCAGCGATTCATGGTATTTTATCTCCAAGCTTTCTTAAGCCATGGATCACGGATGACATTATGTGATGTTTCATGTCTAATTATTACACTGGGAATAGATTATTGTCCATTGTATCTTAAGGCTTAAGGATGTATATATTAAAATGCATTTCCAAATACCATAGTTTTTAGGTTTTATTACAGCAACAGACGCAACATACACGAGCAACAGTATATAAAATTACCGACCGATAATATTTTGTTGATGTGCTGCTCTTTTCTTTTAAACTAGGACTTAAAGTGCACCGACTTTGATCAGTCCTTGGAGTCACAACAGACGGAAGGTGGCATTGCAATGCAGTTGCAGTGTGTTAACAGGGGAATAATAGCACCACGCAGAGAATTATTATCACCCCACCCTCGTCGCTGTCCGCCAATTGGCTTAACACTCTACGATAATCCTTCGGAGCAGCGTTTCAGCTCCTCGGAAAACGATCTAAAGTTTGTGCTCTATATGTACGAAGTACGTAAGATGCGTGATATATATGGACGCATCACTGCAGCCCTGGAGATTATTAAGGACAAAAAGTAAGAAAGATATTATACATAATATAGGATTATAACTCTTGCAACTTAGCTATGACTTTTTATTTAGAAGGGCATTCTGCGAAATGGACCTTCTCAGCAAGCGCAGTACCATTAATCAAAATCTTGAACAGCTTATTGTGGACATACCAGCATACATATTTATCATAGAGAATTTGTCGGATCGCCTGAATGCCAAACTGGGTTGGAAAGAGTTCAAATTTTGCTTTAAGCTTGCCACAAGTCAAATCGTGAGTATTTATTTCAGCTGTATTCGCTTAGGGTTATATTTTTCAATGGTTTACAATGGTTTCCCCTCCTTACTTATCATGGACTACTATATAATACAACAAAGCGGCCTATTCGTCTATATACAATTACCACCATGCTCATCCAATAAAAAAAAACCTAGAAAACTAGCGAGAATCAACTAATCGATCTGGTCAAAGTATCAGTAACAGTGCAAATTTAGTACTGCTTTCCGTAATTACTCCTATCAAAACAAAGCCATTGCCTCCACTATTGGTGAGTTGGGAACTTTCTGGATTTGTGGGGAGTGGCACTTCTTTGCTTGTACTTTTTTCGTGATTTTTCACTTTTTGAAACCCACAAGTAGCTGCGAAAGGAGTTTAAAATAAACAAAGGTCTGTCAAGCTTTCCTAAAACTGGCGAGGTATCCGATATGCTCCGTGAGCGATTGTACTATTTTTGGGTCGCCAGTCAGGCAAAACACTGTGATGCAATAATCATTCGGCACCCTTATGGAGAATTCAGATGAGGTTTTTCCTATGTAACTTTCATAATATAGTTAATATAAAAAAAATATTGCAAAATATATTCAGCCACAGCCAAAAAAAAAACTCAAGCGATATCTGATGTACAAATGAGAAATTTGTGCAATTTGGACTAACGCATTTTTAATTGTTTTCTTCTTGTAGAACGGTGTTATTGTAAAGTTGTTAGACCACAAATCAGCGCTTCGACATTCAATCGAGCAAATATGTAAGCTGGTTCGTAAGCAAGAATTTTTAAATTCAATTATCGAGCTGGGCCTCTTGGAGTCCTCAACTGAAGTGCAAGATGATTGTAAGATGGCTGACCATGAGAATAATCTGGATCTAAGACAAACCAATACGGGAACGTCGCCTGTGAAGCACTATTATGACTACAAAAATATAAAGGTATTAATAGATATATGGAGACTAAAGACATTGTAGGCAATGTGATTAAGTAAATAATTGTATATTGCCAAGCAGCTCAACTTAATTAGGCACTTATGCGAGCCACCTATCGCAGCCAACAGCAACCTATCTAAAAATGCGTTGCGTTTGCTTCACTCGGCACAGCTTGCGGACATGGAGTTCGAGGTTCACACATATGCACCGTCCGCCCCTGCTGAGGAGGGTAGGTCCACATATACAATCGAGATGATGAATACTGAGGCAAGCCCTGGGGCTCTAAAAATCCACAGCCTTAAAGCGCACCGTATAATTGTGGCTTCGCGCTGCGAGTGGTTTAAAAAAGCGTTGATGTCGGGAATGCAAGAGTCTATTAACAGAAAGATCATTATAACAGACACTTCACCGGTAATCTTTCGGCGTCTGCTGCTATATCTTTATGGTGCACCTATTGATCGCACCGTGGGAGCTGAACAACTTTGCGAACTAATGCTACTTGCCGATCGATACTCACTAGACAACCTAAAGGTCGCTCCATTTTATCCATTTTATCGAGTTTTTTATTTACAATTTATCTTGTGCCTGTAGGAACTATGCGAAACGACTTTAAACTCACTGATTGATGAGGATTCGGTTGTCTGTCTGCTGGGTATAGCTGATCGTTATGTAGCAACTGTGCTGAAGACGAACTGCCTTTCATTTCTATCACAACACGCACATTTAACAAAATCTGAAATATTTAAGGAATTACCACAAACATTACAGGTATGATTCATTTTAATTTTTAAAGGTTTCATCTTCTTTAAGCTTCCATTTATTTTGCAGCTAGAGGTATTGGATTTGGTAAATTGGTTTGGGCGTGTCACAGAGCCATGGAATGATAGCAGCTTCAAAGCACGCAGCAACACGCGTTGCAGCCTCAAAAGCCCATCTAAGCCTCACTCACGATCCCGCAAATCGTCACCCTCCAATATGTGACGATGACAATGCGAAAATGCGAATTTAAATATCATTCGATAATTGTGTACAAATTAATAATAGTTTAAAACATTTCCGATCTCTGATAGTTGTTTTCCATATAGAACCGCTAATTTCGAAAATGAACTATTATGAAAATAGAATGGACAGACTTAAATGACTACATCGTTTAGCCAGTTGAAACTCATTTAGAACAAATTACTAAGTTTTACACATAAACATCTGCACAACAAAAGCAATTGCTTAATACTCTGATACCAGTGTAAGACTGTCTGCGTAAATGTGGCGGAAAATATCCGTATTGTGGTGATGGGGATGGGTGGGACGTGACTCGACTTTTGAAAAAATGTTGTAAGAAATCAATTTATATTTTTTCTTTGATGGCTCTAGCTCTAAGTCTGTGGGAGATATAGCTTAAAAATGTTTTACCAATTTTAGATCGTGGTTATCAGCATCTTATATTACAAATTTGGCCCTCAATCAGTGGAGTAGGCTTTTCTGAGTATGAGGTTGACTTGTGAAAGCGTGTTTAGGTATGATCAAAACATTAATTAGCCGATCTTTTAGGAAGATCACCAGCAAGCTACCTTCCTATTTGGAAATAGATATATTCAGATATAAAAATATAGAGTAAGTATTTATTATAGGTATTGTTAAGTTACACCTCTTCTGGTCTGAAAATAGCGTATTTTTAAATATGGAAAAGTTTTCTCTGACTACACCATGATAACAGGCCACCTTCATTGGCTGATGGGCTGAGTTAAATACATGCCGAAGTTTACCAATAAATAATTATATAAATAGAAATCATCGATACGTATTATTGTGTATTACCCACGCAGATTCAGTTATGCATAATCTGCGCCAATCAACATCAAATATGATGGGAAAAACGTCAATTCGAAAATGCGACTGAGCTGCCTGTGAAAATAGGCAGCCGTTAGACACTAATGCAGAAACAAAAAAAAAAATTACAAATTGGAGCCCAAATGAGCTCAAGTAATAAAAATTCAAAATTGGTTAAAACACTGGCTGTGGTTGTTGCTTCGGCAAGTCTATCGACATTGGCTGCATGACCAAACATCCTGCTTCCATAAAAGCCACTTGCATCCAACCTCATCCTGTATAGGTAGCGCCACATATCTTGCTTACTGCGGCTTGAAACGCAACGGATATTGATATAATTTCTAACGAATAACGAAGCGGCAATTTCTCGTCTATTATTAGAAGCGTCCTTAAAAAAGAGATGCACTTCGTTTTGGCACATATACACATAAGCCGTGGAAAATAGACAAACCAAATTGTTTTTCTGTTTCTTATCTTAATTCTCTGTCTAGCAATGTGATTGTTTTTCTCTCTTAATTTTAAAGCTTAACCACTATATATTATATTCGAATAATGCAATCGAACAGAATATATATTTAAAAAAAATAAGGAAAATGTCAGTTTTTTTAATGTACATATTGAAAAATATTTGCTCAGAAACCAACAATCATAACCAAGGCACATGAAAAATATACGACACGTCTGCGTGCTTCTAAGGCTCGTCTGTATTGTATTGATTTTTCTGCATCCATAAGTAACTTTTTGATGCTCCTGCTTTAAAGTGCGCTAAATTGGGTTTTCAAATTAACACATTTCACAATATTTTTTAAACTGTTATTAATGTTTTTATTTGTTGTTGTTAAGTTGATTGGGATCAATTTGTGGTAAGTGAATTGAAATTTCCAATGTGGGTTGAAGTAGTGTTGAGGTTTTACGACTGGTTTGCATTAAATTGAATTAATAATATCAAAATTTAACAAATGCAGTAGTAGAAATACACATTTTGTAGAAAAAAAGACGTTTGTTTCAGTAAAAGCGTCATAGCAACAAAAATATTATTAACATAGTCGCAACTGAAAATGTATCTTCTATTGAATTTCAAAGCATACCTTTACTTCTGGGCGCAGTCCATATTCTGTAAGCGCCTTTATGGAAAATAGTTTACGTGCCCGAAATCTGTCTTTACATTTGCAGTCAAACATGGCACGCTTTTCCAGTGCATTTTATGAGATTCTGAATTAAAATTCCGTATAAACCCTTTTCAATGGGAAGCAATTCGTCAGCGATATTTCTTAATTGATAAGGATCGTGTGTCAGATCATATGCCTCAACAAAATTCTAAGGCAGACATAAAGTATTAGTTATGTATTCGTGTATATTTTATAAACATTACCTCAGTATCCCGAAACTCACAATAAATTCGATCGAGGCTATATCGAAAATCACGAACACAGTTGTATGTATTATTCCATGCATCTTGGCAATGGCATTCTGCGTCCAAAGTGCACTGCGCTAAATGATCAGAACGCCGTCCCGGACATTCAGAATTATAGGTTTCATCATTTCCTTCGCCCCAATATTCAATAAGCAGTACATTTTGTTGATTTCGATTCGTGTCGTGCACCGATAACAGCTGGTCCCTAAAAGAACGGCCATCAATATAATCGGGCACCAATAATCCTGCCCACTCCAATATGGTAGGAGCAAGGTCCAGCAAGCTGACAATAATATCAGTTGAGCCACCAGCTGGCACATCTGGTCCAGAAATAAGTAGGGGCACTTTGATGTCAGTCTCGTAGGGCTGTCGTTTATCAAATGGCTGTGCAAATTGACCCAAATGGTAACCATTATCCGAAGTGTAAACAATGTAAGTATTCTCAAGGTACTGTGTCTCATTTATCACAGTCAGCAAGTTTTGCATCATTTCGTCAACTGCCAGCAGCGTCTCCCATCGGCTCTGAAAATATTCGTCAATTGTGCGAACAGTAGCTTCTGATAAATTCTGGACCGATCCAACCAACCAATGCTTATCTGTAAGGAATGAATTAGTGCGAAAATATTGAACATACGTGCAGCAGACGTACCCGTATCAGGTGCGTTAAAGTTGGGTGTGCGCAATGCGTGCACTTCGGAAAAGAAACCCTTGTGACGCGGCGCAGGTGTAAAGGGTGCGTGAGCGGCTGGTGGCGAAATCATTGCAAAAAATGGCTTTTGATACTGTTTGCTCGCCATATTACGAATGAAGGTTACAGCTCTATCCTTTAACAGGTCCGTCAAATATGTATCCGTATAGCTGACATTTTGTTGATTTTCACGCATTGTATAATTATAGTATCGCGAATTACCGTGAAGGCCATAAAACTCATCCCAACCGGGCGGAACTTCAGCGCCCTTAAACTGGTTTAAGTACTTGCCAGCAAAAAATGTGTGATAGCCATGGTTTTGTAATAGCACAGGTAGGGCACGTGGCTCGGATTTTGCACGCCAGAGATGTCCGTTGCAGCCGCCAGTGATCGAATTGTTGTAGGTCCTGTGGTTGTGCGCATACTGTCCAGTTAAAAGGCTTGCTCGCGACGGACAGCAAATGGGCGAGTTGGTGAATGCATTCGTGAACTGTACTCCCATCTTGGCAAACCATTGACTGGTCTTTTGTAGTGGATACATACCGTGTAGCACTACATCCTGATCATCAGTTAGTAGTAAAATAACATTTGGCTTCCCCACTTGTTGCGTGCGACTGAAAGCATCATCGACACACAGCATAAAACTGAGTGTGGCAAGGACATGAACCTGTGTTAAGGATAACATTATGAAACTGGCAAAGATCTAGTTGTCCACGTTAGATGAGCAACAAGTCAGCATGCACTTGTCGAGAGAGCTCGACTAAGAGATAACCTAACCCCAGCTGGTAAACATATTTAATCGATTAAAATACAGTTTTCAGATATATTTCCAAATTCTAAATTATATTATTGTTATCAGAAATCGATTTGTATCGATACTCGCGCAACGAGCCACTTTTTGTTGCATCTTGACAGATTATAATACCTCTAAAAAAAATTAGAGCAGACGTAAATGCAAACCGATATGCCCGAAGTACTCTATACTCAAACTTTTTGATTTTAATAATTTATTATACCCATGCAGAAGATATTATAATATTGTCATGGAGTTTGTAACGCACTTAAGTTGACATCTCCGATTCCATAGTGTATATATATATTTGATCAACATCACTAGCTGATTCCGTCTGCCGGAAACAAAATAATATCTCGTAATCCGGGCTAAAATTTAGATGTCAGCTTTACTTATAATCTGTAATCTTCTGTGTGTATAAGGTAACTATTCTTTTTTTATGTAATACATTAACAATATCTAATTTATAATTATTGACTCAAATACTTTTAAGAAATTATTAACTTTCAAAAGACAAGAAAAATATCCTTTTCCGAATTATTCACAATTTAGTAAAGTAGGGAAATTAAGTTAGTAGCTTTCAAATTACAATTTTATGTGCCATCTGATAAAAAAAAAAATGATATCTCTGTACTCTAGATTAAGTACATTCACAGAATAATTTTAATTTATTTAGTACTGAGGAATTTTTGATAGTGCTGGAAAAAGCATCTTTGGAACATCGATACATCGATGTTTTGAAAATGCATTTTTAAATAATAAACCTTACTTAATAAATAAAGCAAGGAAAGCGAATAAGGAAATTTTGTATCGAAAATTCAGTATCCATTTTTTGCATCAGCAGGGGATGTTCCAAATCATGTTGTTGCACTCAATATATTGTCAGGATTTTTTTTCGATAATTTTTGCTATTCACTGCAAAAATGTAAATAAACCCAGTGCTAGGAATTAAAATTACAATGCAATATAAAATATTATTTGACATTTAATTATTTATATATTTAGGGCAAAAAGGAATCACATTGACTCGACTGTTTTGCGAAAAACGCAAGTAACAAACAATGTTGCCATATTGGCGAATCACACAGCGACATCTATCGGGACGAATGGGAATTTTTCAAAGATGTGAAACGCTCTTCACATGGGCAACATCAGCATCAGTATATGTACATATACATTAAATGCTCCGAACAGTTTCGAAAGAGCTGCTTGTCGATGAACAGAGAAGGGATAACTCAAAGAGATATGCAGAGTGTATGTGCATCTGTTGGCAACTGTGTGCGAAAAGTAACGAACAATTGTCATAGCCAGAAGAGTTGTGGAAAATGCATTGATTACATTTTAAGACATTAATGGATTTTATTTAAGAAATTAAATAAAGGTCTGTTCAATTTGTTTGTATCTCAGGCAACATCGAAAGCAACCTTGTTTGAAATCATTTTCCGCCAGATGAATTTTAGTCTAGGCAACTTTAAAATTAATCGACCACTGTAAAGAATTGTGGCCGAATTTGGTGATTCTATCTTAAGAAATGTGGAAGAAAATTAAATAAAAAATAAATTTAAAAAAAAAATAATTTGTCTTTATCAATTTAAAATTTATTTTTTATCGTCCTTTTCTGGTCGACCCATCTATCAAGTACTCGGTAGATACACTGTGAAAAAAGAAGTGAACGTGTTTATCAATGGGAGCAATGCCTATCCAACTTTTTTTCTTATTATCACGCCTATAAATAACTGTTGAGTCATTCAACGATACATCCATATCGATCCCAAGATATTAAATTTCGATCGATTGTCTAAAGTAATCCGATCCGATCTGACGTAGTATCCTGAATAAACGGAGCAAAATCCTGGTAACTCTAGCTATTATGGACCAATAATAGCGAGATGGACATTGCACAAAACCAATATTGTCTCTATAAAATAAAATAGCAATTCACCAATGGATCTAATCTGACTTGGCTAGAAAATCGATTAAATAAAAATCGATAACTTGTCTTGTATTTAGAGTAACCAAATTTAGTGAGTGGAAGTAGATTAGTTATTGTCAACGGGTTTTCATAATTTTAGAAAATTGGTGTGTATAATCACGTTTCTTTATTTTAAAATTCTTATTTTATCAGAACATTTTTGTATAAGCTTTATATCGTAATTTCTTTTTATTACATTTTAGCAACGGTTTTTAAACCCAAGATTTTAAAACATGTTCGCAACAGGGCAGCCGTTGCCTCGCAAATCAAAATTCTGCTATGATTAATTTTGATTATTTTACCATCCTTATTCTTTTCAATGCAATAGCAACTGTCATAGAACTCTGTAAATGCAGAACAGACCTCGTAACAAAACTCACAAAGAAAGTGGAGAAACAGCCCATTTGCACACTTAATTAATACGTCATGAAATTTGAGCAGTGTTTTTGTGAGTTTCCATTCTTTTTCATGTTCCAGTTCTAAGTTATATTTATCTAATATTGCAGCCATATTGCTAAAGTCCTCGCCGGAATTGCGGGCAATGGAGCAAATGCGTGTATATGTATATAGCAAATACACCGCAGTATTTCCACGATCATCGAGCATTTTTTCAAAAGAAAATACATAATCGCTAATACGGTTGTGACACAAATCGGTATACTTAATACAACCGTATGCAACTGCTTCTTGAGCTTCAACTAATTCTGTATGTGTCAATATTTGGTCCCGACCTCTTTCCTGTAACTGCTTCAAGGAATATTTCATGCCCTCATCAAGCAAGTCGGACAGTTTAACAGTATCACCCGAACGTGTCTTAAACTTTTTGCCATCCTCACCAAGAACCACGCCGAACTGCACGTGATCGACGCGATGAACGTTTGGATTAAAAATCCCACAACGCTCAGCGGCTTTAAAAATTGTATTAAAATGTGTGCTTTGTCCAGAATCCACGACATAAATAATCCAAGTAGCAAGATCTTCTTCAATTCGATGCCTTATGGCTGCCATATCAGAAGTATCGTATGTAAAACCACCATCCGACTTTACAACTGTCAAGGGTATTCCACTCTTACTATCATCGGTCCACATGATTTCACGGCCCTCATCTAGTTCGAGCAAGCTCTTGCTTCGTAGAAGCTCAACAATAGCCAACATGCGTGACTGATAAAATGATTCGCCGCGTTCTGTGATTGTCACGTCCAGGCGATCATAAATCTTCTGAAATTCCTTTCGCGATACATCACAAATAAGTTGCCAAGCTTTAGTAGATTTTGGATTACCGCTTTGTAGACAAACAACCCGATTGTATGCACGCTTTTTGAAATTGTCATCACCATCGAAACTGAAAAAAAAAACAGATTACAATAACAAATTTTAATAAACTTCATATATGTTAAACACGATGTTGCCGTTAACATCATCGTTGTTATTTATTGGCAACAAAAAACAATTTGAATTTTTCAAAGGGCTTTTTAAACTACTCTAATTAATTACAAAAGGTGAAAACAATCACCCGCTCAGTGATCTTATAATTAAGCAAGAACGGTTTTCTAAGGCATGCCGAATATTACATTTCTTTGTAATGACCGGATTCAACCCACCATCCAAATTTTACTAAAAATGTAAACAATTAATAATGCTGAAGTCGAGTGAGCTCGACTACGACATACCCTGAACTCAGCCGTTAAATACATTCTAGATTTATTGCTAATTTCCCTCTAAAAAATCGCACACTAAACAGGTCTGCAATTGCACTCATTCCTTTTGGCATGCACAGGCACTGAAGAGTAAATACATACATTATGTGCACTCATGTCGATTGCGATGCCATCCCTTTCTCGCTCATGCACGCGCATATTAATGCATACAAAAAATGCAGGTGGCTGCTGATAGTAATGACTATAACTTGGATGTTTCTTATCCGATTTGAATCAAATTTGTCAATAATATGCTAATGTATATTATACATGAACTGGAATGCTATGCCTGTAAAATTATGGCTTTTATTGCTAAAAGAAATCGAAATGTATCGACCAAATAAAATAGTCATGGTATACGAAATCTTATATATTCTAAGTTTGAAGTCTCTAGCTCTTATAGTCTCTGAGATCTGCGTGTTCATGGACATGGCGATATCGACTCGGCTGTTGATCCCGATGAAGAATATATATACTTTATGGAGTCAAATATACACACACGGCAGAAACGTAAACCTACAGTTGTTATAACTCACCGCTTTTTAGATTCCTTGTAAAATTCCTGCAGATCTCCAATTGGTGGACTTTCGTTTATAAAGTTGGGAAAACAATCTTCCAAATGCGCTATTAGCATACCAAATTGCGTACCCCAGTCACCTAAGTGATTTATCCGAATAACGTCATGTTTCATAAATTCCAGAAGGCGGGAAATTGATTCGCCAATTATGGTGGAACGTAAATGGCCGACGTGCATTTGCTTTGCAATGTTGGGTGATGAAAAATCGACCAAGACGCGTTTTCTGGCCACCCTTGGAGGTTTAACGCCATCACGCAGCATATTTATTATTGAATTTACCGCATATTCCCTGCAGATAACAGAAAATATTGAGCAAATAACATTAAATAAAATATGTATGCAAATAATTGCAGATTCAATTTACTTGCTGAGAAAAACGTTAATGAAACCAGCACCGGCCACTTCTATCTTCTTTATAATTGGCGAATCTGGACAGCACTTTTGAATCTCTGCAGCAATCTCACGAGGGGATTTATTAATGCCAGTTTCTTTCAGTTTCTTGACTAACCCCATAGCGTTGTTGCATTGGTAATCGCCAAATTTCGATGGCCCGTTCACAGCTGCAACAACAACTGGAATATTGCTAAAGCTCGGATACGCGGTGGCAATTGCTTTTCTAAATACTTTTTCCAAGTGCTCCGTAATAGAGAGGTCATCATCTAAATGCATTTCAGGATTTGTTTTATTCTCCTCAACTATAGACTGTAAGCAAAACAACAATCATTTAAAAAAAACACATATATTTATATTTTGAAACATCACTCACTTGCTTGATAATAGCTAAACGCTGTTTAAGTTTCGTGTTTGCAAGTAGTAGCTTGATCAGATCATTGTTGTGTTCTCTAAGCGACACCAACTGCTTCCGTTTTGAACATTGAATTGCATCATGCAAGTCCGTAGCAGCGCGTTCCTGTAGAGGGATTTCAAATTTACACCAATTTTTTCAAATTACGCACAACTACAGTACACACCACGTTTGTAAGCTTTTTTAACTCAGTTATCAATTCGGCAGACATAGCACAGGTTCAATCAACGACAACACATCACATGCAAAAAGGAAGTTTGCCACATAATGGCGATGTTAAAAACATCGATACATTGAGCAATATCGATATTTTCATTAGATTGACAAGCTACATGTTTTGATGTCTTATGGGCTAAACACACAGCAACATCTTGCGGAACGATTTGAATTTTTCAAAGATATGAAACACTGTAAGCATAGGCAAAATCAGGATCAGAATTTTTTGAACGAGCGGCTTGCCGATGAAGATAGAAGGGATAGCTTTAAGAGATATCCAGAGTAAATGTGCATCTGTTGGCAATTGTGTGCGAAGAGCAACGAGCAATTGTTGTAAGGGGCTACTTCTCAATAATATACGCTTGGGTTTGTCTGCATCTCCGGCATCAGCTAAAGCAACCATGTTTGAAAACCTAGCCGAAATTTTTCGTGTTCTTTTTAATTCCCTGGTCCAATACATGCAAATCTTCTTTGCCTTATGTACTGTTTATATGAAATATTTATTTGTTTTTTAAATTTTTAAATACATTTTTGCAGTGAAAGTCAAATATATGTAATTTAAACGTGTGCTTACAGCAACATGCAATTAATTACAATATGTCAAAGCTAGACAATTGTGGAAAATGTATTCGACAATTGCGATATTTCTCAAAGGGATTCATTGAAAAATTAAATGTCGGTCAAATTTGAGTTTTTTTTATAATTTATTAATATGGAATATCTAACGCAGCAAGGCAACCTTGTTTGAAGACCCTTTTCGATAACCAACATTGATCCTTTTTAAAGTTTTCTATCTCTAAGCCAATTTAATTTAACTCCTTGTTGTAAGAAATCATAATGTTAATTTAAATATAAATAAGATATAATATACATAATTATATACATATATTAATAAAATGTTCCTCTTGCAATTTTGACTTTCGCCTATTACAAAATTATGGTCAGAATTATTCACTGGTGGACGTCAAATATCTCAAAAAGAAAGGAGTGTAAGAAACTAGATGCCGAATTGATGAGCAACTTATTTCGCTCAACATGTATTTATTAGTTTCTTGAAAGTGCATAACTTTTTGAACTGAGTATTGGAAGTGTTGCTGCTTTGGGCTTTTATCGGATGTGTTCATTTTAAAATTTAGTTGACCGACACAATTAGCAATTAGTACCTTTCAGGAAATCTATGATCTCTGCTAATATTTCTAAACAATATGTACATAAAAAAATATATAGCCCACGCCCTACCTGTTAAACATTTTTGGCCTTTTATTCTGGCCAATCTGTCCGATGTTTGCAATCGATATTTGGTAACACTGATAATCATCGTTTATATTAACGATAGTTTTGCAATTCAGCTCATCTTATAATTTTGTGAAAATGTTACTTTTCCATATAATTGAAAATTAGTTTTAACTACAAAACTGTGTTGTGTTAAAAGTGTCGCGAAACAGAGTGTATTTTCGAAGCAACTCTTATTAATGTAGCGAATTAATTATCGCTTGTGTAATAGCTTTTATAAGGCATTAACATACATATGTACAAATACACTATACTTGAAAAAAGTGTTAGCAGCTGTAAATATAACAATAATTGTGGTCATTAGGCTTAAAGGATGTTGGAAAAAAGTGGATGTATCTAGATACACCCGTAAGTTAACAATCTGTTTTGAAATGTCAAATACAACACGCTACGCTGTTTTTTTTATTACTTACATGTACATGTAATATACATATACATACTTATGAGAGTAGTACCGTTTATTTAATTTGTGTACACATTGTAAATGCAAGATTCTCATATTGAAAATTATCTATGATTGTAAAGTACAACAAACATGTATTTATGATAAAATAATTAATATATTTTTTATTTTTTGCTTGATCAGTTTGTGACAAGCTGATACATGAATACATATATGTATACATAGTTGATGTAAGTGCATTAAATACATAATATGGCAATGTATGTTTCGTGTTTCATAAATGTGTCTTAGCATTGCCAAGCAAACTCCATATACAAAAATGTGTATGTATATGTGTAATGCTGGTATGTGCATATGTTCCTACATATATGCATGTATTAGAAATTAAATGAAAAATGCCGTTTGGATTGTTAGCGCTTATAAATGTGGGTCAAGACGTTAACTGTACACATGATTTTCCAATATACTACCTACACATCTACATACATATATGTGTGTGTATGTTTTATTCAAAATCATCTGTGTTCGAAATTGCTCTATTTGTATTTGTTGCCATAAGTCACAGGCCTCAAAAAGTTCTAATGCATAAAACATATATACATATTTACATATGTATGTAATTGTAATATAAGTACATAAAACGGTCTGTCTCGCCTGTCTGACTTGGCTTAAACTCTAATAGGTTCGAAAACTTCTTATTTGCAAATCAAAACTTTTAATTTTTTAATTCGACGTTCAACAGTGAATTTCCATTTTATTAGCGAATTAATATGTTTTACAATAAATAGTCTTAAATAGTGACCAATATTGCAAACGTGTTGACTATTACCAAAAATAAGTTAGCGTTTCTGTGAAAAGGCATATTAAAAGTGGAGTGGCTGTCTCGTTGGGAAGCCCACGGCAAATATTCCCATCTGCTAATTTTCTTAAGACAATATATTTATGAGAATTTTTTGCTGTCTCAGAACTTGCTGGTCAATCGGTCTATTTTTTCCCGCTTCTTAAAGTACAACACACTCTAGTATTTGTTTAAGTAAAAATAATAGGGACTACAAATATTGCTGTAGAAAACTTTAATTTTATCATGAAAGAGAAATATCCTTTTCAAATAAGTGTTTCGGCCGAGGTACAGTGTATCACAGCTTATTTCCGACAGTGTCTAGCAAAAATTTTAATTGCCTGCCATAAACTAATTATACAATATTTTTCAAAAATTCCAAAGACCAATGACAGGTACATATATTAACCACAATAATGAATATATGATCCCAATAAACTGGGGTTTCCCCACCTGCTAGGTCGGGTTATGTAAAAAGTACCGTACTTTATGGTCACAACTTATTTCCAACAGTGGCGTTATGGTCACCTGGGTGCCATAAAACCCGGATTTTTTATGTCACGTTGATTATTTTCGGTATAAATAGACCAATCCTTCGTAGTCAGTTTAGTTATATCCTGCATCTCGGGTGCAACCAGCCAACAAGGACTATGGGCAAACGGACTACCATTGAACAACGGAATCTCATCCTGGAACACTAACAGATTGGATATTCACATCGCCAAATAGCTGAAATGGTAAATCTATGCAAATCAACTGTGCTCAACATCATTCGTCGCTTCGTCGACGAAAATCGGATAGAGGAAAAGGGCAGAAAGGCATCAAAAGATTTTCACCGAACAGGAAGAGCGGAGGATCATCAGGATAATAAGGGATAATCCCAAGCAATCGGCTTCAAAACTGACTCCACAGGTGGAGGATGAAATGGGGAAAAAGTGCAGTGTGTGCGCCGGGTTCTGCGCAACCATGACTTAAATGCCCGAGTACGAGGGAAGAAGTTCTTTATAAGCGCATAAAAATAAAGGGGTTAGGATGACGTGCGTCAAAACCCACTTGGACAAGGATTTGGAGTTCTGGAACACATTCATATTTGAAGATGAGCCCAAATTCAATATTTTTGACTCGGACGGACGAAATTATATGTGGCGACAGTCCAATACTGAGCTGAATCTCAAAATCCTAAAGGCAACAGTCAAGCACGGTGGATGAAGTGTCATGGTATGGGCATCTATCTCGGAAGCGGACGTCGGAAATTTTGTGTTTATTGAAACAACAATGGACAAGAATGTGTATCTCAATATATTAAAGGAAAATTTACTCCAAAGTGCCGAGAAACTAAGAATCCGGCGTACTTTCCGGTTGTACCACGACAACGACCAGAACAACAGCCAAGCATAAGCCCGGATTAGTACAGTCCTGGCTTATCTGGAACTGCCCCCACATGATAATTCCACCGGCCCAGTCTCCAGATTTAAATGTTATTTTAAATTTGTGGGCTCTGCTGGAAAATAACATCGGGAATCACAGATCCGATCTCAAGAATGCTCTGCTGGATTAGTGGAGCAAAATCAGTCCAGAAACAACCCGGAAGCTAGTATCTAGCTAGTTATTAAAACTAAAGGATATTATACTAAGTATTAACATTCTTATTTAAGTTTTTATATGCCTTATATGTTACTTTTCTAAGATTGTCCCAAATAAGCTTTGACATGTATTTTGAATATGTTTTCAGTTTTTGACTAATTTTAGTTAATTAATATTTTAATAAAAACTAAAGTTTATTTTTCAAACGTGATATAACATGAAACAAGTTGGCATTTAAACATTTTGGGTTTGTTTCTTTGTTTAAACCTTATATCATTTTAAATTTTTTGTTAGACACTGGTCCTGAGACACTGTACCTTCTACGCTGTAGGCTACAATTTGCAGCCACACTCAGTTTTTTATGATGATATAAAAGCAAAGAATGATCAGGCTACAGACGATCTGTTTGCTGAGTGTTTTCAATCTACATTTTCATCTACTAACTTTACACCTAATATACCCTATTATCTTTTTTAAATGTCTATTTTTGGCGACCTATACTCTATCAAGCCTGGGTATTCTTCAGGTCCAGATGGATTTCCGAGATGTGTACTTCGGCACTGTTCTGAAACTCTTTGTAAACCTTTAAGTAAATTATTTACATTGTTTGTTGATACTTGCTCTTTCCCCTCATCATAAAAATGGCCTAATGTCTGATGATAATAGGTATAGCCATATATCTCGAGTCAATTTGAAAGCTAGAGTCGCCAAAAATATATAAACATTTTTATACAACGCCCTAAAAAACAGTAAAGGGTATAACTCCCACAATTTGAGAGCTAAATTTACCAAACTTTGAAGATAAATTGCTAGCTAAAGTTACCAAATTTGGAAGGTAGGAAACTCCCGCCCCCAAAAAATTCACAAAAGTGCATATCTACTGGAAAGTAGATTACTAGGAACCTCCTTCAAGAGTCGGTATTGCTTCGTAACAACCATATTGTTCCGTGGTAGCTATTATCAGATTACTTATTAGTATCAGAGTATTTCGCAGTCGGTTACGCACGACTCGAGCGTTGTCACTCACTCTCACTCTCAAATGCAGTAACTGATTGAGCTCAAACTGTTTTTTTTTTACCTTATAAAGGCTTTTACATCAAACAGCTGTTTGCCTGCATGTTTAACTTGCAAGCATTTTTAATTGTTTGCATGCGTCAAATTAATTAAAATGTGAACTGTTCACTTTTGTGGCAAAATAATTCTGAAGCAACACAGAACAGATTTAAAATGATAATAAAAAAAAGTAAATAAATGCGGTGATGCGTAGCTCGTCCCAAAAATGGTGCAATTGAAATTTGCAAAAAAAAAAAACGCATACGAAATTTGGTTGTGATAAAAACTATTTTGCGCCAATTGTTAATTAAAGATATAATAAGATTGTTTTTTTTTTATTATTATTTTACAGTGGTTGGAAAAGCTCATTCAAAATCATGAACTTGGACAACAACATCGGGTTGTTCAACGGATTAAAAACGATGGTCACGTAAGTTTTTATTTGTTAGAGCTATATGGCTTAACAGGTACATACAAAATAAATAAATCATCCAAAGTATTATAAAAAAATGTCAATACTTTAAAGCTGGGTCCAGTCAGTCTGCGATGAGAATCTAGTTGGTTTAACAAAATCCGTAAAAGAGCAATACCACTAATACTTAACTGCAACCAAATCTATATCCATAGAACCATCTTGTATAATTATTTCCGAAGATAAATCTGCATCAGTAGCACAAGGCACGCACCTACCACACAATGGGGATTGATCTCTTCTATTGATAAAGAATCTGTTAGATAAGATTTCCGATTTTAGGATGTCGGCCATTAACCAAAGAAAGGCTATTGAGCTAACAATTTGTAAGTTTCCCTTGCATTTTGAGCCTAAGATATTTGCCGAATGATAAATGATTATTATTAAGAATTTTTAATTAAGTATATGTATGTTTTTTACAATAAGTTTTGAATAAAAAAAGAAGACCCAACTATTTCATAAATGATGATTCTTGAATATATTATTTTATTGAGTTTACTTATGAAATCTAATAACAGATTATTATTTCTCTTACAGCAGTGCAACAACAGATTCAATTCTTGTAATTGATAAAATGAAAAAGAAAAAAAAATAATTTGTTTCAATAAATCGTTAATACGTTAATAATTTAAGTGTGAAGAAACTAATATTAATATTAAGTACTTCTGCTTGGAATTTGTTGAAACGAAATGGGGGCAAACACTTCCAGCAGTGGTTATCCGATAGCCACTACTACTGAAAGCGCAAGTGCCAGTAGTGAGAACGTCAATGGGAACGTCTCGCTGCTACAGCCGATCAACTCAGCAAGCATGGTATCAACAAGCTCTAATGGTAGCGGCGGTGGCGGTCCTGGTGCGACTGTCGCTTATAGCGGTGCGCACTACCATCGTGATCAACGGCGAAAGCGAGTAACGGGATTTGCAACACTCAAGCGAAAATTTATACGTCGACGGCGTTCATCAAAAGCCTGTGATCACGCGCGTGTCTTACGCGACTTTGTGTCTGACTGGGCACCGCTTGAATTGGCAGCACTCTGTGAGGAGTTTGAAGCACTGGCAGCACTGAGGGATTTATCAGTAGGTATGCGACTGTCACATCCAATCACCATTATATATATTTTTTGATTAAACAGGTACAAGCAGAATTGGCGCGACCACCAGCAACAACGTATAAACAAGATCTGGCAGCTCTTTATGATTCCAATCTATGTACGGATTGTGACCTTGTATTTCGTGGATCAATTTTTCCGGTGCATCGTTCCATATTATCCTCACGTTGTACATATTTTCGTGACCTGCTTTCTGGTTGTCCGGGTTTTGGAGCACGCATATGTCTCGAACTCCCTTCGTCACCTATTGATGTCCAAATATTCTCGTCATTGCTACGTTATTTGTATACGGGCGATCTTTGTCCGCATGATCCGAATATAAATATTAACTTGCTGCGTCAACTAAGTAACGATTTTGGTACGCCTAACCCCCTGGACCATGATCTTCGATATTTGTTGGAAACGGGCGATTATGCAGACGCCGCATTAGTATTCACAGCTGAAGGCACAAATGATTATTTTCGCCAAGACTCTGGTAATTCTGAATACGGCTTTCGGCCGAAACTTGAGCTTCCATGTCATAAAGCTATACTTAGTGCGCGTTCACCATTCTTTCGCAATCTTATTGCCCGCCGAATGCGTAACATAGACGAATACGTAGAACGCTCTATACACGTACCCACGCGCATTGTACTTGATGAGACAGTTATACCAAAGAGGTATGCGCGTGTACTTCTGCACGCTATATATTTAGATACAGTTGACTTGGCGCTCATACTACGAGGTGCTGGAACCGGTAGCTCCTCTGGCTCTCTTGGTGAGGTCCATGCATTAACTAACACTGGTCGTGTGAGACCCACTACTCTTGAAGAAGCTATGGAGCTTTATCAAATTGGACGGTTTCTAGAACTTGATATTTTAGCGCAGGGCTGTGAAGATTTAATACTTGAGTGGTTGTCACTTGATACTCTATCAATGGTTCTAAAGTGGGGCTGCCAACCACACGGCTCTGCTTGGGTTTTTCGTCAAGCATGCCAGTACTTACGCGAGGAATTTGCCTCAGTTAGCGCTTCACCAGTGCTCAACCAGATCGATAAAGTACAGCTTGTGCATGTATTACAAAGTAACTTCTTACAAGCATCTGAATTGGAAGTATTGCAAGCTGTTCTTAAGTGGGGAGAACAGGAGCTTATTCGGCGCATGGAAGATCGTGAGCCGAATCTCCTATCGCACACGGCTCACTCGGTGGCTAGAAAGGGCGTTAAAAAACGTGACTTGAGTGACGTCGAATTACGTGAGATACTTTCCGAGCTACTACCTCTGGTTAGAATGGATCATGTTTTACCGCCAAACAGTGAGGTGCTGTGCCAAGCGATACGCCGTGGGCTAGTTAGCACACCGCCATCGCATATGATCGGCGACGAGCGGGAAAATTTACGAATAAACGCTTGGATACGTGGAGGAAAAAACCAAGGACTTTTTGTACGACCACGACTATTTATGCCGTATTTTGAAGAAGTTAAGGCTCTACTAGAAGACCGAATGTCCTCATCTCATCACCAAGTTGAACTCATGCGTATGCGTAGGTCGCGACATTTCCCCGACATTCCGGACACCCTTTACATGGTATCACGCATGAACTCTGCTACAAATAGCGGATTTGCCTCTGGTGTCACCTGTGGTATTGGCGATAGCGCAGATAAAGTTGATCATAATACCATACCAACCCCAGATAGTCATACACTTGCAGCCATGCGTAAGCGTGAGCACAAACTTCGTCAATCTCCAATGTGTCAACGAGCACTACTGCTGCCACTGTCATCAAAACACGAAATCGACCGTCAAATTCGTCTTCGTGTAGTGAGAGAGTTCAATCTCCCAGACGAAGTATCTGATCTGTTGGAAACCTCCCTTTTAACGAACCAGGACAGTGGTAGAGGTAGAGAAGAGTGCAATAGTATGCCTTCAACTTCTGAAACGGAGGAGTGCCTGTTAGAAGCCGAGGACCAAAGTCCGCCGCCGTCGCCGGCAGCTACCGGCTGTGCACTGCAAGCAGCTGTTGCCGATTCATTTTTATCGACCTCATCAATGGCCCCTTCAGTTACATCCGCGTGCGGTGTGGATGGTGTGCAACAATGCTACACTCGAAATTTGACTTTTCCACGTCAGCAGTCAAGCAGCCTATTCGGTGTCGCAAGCTTTTTGGCAGCTAGCTCGGGCTCGGCACTACAATCAAGCTATGCACGCCTATCGACATCAGTGCATCATCGCAGCGAGTTACCATCGTTGATTACAGAAGGCGATTTTCGATTCCCACATCGCAATGCTTTGAGCATAGACCGAGGAGGTGAGGGTGGTGCCTGCGGCTTAGACACTGGCAATGGACATCTTTCTGATATGATGCCCGATGTGGCCATGGCCACAGCATCGTTGGGTCAGCTCCATCTAAGCACTGGAGTGTCTGGTTGTGTGAGTAACGTCAGTAGTCGTCCCATCGGAAGCAACAGTGATACGTCAGAAAGTTTGCAACTTGATTTAGGAGATGGCCCATCTCCACATATAATTAATACTGCTGCTGGTGTCATAACTTTGCGAAATTTACAGGTGAGCTTCTTTGGAGCAATTTTTTTTTTTAACTAACGAAACTGATTTTAATATCCCATCCCAAACAGCATCAACTACCACAAAGCAACTACCACCACATAATACAGCGCTCAAATTCGCCATTTGACATTCTGCGGCAGGGGCAGCACTCGCCTGCTCCACAACCTCCTCCTTCAGGTGCATTAAATTCCGGGCCACCTAGGTTTTTATAGAGGTTGCAAGTAGCCCCCGATAAGGGGCTTTTCTTTAGCGCTCCATTCTGAACAAAATTAATATACATTTAAATTTCAAGAAGAATTAGATAATTTAAATCTTAAATAATGTAAGTAGCGTGTAAAAATTAAGATACAACAAATGTAACTTACCAGAAAATGTACGCACTTAATATCAATATTTTGTTTTTCTACACTTTTAATTTAAGAAAAGCGTATGTACAAAATAGAAATTAATAATATTAACATACCAATATCTGACGCAATTAAAAGTACACCTAGTTTTTTTTTATAATAATAATCAAATAAATCACAGCTATATATATTAAAATAGAAAATATTTATCTTTAGCTCGCCGAAACATACACAACAAAATTAGAAATAAGCCTTATTTTTACCTGTCAGATGAAAAAGAATAACAAGCTGTATGTTACATTCCGCTTTCGACATATAGATGTCTTTTTATTGGCTTCGCCAGACTGATTATTTATGTGACTGAATATATTATTTATTAAAAGAGCATTAATGAATCTATGTTTCCAATCAATTGATAAAAGGAAACAAAAATACAAATTGGGGATTAAAACGTATGCTCAATTTGGCATTTTATTTATGCATAAGTCTGTGTTTGAATTTTATTTTGCTTCAATACATTCCTAAAATATACATCGCTAATCGTAATGATAGCCAACTTTGGGATTGTAAGTGTAATTACCCCCATTTTATCCAGTTTTCTATCAGTTACAATTTCAAATTTTGTGCTCTTCATCCTTGTCTGTCGCATTGACGAAAATTCTTATAACGTTAAAACCCAATTTTACCAATATGGATGTTCCATAGAGTTCACAAGATATATGGATAGTTACATTTCAAATTCCAATGTGCTCTTATTATTGCGAAAAGGAATCAAAATAGCTCGTTTATTTTGTTTTGTTTAATTTAGAATGGGACAACAATTGAATGAAAATTTAAAAGGTGTATTTTATAATTAAGGAATTGGTTTTTTGGTCTTCAAATAATTTGTTTGCATATTGCTTACAAAATTAAAATTATAATGTTTTATCTAATTAACAGAACCGTTTTCTTTGAAATTTGTTCATTTTAATACAATTTTATCAGCCTTAGATATGACAAGAATTAGAGCCTTTACACTTAAAATATAAAGTGTCGAATACCTTGCAACATCAAGTTTATTTCATTTAATTTGATCGATAATCTCTCTCGTTCACCAAATATCAATGAAAATCATGCAACGCAAGCATTTCTTATGCATCGTGCATTAAACAAAAGTATGTATAAAGGTTTTCAAAACAATCTAGGTAAGCTTGAGATCTGTGAATGTATTTGAGAATTTGTACATGTACAGCTATGGGAAGCTAAATAGTACAAAATAGAAAATAATAATGAACGGAAAGATTTCTCATGGATACGTGGTAAAAACTCTCTATTTGTTGCCAACAAGCTGGGTCAGGTTTGAGAGTATTTAGGCAGCTGCTCAATTTGCAATTAAACGAAGGCATCAACGAATAAAGGTAGGTGGAAGCGGGTCTATGATCATTTTTTGATCTCCTGGTGCACGAGATCTTTAACAAGTTTCGTGACACAATCAAGTTAGACAACAGTAGATAGTGTCCGGCATGCTGCACGTATTTAGAGTAGTTTCAAGATTTAAATAGTGCAGGAATAGGTGAAGCAGCAGCTGCACCGAAAGTTTTCCGCGGTACCAGACCAAAGGGTATTTAGTCGAAATTCTGCAAGCAAGTTTCGAATGTGTCAGACCCAACAAGGTCAAAGACCAGGAGGGAAATTCGTTAGGTGTTGCACGTCGTGCCTACGAATGGAACAGCGTAGCGGGGTTGACCTTAAGGTAGCCACACTTACCACAAAGTAGCGCTGAGTAGATCTCTAACACCATCTGGTTGTCACTTTAACGATCCAGATTAAAAAAGCGCTTAATGATCCTTAAGACGTACATTTCATCAGACAATGCAGCTTAGAAGCTCTAAGCAAGACAACTGACGATCAGAAGCAATAGAGGGACTCGAGGGTCTCTTGGTCGAGTCGATCGCTGAATCAGAGGTATTAAAAATAAAGCGGGGTCTAACACCGGTAATTAGTTGTAAAGTCGTTTCACAGAACCTTTTCCTCGCCGAATCAATTCGGTAGTTAATCTCTTAAAGGTTTGAAGCTGCAAGCAGGCGGCAAACTTACAGAAAGGTGACAAGCTGCAGAATGACTTATCCATGCTTCATGGACGGCAAAGCCCTTAAATGATAGGGAAGATGATGATGATATTCTGTTTCACCATCACAGCAAGTTTGGCGATCAACAGTTAAACTAAAGCTGCTGATGCTCAACTGATAGGCTGCAGCATTTCCAGGACCAGTGATTCACCAGACCATTATCTGCAAATCGTGGATAAAGACAGCTATTAAACCTTTCTCATCGTCTTCGGATCTGTACTGCCAATTATATCTTGGGTTATAGCTTCACATTAACTTTAGAATGATAGCCTACAGTTTTACCTACCTATGTTATGTTTATGTCTTGGAACTTGGAATAAGCAGTCTAGTTAGTAATTTAACACTTAACTTGTGTGACTTGTCTGAAGGAGACAACTGCGGCAAACTCGGACAACCCTCTTCTATTGTTCCACCTTGTTTTTGTGGAAATGGAGGGGTTTCTGTGGTGCAATTCGGAATGGCCAGTTCCAGTTTAAGCAGTGCCCCTTAAAGCCAGGTTTGCAGACTTTTAAACTTACTATGTAGATGCATTATTGTGTAGGTCGGATCTGTGTTGGAGTTTTGTACCGTCTAAGGGCAGGTTTGACGACACTCCAGTTTCTGCTCGACCAGGTAGGGAGAACGCCTAAAGAATCGACTTTTCCGGACTCTAACTACAAGATTGGCTCGCACTACCGACGAACCGACATATGTGTTCTGGAATGTGAGCTAATGGGCCTAGACCATATGAGCAACACTCTGCCATCATCTTTCCGTCCCAGCTTCTACCTTGGTTCTTCGCCTTGAGGTTTTTGAGATTGTCAACGGTAGAAATAATAACCAGAAAGCGAACAACACGTCGTCTCCATTTTTACAATTGTAACTTTGGTTGCCAAAGTTTTTCCAGGCCTGTGGTATGTGTCCCAAGGCACTCCTATCGATGACGTGATTCAATAGTTGCCGCAAATAGAAAAAAAGGCAAAGACAGATAACAAGATCAACAGATAACAGATAACAGATAACCATCACACGGTTTCATCGATGTCGACTGAAAGCCGAAATAGAAGAGCGTATAAAGACTGCGAGGGTTGAGTTGAGTTGTAAAGTCCCCAGATTGAACACTAACAAAGTTTACACCAATAATATATTTCCATTTTGAGCACTTTACCATGCATAACAGCGACTGTGAAATGATCCTTCGATACACTTCGAAGCGTCAAAATGTAAGTAAATTATTTTAAATTTTATTTTAAGGCATTATACGATAACATTGTAAACTCTATGAATGAACTCCTAATTAATTTTTACTACTCGCTTCCGCAAGGCTACGTTTATATTGTGCCTCGGTAACCATTACACCATCCATATATACAAAGCGTGTGTGCAATCCAGCAGCAATAAATCGTCTACTTGCAGCAATGTCCAAGTGTGGCGATGACTTTGAATGATTTATTTGTTTATCGCGAGCTAACATCTCTTTTGCTCGATCCAAATCATGTAAAATGTTGTGCTACGTAGTGAAATTAAATATTTAGAATTTGAAAATTAATAAAATATTTGATTATACCTTTGATAAATCAGATCCCTGCAGTTTCAGGTACATCCAAAACAACGTGCTGTTCGCATAAGTCAAGTATGTATCGAGTTTGATGTGCTCTTCGGTGGTCAATGTTGGGCAAGAATGCGCTTTAATTGCCAAATCCAGGTCATTTTCCAAAATATTCAGGCAATTCGAAAAATTCTTTAAAATATCAAGTATTTCATCGTCATCAAGTTGGTCACCCGAACAGTTCGAAATCCTTGTCTCTATCATCGCTTCATCTATATTGTTTAAATTGTACATAAAAATAAACCCAATAATTTGACTCCTTCTTCTTCATCAACACAAGAATTGCAATAATCTTATACTACACATGCGAATGCAAAGGATTCACTTTTTCTGTTAGTAATAAACCCATGTATCGGTTATCGTTTATTTGTCTGCTTATTTAATATGTCAAGATATCGCCACATATTTGCTTACTGAACTGGACAGAAATCAGTAAATGTTATGATAAACTCTGTTCACACATAGCTCTGTATCATAATTTTTTATCTCAGGTGTGACTTGAAATATATATATTTAAATACATTTTAAGCGTAATTTTCTTTTCTCTCGATTGTCTCACATCTTTGAAAAATTCACATTTGTTCCGCTAGATTTCGCCCTGTTTTTGCATCATTTATGTTTCAATTTGGGATGTTCCTAAATCATATTGTTACACTGTCGGTATTTTTCGGTGCAAAGAATTGAAATTACAGTTTAATGAAGTGATTAATTATTGTTTATTTTAATTGGAAAGTTAAATGCATTTTCCACAAAACGACTGGCTATGACAATCGCTCTGAATATCTATTTGACCCATCGATGCTATCATCTTTGATAAACAAATATCGCAAAACAGTGCAGAGTAAAAATATCAAATATCAGAACATATAATTTCTGAAAATTCAATTATAATTAATTATAAACACAGAGTTGTGACTGATGTTGACACTGATGTTGCCTATGCGAACAGTGTTTCACATCTTTGAAATATTCTCATTCGTCCCGCAAAATTCGCTCTGTATATTTGCATCACCAAAACCGATGATTGGTGCTGATCATATCAGGAGATATATAATATATCGATAGTAAAATCGACCGTTTTCCAACTCTAGCATTAAAATGTTCTGTATGAAATACTAACTAGTTAAATAAATTCACTCTAAACATTAAATGCAGTCGATTGATCTAAAATTAAGCGGCTTAACTTCAGTTTTTGAAAAGGTAAATGGAAGCCTTTTCGGCTTTTGCTTGCATTTATAAATAATTGAAGAATGGGTTAATTTCAGTGTATGGTAATAAATAATGTGGAAGACACTTTTTGTTGCACTTTAAATTGTCAATCAAATGGAGTAGCGAAAAATTGTAATTTACATGCTGATTATACCCAAAATATGTGCTTTATACACCCCTTCAGTATAGGCAAATTTACAAAACTCATGATATATTCATCAATATATTCATAAATTAACCAATTCAAAAGCGTACATCATCACTCCGGAGAATATACCAGGCTTTTTTTGGAAAGCGTATTGGTGGAAACTTTTTATGTTGAAATGTTGTGTTTATATTCAAGTTTTATAATGAAACCAAAAGTTTATTTCCCTTTGCTAACCAATTGGAAATTGGTAAATTTCTTGATACAAAATACATACGTTTGAATGACATGCTAAGTTAAACGGCATTGCAAACTGAGGTAGTCATCTGAACTACGTATCTACATGCACACACATATGTACAGATAAAGTTAATAAAAACAATAATAAAACTATGACGAACAAAAATGGTAATATTTATCAATTTCTTTTGCTAGAAACTTATTTATTTAACGTTTCAAATTTGTTTACTCTTGCAGACGGTATTATAATTTTGCTATGAAATTTTTAACCTATTGACATCTCTGACCCCATATATAGATTCTTGATCAGCAACACTGGCCAAATCGATATGGACATATTCGGCTGTCTGCCTATGTAAATGTGAAATTGAAAGCTATCTGGATGAAACTTTGTGTGTTCTATTTTGAGCCTTTGCAAATGAGTGTCTCTATTTTGCCTAAGCTTATATTTATGATGGTGATAACAATTTTTTCTTCAAACTTGCACAGTTAGATAATTTTTGCGGAGAAAGACATCCCTGTAAAAATAACTATATTATATACGCCAGTTGGTTTATCAGGATCAATAGCCGAGTCGATATAGCAATGTCTCACAGACTGAGCTGGAGGCTTAATATTTTCGATAGCTACCTCTGCTTTGCATATGTCGATATATATCGATTTCCGATAGCAATTCATTTTAAAGGCATATGAATATTGTTGATCAACTGGACCGATCGGGTAACAAATACCTATATTGTCGTTATATAGTTATAGTCACTAGGCACTTCTGATTGTTGCTTTTGTACTTTGATACCGTTTTGGTTTTGTGCAATTTCGGCCATGCTCTGTTCTGTTCTTATGAACGCAACTATTATCGACACCCATAAGCTGATCGTAGTCGGATGCTGATAATTTTTTGTTATTGTACACAATCCTTCAATTATATATATGGCAATTACGATCAACGAGTGTAAATTAAATTTAAATATATATACCTGTACACAAACTTATTAATATGAATAAATTTAATTTTAGATCAACCGATGTCTTTTTTAGTTAAAAAATAATAGAAATCGTGAAAGTCAAGTTCAAATTATTGTCATACAGCCAGTATTTTATTATATGGCATAGGAATATTTTGTAAACATTCTATTATTTGAATGCCATGGACAACACAAGTGCCACTGGTCGGCGACGGAACAATATATGTGTTAATGCCGAGGATAATGCGCTCGATCAAATTACAAAGGAGGTACGTATTAGACAATTATATTATTAATTAGGTAATTAGCCACTGTGTTCCATTGTAAGGCTTCAGAATTGTCAGTTATCAATAAAATGGGAAATGTAGAACAAGTTTTTATTTACAACTTAAAGTAAATAGTTCCGTTCGCGTTTGGCATTAATGGGTACTCGACGACTTCGCATTGGATCAACCAAGTGTTGGCATAGTTTTCTGATGAATTTCGCTTCAGAACTTTTGAATTGCTCTCCAACGTGAATTGAACTGAGCTCAGGTGTCTACGCAGGCCACTTCCGTAGCTTTCTTAGTGGTATGCTTGGGGTTATTGTCTTGTTGGAAGACCCGTATTTATTCAAATTGAAATGTGATGTAATTTAGTTAAAGTACGACGGAAAAAAGTAATTTAATAACGAATTAAGTGACATGTTTGTTTTATAAACTTCTTTTATATAGGCGGAAGCGCGGTTAGCAGCTCGTCGACAAGCTCGTGCCGAGGCACGTGAAATACGCATGCGAGAGCTTGAGCGGCAACAAAAGGAGCAAGAACAAAATGCTGACCGCGCATTTGACATGCATAACACCAGTGCTGGTGTTATTATCGACACTGTCTCATCACACCCCACACGTAATACCTACGGCGGGCTAATAAACTTAACGCGCGCAACAGCTTCGAGACGTAGTAGTGAGGATTCATTGGAGGACGAAGGTCGCAGTTTGCGTGATATTAAATTTGAGCTTAAGGTATGCACTTATCTTAATAATATTGAAATATGTATTTTTATTCACTTACAGAGCGTACAATTTTTTATCGTGAGATTCGTAACATTAATAGCCAAATCGATGTAGCCAAGTGTCTCTGCTTGTCTGTTTTTATGCGAACTAGTCTCTCAGTCTTAAAATTTTTTTAAGAGTCTTGGAACATAAAGGTATTCTTGCTGCAGGCAGACGTGAGAGCCTGCCGGATCGGATCCACAAATCATAAATCCTGCAAATAAGCGTGTTATTATACTTCTTATATTTTGGGAAAAAAATTAGTATTTTAGTATATTATTTTTTTATTATTATTTATTTATTATTTAGCTTCAATAGGAACGATCGATTCAAACCTTACATGTTTTTAAATATACCCAATAAAATGAGTAAAAATGTTATACTATTATTTAACAGGTATATTCATTTTAGATCAAGTCGATGAAGCCATATCCGTCTGAATAAAGTTGTAGATAGACGCAGTCGTAGAGGCTATAAGGGCTAGAAGAAAATGCCCTTGCATTTCAAGTGCAAATTAAGCATATTATATTTTTTATATCTTGTTTCTCTCAAATCGATTAATATAGTTTTCCGATGGCAACAAATTCAATATTGTTGTAGATACACCCTTCCAATTCATTCCGAGTATCAACTGATCATCAACTGATCAACTGTCGAAATTGCTCATTTCCAAATTCCGCTACCGGTCTCAAAACATCTGATGGTGTAAATCGATAAAACATCACCTCTGTGCATGAAGAAACCGATGCAATTTGAGGTATCTCTTACCATTGTTCTGGTAGTTTAGTTGAGACGTTGGTCGGTCTGTGGCCAGGCCTTGGGTTGCACTCTGCAGGAAAGCCAAAGCTAATTTTTACTGTCTGTAGACTGTTAAATCCGTCTGTAGCTGCAACTACGATGTCGTATTGGGAGGTAGCGACCTTCACAGCAGCTCACTAATTGTGGTTGGTTGTGATCGAGTCGAGATGATTGTGTATTATCCAGTTAATTCTCTCATTTATATTTTTTTATAGTGTTCTGTGTATATATTCTATTTTTCGATAATTCAAGCCCCACTTCTACAATATTCGACAAGTATTTAAATTTTAATTGTTTAATTGCGTTTTTAAGTGAACAAGGCTAATAGTACGTATATTATTTTACCTGTGACATTTTTTCAAATCAGGATGTCGAAGAACGTTTCCGAAAAGCGATGATAACGAATGCCCAGCTTGACAACGACCGCTCATCTCAAACCTATGAAGTGAAGTTACTCAAAGATAAAGGTGAAACAATGCAAGAGTCTTTTGCACAACTTCAACGTGAGCTTAAAAATAAATTACGGGATTGTAATGCCCTGAAACGCAACTTGGACCGCACAACACTTGAATTGAACCTAGTGCAAGGCCAGCTAACCGAGCGTGACGCACTAATAGCGGAACATGGCCTTGTTATTGTTGCCATTGAGAATACTGATGGTACTGATGCCAAGAGGGCTCTACTCAGTGTTGAAAACGCCAATACCTTGGCGACAGTGCAGGGTTCGCTTGGTGAGTATAGACTAGAACTAAAAAAAAGAAAAAATACAGAAAAGGCATATAAATAAATATCAATATAATCCCAGATATAAGACTCAAAAAGTTGGCAGAAGAAAAACAACGACTTTTGAGTGAAATGCAAAATCTTCGTGAACAATTGGATGCATATAAGAGTGATGGTCGGGGTGGACGCGGCAGTTCATTGAATGGTCCCGTAGGTTATGATGATGATTACGAAGTTCAAAGTAAGTTTACAAATTAGTTAATTTACAATTATAATTATTTGAACATGTATATTCCACAGGAGAAGCAAATAAAATCATATCAGATTATAAATACAAGCTACAAAAGGCTGAACAGGAAATCGCTAGTCTTCAGGCAAGCTTATCACGCTCGGAGACACAAGTTATACGATATAAAAGCACGGCAGAAGCAGCCGAAAAAGCAGAGGCAGAACTAAAAGTCGAACGACGTAAACTCCAACGTGAAGTAAGAAGAATTACAATTTAACATTTTATTTCTCAGTAGTCACCTCCTTTCACACTTGAAAAACAGAATTTAAAGTTTTGTTATGATAACATAGCCAAACTTATTGACAACACGCGTCAACACGCTCCTCACAAAAATGTTAATATCAGCATATTTTTTATTTTTCCCATAGAGTTTTTAATTTAATAATTAAATCTAGATTTGTACTGGGTGGAATTTGATATGCAAGGTAATGAAATTTTCAGCGTATCTAAGATTGCCGATTACAAGATATGGATGGGCTGGGAAATCAATAATACGTAGATACACCTGAAAGTGTAAATCGATTAAACTCATAAATTTCACACAATTTCAAATCTAAAGTCACGACATTTTCGAAGATAAATTGATGGTACTAGATAGGTTGATTATTGATCATCCTCTTGATAATTGCAGTAAAAATACTTTCTGGTCACGCCCACTTCCGTTCCCAAAAATTACGAAAATCGTAATCTCACATCATCTTAGAGCTGGAGTCACCAAATTTGAGAGGTAGATCGCTGGTTATTTTTTTTTTTATTGAAAGGTTGAGTCCCATCCTATCCACTAAGTTTCCAATTGTTTTATTTGGGTATGCATGAATTAATTTGAATGCGAAGAAGATTATAGATGTAAATACGACAGGTTTAATAAATATTTTCGCATCTATATTAATACTTTTTCTGTTTTATTTGATATCCACAGCACCGGGAGATTTTGGAACGTTTGGAAGAATCTGAAACCGCTAATAACCATTTACTAAAACGTCTTGATAAACTAAAAAATGCTAAGAGCACGATTTTAAAGGACTTATGACCGAAGATGACAACGAATATAAAATCACGAACACAGGCAATAACAATGCTTCACAAGCAGTACCCACATAGCAGGAAATTAATCAGTGAATATGATTAAATATATGATGTATTTCCAAAGTAGTCATGCGCAAGATAATAGTCATGAAGAGCAAAATTAGGCAAAATACCATTGCGTAACACCTAACTTAAATATAAACTTCAATTCGTGTAAACCTTAAATTTGCATATGCCTACGCCTTTATTCTGTATTCTGGACAAAAAATATTACTTATGTATGTTCACAAGCAAAATATATGTAAACCTATCATTGGTATCATTTCTATAGTCAACTATAGGGAGTTACAGATTTGAAAAAAAAAAAAACCTGAGACCTAACTTTTTCATTTCTTGTATGGCTAAATTTTAAATGTGACTTGTAAAGTCTCACAATATTGGTTAAGCCCCATTTTTTTTTTTTTTTGCTTTTACAACGCGTTCATATGTATAAGTAAGTAACAGTTATTTATATCCCTCAAAATTTATGTATTTCTCTTAACATCACCTCCAAAGAACACGCCACATCAGCGAATTATGTTTACATTTTAAATGACCGCTATTAAATTATGATATCAACTACTTTCAAGTAGGTTTATAATTTGTACGTACACTTACAGTCATGGTCAAAATAATAAGTAATAATAATAAATAGCCAAACTTGCCTGAACCTTGAAATGTTTTACATAATATTGAAAACTATATCATGAAAACTTTTTTTGTTTTCATTGTGACACTACGAAAGGCTTCTACATTTTCGCGTTCAGCATTCTTTAAAGTTTCTATCTATTTTTCCATAAGGTATATCCAGACTCATCAACAACTGAAGAGTCTCGTCTGAACCAATAATATCGGATCACAGAATTTTATTATTCGACATCAAGCAGGTCACCTCTTTTTGTAGGGAGATCAGGAACCATAGAGGGACTAACTGGCTATATTTTCATTCTTCAACGGAAGAAGGGGTTACGAGCAAGCAGTGAACTAGAAACCGCGATACAACGTCTCAATAAACCGTATAGGTATACCATATAATTATAAATGCAAATAGAACAGAAACGGTTTTATTTCTTTAAATTCGCATCTTATACAGCTAACAATGGATCTTATATTCTACCTGTTGTGGCATTACAGCACCGGATCTATGTTAATCTATGAAGTAGTCCCTAGCAAGGGACTTTTAAATCGTAAAATTTTTTTTTATTATACATATCTACTGCTGAAGGGAGTTTTCTGATGAATGTATTTAATCGATTTCAACATAAGATTTATTGATTTTGAGAGCGGCGTGACCATTTACCTTCAAAACATGGTGACTCTAGCTTAAAACTTTGAAATATATGGCAATTTTCGACTGTTATGTGCGAAGTACCTAGCGATAGTGAAGGTGGATGTGGTCCTGTTATTTACATAGCAATCCTTAAAGTATGTCACCAAGTTTGGTGACAGTGGCTTTAAAATTGTGGGATATGCAGATTTATCGATTTGCATTTTCAGATAAATCGATTGAGACGAGACTCAGCGTGGCCTTCGTTTTTTATAGAAACATGAAGGTTACGGGTAATGTATCTGCAACTTTGCAACTTTGGCTCAAAAACTTTGGAAGGGCATTATCAATTTTTAAGGAATCAGCGCAGGGGGCTAGAAACTTAGATGTACGGACAGACAGCATGAGGGAGATTGCACACAACCAATACACTCCAATGCCTTCAGTATCAGAGTATAAAATGTACTTCAATATGTAAATGTCCAAGTAATCATATATATTTATTTGGCTGAAGTCGGTGACTGATTTTAAATGTTTCTTCAATTTGTTTAGGTTATGTGTCTTATGGCGCTAATTTTTTCACCATCAATAGATGGCGCCATTTCGCCAGCCCTATTTCAATCGATGTTCTCGTCGACATTCCGGACCTTATCGATATGCACTTCGCGGGAAATCGGCTCGTTATTGATTTCCCAGCCTCCAAAAGAGCGTAGCTCAGCAGCACTTTGTCCGAAACGAAGGACAAAGACGAGTATGTATTCCAATTGTGAAGTCAAGGTGTCGAAAAATGTTGCGCTTCCTACTCAACAATACATTAAAAATCATCATATGAAAAAATGCAGCTCTAATGGTTAATGCAACAATAAAATAAACGTCTCTCAAGATCTTTATAATTTTGGAGCTCCGCCCACTGCGCCAAAAATCGCAAATTTACTCTTTTAAGCTAATATTACGCTGTTACTGCTTTTTATTTTAAAATGCTAGGTTAAACCACCGCATTTGCACGTATTAGGGTAAAGTTATTCAAGTTAAAAGGATCGAAAGTTTCAAACTACGCTTAAATTGTAATATTTGCGAAGAACAATTATTTATTTTCCAGTGTGATTACCTGGAGCCCACAGCCGTAAATATATAAATATCGATTTTTATCTAAAAGCAGTCCTTTGATATCAGAAATACAAGTATACCCGATCCGAGTGTATTGCAAAGTTGTTAAATTCACCATATATATTTGCTTATCGATACTACATGTGTAGGCATATAGTTCAACAGCTCGTCCGACGCCTTTAGTCGAATGGAGAATCAACGCATTAATCTGAGCATTATGTAGGCCGGGGAATTCCCTACTTCTTTGCACAGTCATGTTGGACATATTGAGTGTGGTGTGCTTCATGATTTCGTCGTCGCCGCTGGTCAAAACATGTAAAATGAATCCATCATCTAGCGTTTCTAAAGCATTAATGCCAGCAGAGTGCAACTTGAGCTCAAACCGCTTCAAGCTGAGAGTCTGATCAAATCCATAAAGCATTCCATTTGTGGTTGTGATTAGCAATAAATTTGTATTCATTAAAATCTTTATCTGAAGCGGACACCGTTTTATATCAATAAAGCGAATTAAGTAAACTTGTGAAGGATTTTCTAACTGCCAGCGGAGCATAATTATTTTTCCGTCAGCGCTGGCAACATAAATATGGAAATCTCCAATCTCAGCATGTCGTAAAATGGAAATTGACATCAGTCGGGCATCGAGTAAAGATTTTTTCCCGTCGATATTCGTTCGTATTGTGTGCGAGCACAGTTCACGAACGACTGGACCACTTGGATCCAGTTGATTGATGCACAGCTGTGATCGACCTCCTACTGAAAAGAGAAGCCAATGACTTACACCGTTTTCTAATTTGATGGGATATGACGTTAGGTGTCTTATGCTTGAAATATGCGTGTGTAGCTCGGTACACTGATTGAACGATTGATTTGTAAACTGGCTTATTTTAATAATATTATCATCGCCGGCTGATACAATATATGTCTGGTCATCATCATCATTAGACCGTTTAAGTAATTGCATGATATTGCAACATCGCATGTGCCAAAAATTTGGAAAGGCTTGCAACGAATACGCAGACCGATTATTGTCCAGTATCGCATGGTGGTGAAAAACATGCTTTTGCTTTACATATATAATATCAAGTTGGTCATTGCTTAGTCGATAATCCCAGCATCGGTGGCCCCCTCCACACTGCAACTGAAAAAGGACGTCATTTCTACGGGACCAAGCCACAAGATGATTGTCATTAAAGCCAATTAATACATCTGATTGCGGCAATGCTTCTATCCAAGACAACGGGACGCACTCACGCTGGTCAACAGTTAAATCGTAATTTGTAAAAAATAAACGCAAGTATTTTATAACGGGTTCGTGTCCAGCACTAAGTATGTATGCGTATTTTTCATCAGTCTTTAACAATTGAAGGACATTCGATCCCATTGGTCCATGCAAGCGCTTTATTGTATTCTTTAGTTGTAATTGTGAATGTGCTTCCCGTGAATATAGCATAATATTTCCATTCCGAATGCTTAGCAACAAACAGTTTGGCGATACAAGCAGTGCCATTGTTATCCAGGGTTCACGGCAATTACTGATTTTCATATGTCCTTCAACGTCCATGTTCTGTCCCTTTAACAGAATACAGTTACCATATTCATCAGACATAAGATACAGATCCTTGCTAAGAAAATGAAATGACTGAATGAGGCCTTCAAGCTTTGTACCATCATATAGTTGATCAAATTGTTCAGTCTTCTCCGTATATTTTAGAAGCGTTACCCGCTTATAGCCACAAGTGGCAATCATTCCATCGCACACTGCCAATAACGTGCATTTGTATTTGGGGAAATCAGGAACTAATTCCCAATTGCCAATGTTATGTGATTTTGATTGTTGTTGTTTCATCAAGAACAAGCGATTTCTGCTGCTCAAAGCAATTATTGCACTGCTATTTAGATATTTAATATTTTTCATATATTCCGTTTCTGAATCGAATGGTATCAATTGGGTTGATTGGGATTGCTTTGCATTAAGAATGGTTTTCAGGTTATAAGCAAGAACGTTTCCCGTTGAACCTGTGCAATAAAGTGTTGTCGTAATATGATCGAAACTCAAGCGCCATATTGGTGAGCCAAACTGTTGACGTCGCTTAAAAAGCATTTCACCTGATTGACTCCAAACGCATATATATGAATCCTCACCTCCACTTATAACAAACACTTGGCCATCTGTAACAAAAAGAAAATAATGATTGAGACAATCAGTTGTTTTGTTGTTAATATTTTTTTTTACTTGTCTTACCGTACTCTGCAATGGTCGCACAAATAACTCGCGCAGTGTGGCCAAAGCAGCTGAACAATGGCCTCACTGATCCTGCATCGTATTTCCAATCTCTAATCAACCCACTTTCAAGTTGCCAAAACTTTAAAGAGCGGTCGTCTGATGTAGTTACCAGCAAGCGAGCTGCTAAGTTCAAGTCAATAGAAAATATAACACCATTATGCGCCTTAAGACGCAAGCAAAGGGGATACATTTTGGTGCAAGTAGTTGTATTCAAATCAACAGAATCATGCGGCTGCCATATGATTATTTCCCCACAACAATTCCCGCTTAATATAATAAGCTCATTATAGCAGTTACCGCATAAGCTCGTATGGTAGAGCATTGAATAGTCGGTGCAGCAAGCTAGCTCTAATATGCTGCAGTCTCCGAAAGACCCATTATTCAAGTCGTTATATTGCAAGCGCAGAAGTGCACTGTGGGCCATGTGCAACACAAGTTGACAACCCATCTCGTCCTTTAAAAATATGGCTGCATTAATCAAATCCTTTGTCTCGCCCTCGTAAATCAATTTAAAGATTTCATTTTCGGTATTGTCATATTTGAATAAGCAGAATTCATTTTCTGCATAGAGTAGTAGCACTCCTGTTGACTCACACTTCTGACTAAATGTAAAGCCGTGTACCTTTTTGAACAGAAATTCATGCGGCAAGCGTGTTTTCCTGTTTTCCGTAATAAAAAACGCTTGATTGCCGATAGCTAAAAGATATACAAATTATAATAACAATATTACATACATACATATAGTTCATTCAACAATAAACAGAAAATCAATATGAACTCGATATAGGTTGGAATAATTGAACAGTGGATAAACAGCTCAGCGCGACACTTGCCGTATGAAATGAAAACTACATTTGTAACTCCGAAATTCTGGCTGCAAGCGTGCACATTTTTGGTAAGGCCCAGGTTTGAATATGCCCGATCATTACTCGGACATAGGGACTAAAACCAAGAATACATACCAGTAATTAATGATTTTTGTGAAATACTTAATCCCAACGATTCAGTTAGTAATGTTTGACATTCATTCATGTTTCCTGATCAAATCCTGATAACAGATGCCGAACAACGTTTCACCCAATATTCAAGTAATTTGGGGATGAAAGAAATATCAAATTAAAAGAGTATCGATAAAACAGTGTTACCGTTTTGGCCTTTTAATCGGTAAGATCTGTCCATTATTAGTTTGAGTTAGCTTTATTTTTATTAGACTCGTTCATATTTGGCAACAAAAATGTAACTTGAAAAATGATTTCCCTTTCGCCCAACAATTTAAAATTGTTGACCAGGAAGATCAGCATTGGCCATGATTATTGCACAGCATGCTTTGTTTCCCCTGTTGGCCATTTAATCGAGTTGTTTAATACGAAATTTGCCGCAAATTATATAAAATTACACCGTACTAAGTTATTAAAAATATATTGGAACTACATATCATCGAAGATGACGTTTTCAATAATAAATACATTAATTTTATTGTAATTTTTTAACATTTAAACCTTTTTCTGATAGACCTGTCCATCAAGAGACGGCTAGTTACTTAAAATGTTCAAAGTCGAACCAGTCCTGGAAAAGGCATTCGACCTCTAATTTTGGAATATTTTGATATTCAAGTAAATAATAAATACCATTCTCAGAATTAAAATGAAATTAAAATAAAATAGTTGAATTATTTGTTGCTCTATTCGCATGGCTATCAACAGCATATTTACTCGGCATAATTACTTGCCTCACTCCTATCTTCACAATGAGATCGTGCAAAACAGCAATAAAATTATTTCTCCTTAAAAATATTATTTGTTAATTAAACACATTATTGAAAAAATGCTCTGTATTCCGCCTAATACCACTCTGTGTGATGCAACCACTATCAACCTTTTCAAATTATTTATTTTTATAACTGAAGCCCTTCGATAATCAATAATAATTTGTAACATATTATTATGCGCCGGCTATCGTAACAAATTAAAAGTTGTAATAGCCTTGAACTGTCATGCTAGATCTGTATGTCAATGAATACAGAAGGGATTGGTCAAAAATAGTTTTGCATATTTATTGGATCATTAGGCTACTTCTCAATCCAAATAAATAATATTTATTCACATTTGAGAGCATTCATAGGTTTTTTTCTGTAAGAAATTAAATGTTTGTGTTTTAGTTTGTCTGTGTGTTAAATTTGTAGCCGAAGTTGATTCATGTGTTTTTCGAAATCTGGAGTCAATCAAAGCGACTGCTTCTTGCCTTCAATATTGTTAATTTTAAATACATGTAATTAAATACATTAATATTGATTATTAGGTTAGATTAAACCCCGATTTATTGACATCCGAAGATTGACACACATAGGCCATGTTTGGTGAATATTGATCATTATTCTTAATAATTTTTGAATTGTAATTTCAATTCCTTGCCATGCAAGTAAATGCCAAGTATATTTAGTGGTGGACCTAAGTGGACTGATATTATTTTGGGTGCAACAAACGGTTTAGGAACATCAAAACTAATGATTGATGTCGCTCTGTGTGAATGCGGCAAATAATTTCGTTGCATCGTTACAAGTTGTGACGCTATTTTGACATGTTAAATATCTACCAAACACTGTTGTCTTTGGTTCTCTGATTGCTGAAATATAATCGGAAATCAACATTGTTATACAATTCCTGTATTGGTATACGTATATATGTATGTAAATTTACATCCGATTGTTTTTTATATATAATTTTTAATTTATTTTTATTTACTTTTTACTATTTTTGAACTATTATAATTCATCCAAATTCAGTTTCTGTAGACAATAAGATTCAATTATTGTGCGTTACATTCTTCTACAAAGTACATATGTATGTATGTAGTTTTCAGACCTACAATTGCGTTCATATGTAAGTATAATGGAATTTAAATTGATTGTGAGACGTAACAAATTAAACATATATATGTGTACACACATCTATGTATACCATAACCCGTAGTACGAAACTTCCGTAGATTCCTAATGCATCAATACACATATTCATATGCATGCATATGAATATTGCATTAACGTGCTAGGCAGAATGTACATACTTATGTACGTTAATATTGATAAGGCATGCGAAAATCATACTCTCAGGAACCATAATCACAATAAGTTGTATTGCAAATTTCATTCAATATATAAAACTAATTAAATGATTTGTGATTTTTGATATTTTCGATCAAAAATGAAGTTCAATGTTTGATCACGATGTTTCTAACTGGAGCTGTGGAAACATTGGGAAATGTCCAACCAAAAAATAGTTATGTACTTTTTGTTTAATTTAATAAAAAATTAGCTTCTGCAATTATTCCGGTAACGCCACTTTAATGATGGAAAACTAATGTTAAACAATACATGCAAGAATAACCGTAGACTTGGCAAAAGCTCTCTTTGAGCTGTTTTTATAATCTGCGCATAGTCAAGTGCAGAGCTTTATCTCAAGTGAAGACTTTGGTTTTTCATGTTGGCGATATAACGCCTGTTTAGTAATCTCCAATAATATTATTTAATTTATTTTTAATTTCATTGAGTTAAATTTCCATTGTTAATTTCATTTGTTAATGTTTTTATGGCCCTCCTCATTTTTTCCCATCGACTGATTTGACAATTGTTTCTTCCATCTGACTTACTTTATAGATAGATATTATCACTAGTGATATTATGAACGTATTCTATATTCAATCCTTGCCGCAGGTAGTTCGTATGTCGGGTCGAACTACTATAAAAAAACGGATCAACATTCTATAATCTATTTAATACGAAAATAAATATTTTGCCAATGCATACTTGTGTTCTATATATTAGCTTATCTTTCAAATCTTATCTTATCTTCAAAAATCTCGTCTTTCTAAACTACTGCGGAAATTGCGGCTTTCTAAAAATTGATTGTCAATACACTTTTCTGCTAATCAATCTTTGAAGGGGTTTGGAGGTTATCTGGCTTCCGTGTTTGATAACTTTAGCTCTAAAATTTCGGGCTTTTCCAATTTTAAGGGGCGCGAGAGGGTGCATTTTTTTCTTGCGAAGGAGATTGTGTGAAGTATATGGGAATATCGATTTACTCAATCAGTCTTATTCGTTTTTGGGGCCGGTGTGGGCGTGGACCTCAAATTTTTTATCGATCCCTAAGGGGAGTTACCGATAATATACTTTAGAAATTTGGTGAGTACCTTAAAACTTTTGTAATATACGGGCATTGGTTTTATCGATCTTATCAATTTCCTAGTCTTTAGTCGACGTAGCTCCCAAGTTTTTGTAATTGTCTGACGCGGCCAAGACAAGCATATGTTTCAAGTAGCATTTGTGGTGTCGGTGAAAGTTTCGAAAAACGAATATCCTCTTATACTCTCGGTATCAGAGTATAAAACGTATCTTTTACCCAAATCGTCGAATTCGACGTATCCACTTCTTGGAACCCAAAACTACAACGCGTATTTAATAGAGCCAATTAATGTGCAACAAAAAATAAATGTATCTTTTCATTTTCACCTTTTTCAGGAATGGTCGAGACGAGTGAGCTCGATTTAATATACCTTGACCTAGTTGTTAAATTTAAAAAATGAAAACAGTATTGGGTACATTCTCTCTCGCGGGAACCCGAAAGCAACGCATCGAAAATTTCTCGAAAAAGGTTCAGTCAAGCCAAAAGACTGGACTCTACAGTTGCATGGAATAACTATATAACGAATTTATCCAAGAACAATCAGAACCTGCGCAGATCTAAAAGAAAACAATGGTATGCTTTCTGTTCTACTATCGAAAGTACCGCAGAGGCATCGCGCCTAAGAAAAGTACTTTCTATAACGCTTACGACTCTTGGGTATCTAATGAAAACCGATCAAAAAACATGGACAATGTCCACTGTAGCGTCTATTGACTTTCTGAACATATTTTTTTTTAATTTATCTTTAGATAGTAATAACAAATGAGAATACATTTTGGACTATGGCTTGTCTGTTTCCCACCAAATCTTGATGAAATTTGTAAGCTGATCAATAAATACATATGAATCCTTTGCCTTAAAAATTGTGGCTTTTATTGCTATTTGAAAAGGTATCGATATTTGCGAAACAGAAAGCTATCGATAAATTGGGTTATTGGTTTTGCACAAATGTATGTAATAGGCAGAAGGACGCATCTCCGAACAAGAATGAATATTCTTGATCAGGAACAACAGCCGAGTCAATTTAGCCATGTCTGTCTGTCCGTCCATTAGTATGAATATTTTAAATATAGGTTCTCATATAACAAGGGCAGATCGTTTTACATATTTCTATTGTCTTTTAATTTAATTTTCTTAAATCTATAAAATTAAACGTTTCTTCGTATTTCTATTCTAATCGATTCCTATCTGATCTACGACACAGATGGGGTTATTGTCTTCACAAAATTGAATAAGGATAAAACTTTTTATATATGAACTCTTCGTTCTCGGTTTTGATTTCGTTCGCATTTACAATATTTTCCAACTCACGTCATAGCTTTACGCAGTTTTCTGAAGCATACGTATCTATTAAAAGTTGTATCTTTCTCCCTGCTATTATTCTTTCTATGGAGTAGGGAGTTATGACAAAAAATAAATCTGGTCATGTTCTATAAGGTCGTCGTTAATTTCTTCTGCCTTCTGTTCTGTCTTATTTTGGTTTTTCACACTTACCTTAAAAGGTGAGGCCTCGTTTTGATAAAATGGTTTATTCTGTGTTTCTCAGGACACGTACATCTTGCAGTGCTGTTCGGTGTCTGTCCGTGTTTTTGGTTATTGTTGTTTTGCCGGCTACCTAAAATGTGATGATTTATCAACGCCTATCTTCTCTACCGGTGTGTAAAGAGCCCTTCGCTAGAGGGCCTTTGGAATTTATTAAAATAAGGATTCTTTCTCTGCTGGCTGCCAATGTGGTTCCCTGACCTCTCCTCTGACTTGTTGGTTGAAACCGTTTTTTGAAACCGTTTCTCCTACATTGATTGGATTCGACTTCTTAGGCCAAGGGCGATGGCAGATCGTTTGGTCGTGCTGCAAACAAAATCTCACTTGAAGACGAAGTTGCAGTATTGGCGTATTGTTGTATTTGCGTGTATTTATTAAAAAATCTTCTTTTTTTTTGGCTTACAATGCGATGGCAAGTAGAATTTTTCATTACGTTTTTTTTTAATTGTGCTTCTCTCAGATCAGTTGAGCGCGAAACGAGGAGAAGTGTACTGCATTGCACCAATAAGAGACTATTCAATGTTGTCTACATCGGTAACCTTTATTAAACTAAATCAACTCAACGCAAAGTACATGTTTTCTTATCAATTTTCATCTTCGGTAAAGGTTCTGAAAAAATACCCAGTTAAAAGTTTTTTTTTTCTTTATAAGGACCCTTAACAAATCCTTCTTTGTTTCAAATCTATATGTATTAGACATAATGCATACAGTGTCTCACAGTTCAAATGGAACAGCGCCTAGCAAAAAATTTAAAGTGCTATAAGGTTTAAACAGAAAAACAAACGCAAAATGTTTAAATGCCAATTTGTTTTATGTTATATCACGTTTGAAAAGGAAACTTCAGTTTTTATTAAAATATTAATTAATTAACTAAAATTAATCAAAAACTGAAAACATATCCAAAATACATGTCACCGTTTTTTTGGAACAGTCTTAGAAAAGTAACATATTAGGCGTATAAAAACTTAAATAAGGATGTTAATACTTAGTATGATATCCTTTAGCCTTAATAACTTCCCTTAACCTATTATTCATGGAAAGTACCAGCATCCTGGTAGTTTCTGGACTGTTTTTGCTCCACTCATCCAGCAGAGCATTTTTGAGATCGGATCTGTGATTCCGGAAGTTATTTTCCAGCAGAGGCCACAAATTTTAAATAACATTTAAGTCTGGAGACTGTGCCCGTGGAATTATCATGTGGGGGCAGTTCCAGATAAGCCAGGACTGTACTAATCCGGACTTATGCCTGGCTGTTGTCCTGGTCGCGGTCCTGGTAGAACCGGAAAGTACGCCGGATTCCTAGCTTATCGGCACTTTGGAGTAGATTTTCTTTTAATATATTGAGGTACACATTGTTGTCCATTGTTATTTCAAAAAACACAAAATTTCCTCTGCTGGCTTCCGAGATAGATGCCCATACCATGACACTTCCTCCCCCGTGCTTGACTGTTGCCTTTAGGATTTTGGGATTCAGCTCAGTGTTGGACTGTTGCCACAGATAATTCCGTCCGTCTGAGCCAAAAATGTTGAATTTGGACTCATCTTCAAATATGAATGTGTTCCACAACTCCAAATCCTTGTCCAAGTGGGTTTTGACGAACGTCATCCTAGTCCCTTTATTTTTTGCGTTTAGAAAGGGCTTCTTCCGTGGTACTCGGGCATTAAAGTCATGGTTGCGCAGTACCCGGCGCACAGTTTCCACACTGCACTTTTTCCCCATTTCATCCTCCACCTGTGGAGTCACTTTTGGAGCCGATAGCTTGGGATTTGCCCTTATTTTCCTGATGATCCTCCACTCCTCCTGTTCGGTGAAAATCTTGTTTGGTGCCTTTCTGGCCTTGTCCTCTATCCGATTTTCGTCGAAGAAGCGCCGAATGATGTTGGTCACAGTTGATTTGCTTAGATTTACCATTTCAGCTATTTGGCGATGTGAATATCCGATCTGGACGTGTTCCAGGATGAGATTCCGTTGGTCAATGGTAGTCCGTTTGCCCATAGTCCTTGTTGGCTGGTTGCACCCGAGATGCAGGATATAACTTAACTGACTACTAAAGATTAGTCTACTTATACCGAAAATAATCAACCGGGTTTTATGGCACCCAGGTGTCCATAACGCCATTGTTCCAGATAATATGTGAGCATAAATTAAGGTACTTTTTTACATAACCCGGCCTAGCCGCTGGGAAAACCCCATTTTATTGGGATCATATATTCATATTGGTGGTTAATATATGTACCTGTCATTGGTCTTTGGAATTTTTGAAAAATATTGGATAATTAGTTTATGGCAGGCAATTAAATTTTTTGCTAGCGCTGTTCCATTTGAACTGTGAGACACTGTATATTTCGTTTTTCTGAAATAAGGAAAAACGGGTAACGATTATAATAAGTGTGTTACGTACATTGTATTTCACTTTATTATGTTTCTTTGTAAATAATTAATATTAGTAATGCGTTCAATGAAAACACACTAAATCTTTAAACATTTTCGTTTGCAGGAAGCACAATCTAATTTGGAATTTGTTAACAACTATTAAACAAATACGTTACTGAATACTTGAAACGTTATATACGAACTACAATATGCTCAATAAATATATTTGGAACTACTCTGTAATTGTTCTATTGTACTACATATCGGAAACCTCTTGTCTTGTGAGCATTATGAACGTAGGCATCCCAGAAAGTGAAATCATTTTAAATCGTTACAACACGAATGGCGAACACCATGAGGAAAATATGAAAGAAAAACCAAGCGTACATATGAAAACAGCTGCCACGCCTCCAGCGGTGGTAACACATGCGGGATCTTCACTGACATTACATATGTCGCAGTCCCATACTGGCAGTGGTGAAAATTCTCTTCATATTGAGCAACAGCGTCATAGAAGTTCATACAACCTGCTAAGCGAAGCAATGTCTCAGGCGGTCAGCAATGAATTCAGTAAGTCAACAATTTGAAAATGTTTCAAATTCACCCACATTCGTAATTGTTAAAATATTTGTGTTATGAACAATGTAATGCTAATTGGTTTTGGGATGGGATCTTTATTTCCTACTTCTCCTCATTTTCCGCGAAGGAGTCATCTACATTCCTGAGACAAAATTCCTGAATGCATTTGCCCTTAGATAACGCTCTGTTAGTACAAAAATTACGGAAGTTGGATCTTTTGCTCCTCCGTATGTCTTTATTGTATTCTGTAGATCGCAACTGTAACTGATTTTCCTTGCTGCATTGATCATCATTTTTACTTCTAGTCTGAGTATACATTATTTTTTATTCCCCCACGAATTGCCTTTTCTAGAAGATGTTTCCTTCTCAAGACAACTGACATCTTGGGCGTCACAAAGCATTAGGTTTTCAATTTCAATAGCTGTTTAGGTTTATTTAGGTTCAATTGTAGAATGGTCTGATAATATGGCAAGTCAGTTCTTTTGCAATTGCTAAGCTTTCTATGAAAAGAGATACACATTTGTAGGATTTAAATAAATTATTATTATAGTTCAATTATGAATATCTATTTTATTTTTTTTTCTGCAGGCTCTTTGACCACTTCATCTGATGTCACATGCAATGCAAATGACTTCGACTGTGAGAACGGAAACGTGCAGGATCGGCTTGGCATGGAAGCAATCGCCAGTTTGCACCGGCAATTAGATGATGATGATAATGGAAATATCGACTTGAGTGAATCGGATGATGTATGTGAATCATCATAATTTGTACAGTGTAATGACAACTTTTGTTCAATACAGTTTCTCCGCGAAGAACTCAAGTATGACTCCGGCTATGAAAAGCGTCAGAAAGCATTTCATTTTAATGATGACATGCATATATCAGTTAAAGAACTATGGGATGCATGGTTGCGCTCAGAGGTACATAATTGGACCATTGAACAAACTACAGACTGGTTGGCACAGTCAGTTCAACTACCTCAGTATGTCGACCTTTTCAAATTACATAAGGTTACTGGTGCCGCTTTACCAAGGTTGGTATTTTTATTGTTAAGTTGAAAAGTTACCACCATGGAGAGCTTTGCTTTACATACAGGACAGTTATACCCAGAATCCATAACAAATGGATACAAATGATATAATAAAGTTGTGGAAAACTATGTAAAATGCAGAAGGAAGTATATCCGACCCCATAAAGTAAATGTATATTATCGAACAAAGGGATCTCAGAGACTATAAGAGCTAAAGACTTCAAATTTGAAATGTAGGTCCTCGCAAACCAAGTTTTTATCGATACCTAATAGAATAATTAACAAACAGATTTCCAGTATCATTAAAAGCAGCAATTTTAAAGGCTTAGCTTCCCAAATGATATATAGTTGTCCATGAAATATTATTTATCAACTGTAAAAAATCATTAAGAACGGATAAGAAACACAAAACGTATTTTCATATTGATATCATTACTATCACCCGGCGTAATCATTTTCAGTATGCATAAATATGTACGTGCCATGTATGTGACCGCAACAGTATGATAGTAGAGGCTGGTGTAAATATGCATGTGTATTGTGCGACAATCCGATATATACACACATATGTATCTTGTGAATAGAAACATGCGCTGCCTTAGAGTAATTTATTTGACATCTGGGTTCAGGGTATCTTGCTGTCGAGCTCATTCGACTAGAACATTTTTACTTATTGTTATTAATCAGCGATTACAAATAAATTTCAATTGATGATTGACGGTCTTATATCTGAAGGGTATAAATTGACTGGCTGGCATAATTGATTTTATTTTTTCATCAGGACATTTCAGGTCTAAAGACGCAAACAATATAAGCATACACTTTCTTAGACATGATTTGCCCCTAACAGCTTATAAATAAGAAATATAAAATTTGTAGTCGAACATAGGTCAATACTTTCTCTTAAAATTTGGTCGCACTAATAAAATAGGCTGGTGGTCTAAGCATAATATACTTGGATGTTAAAAAGTTACTGAATAAGAAATAATTACGATTGAATTCATGATTTTTTTTTTAAATTTTAAGTTGCTGTTGTGAACTAAATGACGAGTTAATCCTTATTTTTAAACGGAATTAAGAAATATGCATGAAAAATTTATGAAAATATACAGAATAATATAGAATAGGCAAACGGCGTTTATTTGCAAAAAAAAAAACGCTGCACGAGTTGAACAGAGGCAGCAACACTCCATCAGTGGATCACTAGTCCAGAAGAAACCCAAAAAGACTGAATCCTAAATTGAACTAGTCAAAGTTACTTCGATCTTTAATAAATCAATAAGTAAATAGTAAATAAATAAATCTATATTTTATTCGTACTCTTCCCTAACTACCATGATATGAAATTTGTATACTTTTAGATTGGCTGTAAACAATCTGCATTATGTTAGCAATGTGCTGGGCATAAAAGACCCAATACATAAACAAAAAATATCACTGAAAGCGATGGATGTTGTGCTATTTGGACCACCGCGAGGTATGACAGCAACGCGGTTATGCATTTACTAGACGTTATATAAATTCCAACGTACTGTTGTAATTTTGGTTAATTCATTTGTGAATTGCTTGTTATTTGCAGAGACAGGCACACGCTGGAAAGACTATATTCTTGTCACTCTTTTACTGAGCGCTATTATAGGATGTTGGTATGCTTACCAACAGAACAAAAATGCTAAGAGGCATTTGCGTCGCATGGCACAGGATATGGAAGGATTGCAACGTGCTGAACAAAGTCTACAAGAGATGCAAAAGGTATGCTAATTGATTGTAGCTATTAAAGTCACATTTTTATGTAAGCATCACTTTTTTTAGGAGCTAGAGCTTGCGCGCATGGAACAGGAAAATGTGGCAACGGAAAAAATGGACCTTGAGCGTCGTCTGAAGGAAGTACCTTCAGTTAGTTCCTCAAGCTCAGATTTGGAGGTACAGCAGTTAAAAAAAGAAATCGAAATGTTACGCAATGAATTAACGCGTGCCGAGTTCGAGCTGGTGGATAATTGTTGGGCGCCTCCTCAACAATTACAGTCATGGCTACAGTACACATATGAGTTAGAAAACAAGAACCATCAGAAAAAGCGCAGTTCTGCCGAAAAACAACTGCAATCAGCTCGGGAAGCCTGTGAAAAATTACGTAAAAAGCGATCTAGCTTGGTAGGAGCTTTTGTTTCAACGCACGGTAGAAGCATTGATGATGTTGATCGTTCAATAGTTGAAGCGCGAAATTCTCTTGGAGAAGTAACTAATGAGTTACAGGAACGTCTTCATCGTTGGAAACAAATTGAAACGTGCCTCGGATTGAATATTGTCAATAACAACGGATTATCTTACTTAGAAAATGTTCTTTACAGTCGCAATGGAGGTATTTCTAGCAGTGGCGGTATAAGTTCCACAAAAGGTTCTAGAGGTGAGTATCTGTATGTTTTTTTTATTCTCTGATACCGAAGGTAATACCATCGGTTTGTCTGTCCGTGTCAATGCAATTTGTTCGACACCCTTGAAGCTAGAGTCTTGATACTTTGAATATATACTGGTCCGTGCCCGCGTCAGACAATGTGTAAAAATTGGGGTGCTTCGTCTACTAGGCCGGTTTGTAATTACACATTTATTACTCGATACATTTCATAGGCACCAAATAATAATTAGAAAAACTTTAGACCAATCTGACCACTCCAATCCTTAAAAATATTAATCCAAGTACATGGTAAAACAATAAATACAAATATCATTTCATAATAACAAATCAATTTATAGTATTAGTATATAGTTTAGTACTTACATTCTACTTACCCTTGCCATTAGTATCCGTAATTAATATTTAGGATTTACTCAAACAGTATATATTTTACCAAGTGTTTGAAACATTTTTGAACGTTTGTGTTTTTCATGTTATGAAAATAAAAGTAATATATAGGAATAACAATTCATAAATAATTAAATATATAGGTTTAAGTAAATCATCTCAAATGCAAAGTGCAAATTGTAATTAATTTAATATAAGCAAATAATTAAAAATATTGGCAATCAACTTTGCGATAGTTCTGTGTCTGACTCATTTCAGTTTTCTACCTAGTTTAAGTATACATAAGTATCTCCTAGTTGGGTACTTCTAACTGTAGATTTCTTCTTTGCTTTTTAACAAATTTTTTTTTATCACTTTTTCCGAATTGCAGCCAGGATCACAAGCAGCACCGATGACTTGGACGATGAATCAGTACAAGGTAAGATGCATTTTGAGAATTTTTCACTGCTTGCTACGGAGTAGCATTTGAATGGCAAGGCAACCCAGGAAAAATCCACATAGTCGATACAATCGATGCATAAGCAATTATATCCAACTTACTATTCTTGAAGATCATGTTAATTTAGGTACTTACATTGCTATTTTTCAATAGTGATCCGATCTTTTAGCAGCAATAAAAGCTGTCATCGATAAAAGTTCAGTGATATATAATGAATTAGGCATCTGCACGTTTATAAATACATATTTATACATATATATATATATATATATATATATATGTACATGCAAATACTTATTCCTTAAATGTGACATCAATTAAAAAAATATATACATGTATCGTCAAGATTTAAACTATACTTGGAGCATTTCTTGAATAATAGAACATAAACACATAGCGTGATTCAAAGTGTATTTGCATACAACATTTTAGAGACATATATTTTTGGATTTACATATTTCAATGAAATTACTATTCAACCCATTTGTAAACGAATTACATTTTTTAAGTTGCAGGCTGCATAATTCGAGATCACACTTTGTATACTTAAATATACATTACATATATTTGTAGTTAAGTTTTATTAGATTCTATTTTTTTTTTTTTTGATTATCTTTTGTTTAAATTAATTATAAATATGTTAGAGACGATATGCGCAGTTGCATAATGCTGTTAGTAAAAAATGGTACGAAAAAAACACTTTGTGCGTTGTATATATATTGTATTTGGCTTCACTTGAACCATTTACAAACCAAAATACAAAAAAATTAAATATCTAAAATTAAAAATTTAGCGTGCTATTAGATGTATTATTCCATCAATCTTATTTTAAGAATTAATAATAATAGTTTTTCATTAAAATGGAATTAATCAATGTGATCTTACGTACATACATACATACATATGTTTAACAATGGTGTATTTTTGTAAATACATTTACATATTATGTGTTAACAAATATAATTTCTATCTGCAGTTCTTCGTGCAATTAGTTGTTCTTTGTAATCTTGTACACATTTATACATATACTAAATTATTATACTTTTTAAAGACATCTTTGTACATCTTTGATTTAAAGATTGAAATAAATATTCCAACACTTTAATTCGTTATATATAATATATATACACACACACACACACACACAATATATATATATATATATATTATAATTTTTTTATTTTTATTTTTTTTATTTATTTGTAACATTAACTTAGTTTCTTAAAAATTTTGACGCTATAAGTCCACTTGCTGTTTTGTGATTAGGCTTCCTACCCAATGACCGCTTTTAGTGTGTTTACTGCAGCCATTTGTCCGAGCTGCAGGTACTCTTTCATGAAGGCCTTGTATTTGTTTGTAATTGTTCAAGAGCGCTTTATTATTGTTGCCACTGTTGATTACGCGAGTTTCCCAATTCAAACTGTTCTTCGAAAAGGGCCTTGTGAAAATATCCTTTATATTTCCTTGATTCCTGGTTCTGTCCTAAAAGCTGCGATGCATCCTTGGAAATTAAGATGCGTTGAGATGCTCCACCCATCAAAGCTCATAGCTGTTCGAAGTTGCCACTGGTGTTGTTCACTTTTGATGTTTGCCGAGGCGAATTCTCCTCTATTGCGCCATCGTGTAACCAGGCATTATGGCTTTGATATTCGATTTTTGGCTTCTGTACGCTTTTTTGCACTTCGCCATACTATGAGTGTGAAGATTAGGAAGCATACGAGTACATGCTGCAATTTTATAAACTCGTTGAGTTTGCTTAATAGTGTTGTCCCGAATTGTATACATCAATTAATGTCATTTCCGTTTATTGAACAAAAGCTGCACGATCTCTGCTGTCATTATAGTGTTGTAAACTTCGTGACTGTAACCAGAGAGGTGTGAATCTTCCAGGTCGCATCTAAAACTTTCCAACTTCACTAGCGTATTAAGTGAGCGTAAATTGCTGAAGATCCACTTTTGGCGCGTATGGATATACTGGTTTTGAGGACGCTTGTATTGTGATTCGGGCCTTAAAGTATAAACTAACTAACGAACAGCACTTTCAAGTGCCCCAACGATACCAAGCATGGGCTTGTATATATAAAGTATATCAGTATCACTCGCCAAACCGGTATAGCCATATTCGTTAGACCGAATATTTTAGTCTTAATAGGGATAAAACTTCCCTTACAGCACTCTTCATGAAGATGAGTTTTAGAGTCTTGTATGTCTAGCCTATGTTGATCAAGATTATCTTAAGCACGCCGAAGAGTACTTACCCTTGCAGACCGGAATTAATCTGCTGACATCCAAATTTTTGGATATCAAAATACTATGTGATGACCCTTCTTAGTTTTTTTTTTTACGTTGTCTTAAGTTGTACTAAGCCATCACATTATTAGATATCCCTGTCTAAATAAAATGTGTGTGGTAAAAGATGATTACAATGAATCTATCTAACACTGTCGCTTATAAGGGTAATTCATGTTTGGGTAATTTGGGCACATTTTTAAAAAAAGCTGATATCGCAATATTTTGATGACACCTAAATCATTTTCTTGTCATTTACATATTTATGTATCCAAAGTGTGTATGTAGTAATCAAATAAAAGGAGCTTGGACTCTTTCCCCAGGAAGGAGGTAAAAAAACACTTAATATGTTGTGCATTTCTGCACTTGCACAGAATTACATAGAAACAGTTCTTTTTGAATAAATTTATATTTCGTTTGCTAAAGATGATCAGTCGGTTAAATGATGCAGAGGGTTTTACCAGAACCAACTATAGCCCTAGAAAATAATAAAAACAGTCAACTTTACTGTGCTGACTCAATTTCTTGCGCCTTAGCTTGCCAGCTTGCTCGGCCATCGTGTTATTGTCGGTTTCGATATCGCTAGGCAGGAATAGTACTGGTATGCTAGTGTCATCTATCGTGGGAAAATGGAAAATATGCAACCGCAACCAGGTGAGGAACACGTAGATCGATACTGACGGAAGTATATATGCCAAAGTCGCATACGTGTCTGCGAAGAAAAGGCATTAGGATCATTAGCAACGCAACAGACCAGGAGCGATGTAGATTTGCCTAGCGAGCTGAAGTCGGCCACAGCTATTGCCAGAGTTCAAGTGCAAAGGATCATTTACCCTATGAGTGTTATTAACGAATGCTGACAACACGATGGGCCTGAACAAAAAGCATAGAGTGCACGAAATGAATGCGAGGCGAACGGACGGAAGACTTACAAGCGATGTGTAGGCTCGAGCATCCAAAAGCTCCGATTAGTCTCACATGCTGGAACCGTGTGCAGCCAGGACATGTGTTCTTTAAGTAAGAATCAGCCGTACGCAACATCTGGTGATACAAGTAATGTTGCGCAAATGTCCGAAACTCAAGCAGGAGTTCGACGCAAAGGGAGGAGTCGCGTTTTCAATTCAACAACGAACACTCACAAGACAATACCTTCGATATTCATTTTAAGTAAAGTATAGTAAGGTAACAAGTATATTAAGTAAAATACACAATAGCATTAACCTACCGTAGGCAAAATGGTCTCAGTGAATGCGTCTAGAGCGGAGACAGGCAGCATATGCTCAAGCGATAGCCCGGATATCTGAAAAACAAGATCAACGAGTAGCTGAACTGATCTCATGTTGAGTTGAGCGAGGGCGATCAAGATTCCAGCGACGGAGAGTACGGCGAAAGGTGCTCATTTGCCGACTAGTCAAAGAGCTGTGACTAGATTTTTAGAAAGCTTATTCAACGTTGCAGATAATTGGAGCATCTTTTCAACACATCATTCGAAGAATCCGGACCGCTACGACCATGATCACAACTGTCATCAATCTTTTCTTGTACCCCACGTTGAGTCAAGCGTTTTATCTAGGTGTCGCTGTCGAAAAGGATGTGACAGAAGTGACAGCGAAATGGAATATTTATAAAAAATCGTCCATACAGTTAGTGTCAGCGGAACATATGGTTTTTTCAAGTTTTCGAGATATAACCCACAAGCGATCCGAAAAGGGTAAACCATACGAACCTAACGCCTATAAGGAAATATGTTGGGGATGACACAACACTTTGGGACCACAGACTGTCAGAAATGTACAATGTGCAGCTATACATCAGTATGAAAAGCCATACATTACAGTATAGTGCCTTCGCCATATTTTGTACTGCTTAAAAGCGGAAAAGATTGCAGACTTGCTCGTCAACCGATGCCGAAGCCCAACATATATCTAGCCGAGATCAAGAACAAATCACACATAAGAAAATCCAATAAAATTTTTTAATTAGACAAAGCGCCAAAAAATTATAATTTATAGCTTCGAAAATCTAAAATACAACATAAATTAATTAAATATACAACAAACAAAATAACAAATCATCAAACAGGAGGGAGGATCGCCGGTAACAGGAAACACCTACTTGTCTACTGGATTGAGAAGAATATCGGAGAGTACCAACCCAATGATCTAGATCCGGAGCGCCACAAAATAGCCGTGAATCCGCTCTATTAAGAAATATTGTTAAATTAAATGAAAGACTTGAATGTAAAAATGTATGCAAATTTGTGTGAATTAAATGGTTGAAAATAATACTAAACTGAAATGAAGTTTAAATATTTTGATTGGGTGAGATGAAGGTATAATGGGCGAGCGAAAATAAAATAATAATATATTAGGCAATTTCTTAAATCGAATACAAAGTGGAAAGGAAGGGACAAGGCTTTTCAGCATCCTTATAATGCAGAAGCGCCATCGATACTGAGAAATTTGTTTATTTTTTTTTAAAGTAACTAAAATAAATGAAATGTTGCTCCGTTGCTAAATAATATGTTGCCGTTAATATCCGGCATAGCAATATACTGGTGCAAACGATAGGTGAAATTGTCACCAATGAGTCTGTCAAGAAGTCGACGAGCAAAATGGGCTCTCATTCAAGCACAGGTCTGTATCTTATTTATTTTAATTTTTATTTATTTTACTAATCAGTTAGCCATAAAAAATACAAAAAATAACAAATTTTAATATTTAATTATTTGTTGTGTGGGCCGGGTAAAACGAAGCAGAACTAAATGAGACCAAAACTAAAAGTGACAAGAGTTAGCAAAGAATAGTTGAGAGGTCAAAGGCCACACCATAAGGGCATACAAAAATGTTGTTTACAAGACAATATGAATCATTAGTGAGTTCTATTGTAATACCATATGGTTCACAAACCGCATAGCATCGAAATAAAGAAAAATAAATATATAAAGAGTAAAGGCACATTAAAAGTGAAAAGTACAAAAACAATAACAATGACGTCCAATTGCCAACTACAGCCAACTACGTTAAAAGGCCACGGCATCAAATCAGCAGCATCGACAACAGAACAACAACCAACAGTTGCAGGCCATCAGAATTTCGCACCGAAATCTAAGTGAGTTCGTTCCACTTTGCTACTACCTAGCGCCACTAAGCAGACAATACATGGAATGGTAGCGCTCAACTCTCACAGCTGATCGGCCCTTTGCCTGCAAGCATCAGTGATGCGCAGCTACTGCTAGTGATGCCCAACGGATTCATCTAAACAAATTGTTGTGAATTCAAATAATTACTTAAAACCACAGAAAGGGCGGAAACGCTACGGCAATGACAGTGAAGACGTCGTTGGACGCCGAAAGACTTAGTTTTTTTGTTTGAATGTTTATGATTGCCACTGTCCGTCAGCTGTTTTGTTAGGTTAGGTTAGGTTATATCGGCTGTCAGCCTTGGGCTGACACACATAGGCCATATTTGGCCTGTTGTGATACCTAATGGGATCAGGGGGGTTTCCTCCTGCAGTCGTGCCTCCAAAAGCATTTCTAATATTCAAACATTTGACCAGCCAGATGAATTTCGCTATCTTGGCCGGGCTCATGTGTCGGAGCTCCGTTAAATCAATTACGGAGTAATATTTTTGCTAGGATTTCCAGCCTTTTTCTGGCAAGTGCTGGGCAGTGGCAGAAGAAATGTTCCGGAGATTCCACTTCCTCCTCGTCTTTGCAGCTTCTGCAAAAGTCATTGTATGGCACGTGGAGTCTGTTGGCATGAATGCCGACCAGCCAGTGCCCAGTTAGAGCCCGGATCACTGCAGAACAGTTGGTCCGACTTAGACTGCACAGCTCCTTGCTGCGCTTGGAGTTGATAGTTGGTCATTTCTGGTGTGTTATGCGGGCACAGGTGGCACTTCGCCATTTTCTGCATGACCTGCGCCTGTACTTCTTCTTGATGTTGAGCTTACAGGTAGCTAGAGGCATACTTATACCTTCCTTGCCCGCGAGAAGTGGTAGTATAGTACCTTTCCTAGCTAGCTCATCGGCTTTACAGTTGCCTTCAATGTCCTGGTGGCCTGGGAGCCATATTAGGCTAATAACAAGCTGTTTAGCCATCTCGTGTAGAGATTTGCGACAGCTTGTTACTGATATCGAATTTGAAAATACCGAGCTGATGGATTTAATCGCTACCTGACTGTCAATATATATGTTTATATTGCTAGGGCTGACTTCGAGCGTCTCTAGGAAGTCTATAGCTTCCTTTATAGCCAGTACCTCAGCTTGAAAGACACTGCAGTGTGTTGGAAGGCTGAAGGAAAACTGCATGTTGAGTTGCTCGGAGTAGACTCCTCCGCCTACGCGGTTGTCTAGCTTGGAGCCGTCTATGAAGACGGTTATGGTCGTCGGTGGGCCGGGGGTGCCATGAACGCATTCCTCCCTTTGAGGGAAGTATATATTTAAGGGAGTTTCCAGTTGTGTTACTGGCACGCAGTAATCTGTTTTTGAAATGATGGTAGGTTTCTCTTCTAGGATAGAGGCATGACCAGTGCTCTGAATAGTCCAGGCGAGGGATTCCCAGAGTCTTATGACCATGAGTGTTGCATTTTCCATTCCTTGTCTTTCCAGACATGGGATGTCCAGGATAGCGTCCAGTGCCTCGCTAGGTGTGGTATGAAGCGCCCCTGATATGCTTAGTTCAGCCATGCGCTGAACTTTGTTCAGTTTAGAAAGGGTGGATTTCTTTTTGAGGCAGGGCCACCATATTGCGACGCCATACAGAAGTATAGGTCTGACTATAGATGTGTATAACCATTTAACGATATTTGGGGACATACCCCATTTAAGCCCAATGGATTTCCTACACGTATATAGAGCGACTGTTGCCTTTTTAACCCGTGATTGGATGTTTAGGTTCCAGTCTAGTTTCCTATCTAGTGTCAGTCCTAGGAAATTGGCACTGTTGTTGAAGATCAGATTCACATTATTTAGTCGGGGTGGGACAAGAGAAGGGACCTTGTAATTTCTTGTGAAAAGAACCAGTTCCGTTTTATTTGGGATTACCCCTAATCCACTCTCTTTTGCCCAGCATGAAAGTATGTTTAGTTTACTGGTCATGAGGTCACAGAGAGTTTGTGGGTATTTTTCCATGAAAATTACCGCAACGTCATCTGCGTATGCAACCATTTGGCAGCCGCCCCCCCTCCATGTCCCGTAGCAATTTGTTAAGTGCTGTGTTCCATAGTAAGGGTGACAAGACGCCTCCTTGTGGCGTACCTCTGCTTACGAATCTGAAGAGAGTAGACGACCTTGGTGTGGATATCACAGTCCTGCAAGTAAGCAATTGACTGATCAATCCCACCAGACCGGTGTCAATCCCCAGGCTCAGCAGAGCTCCAGTTATGGCTGCCGGAGTGACATTCTTAAAGGCGCCCTCAATGTCGAGAAACGCTATTAGGGTGTACTCCTTATGGAGTAAGATTTGGATCTGTCCTTCCTGTAGGCATCTTGGGACTCCGACATAAGCCTGGGGTCAATGGATGCTGTGAGATGGAGACTTATAAGTCGTTCCAGTGTCTTTAGCATGAAAGATGGCAGACTGATGGATCTGAAATCTTTGACGCTGGTGTGCGATGGCTTTCCAGCTTTGGGTATGAAGGTTATTTTAAACCGGAGCGTGTCGGTGGGGTGCGACCAGTCTTCAGAATCTTTTCGAAGATTTCGTGTAGCCAGTTTATGGCTGTATTGCCCGCCTTTTGTAGTTGGGCTGGGCTTATTTGATCTGGGCCTGGAGATTTGAAAGGCTTGAAGCTGTATACTGCCCACTTAATATTACCTTTGTGTATAAGAGACTTTAAGGATGCGTTCTCTATACAGTTGGTTTCTGTGCACCTCGGGGGCTGCTCGGAGCAGCCAGGGAAGTGTGTTTTAAGGAGGATATCCAGTGACTCTTCACTGGAGACCGACCAGGAGTTGTCGTCCTTTTTCAGATAACCTAGAGTGGGTTTTGTTTTTGATATAAGTTTTCTAAGCCTTGCAGCTTCAGTAGTTGAATCAATATCCATGCAGAAATCTCTCCAAGATTTCCTTTTTTCCCGTCTGGTAGCTTTTTTGTATTGAGCTAGACTTGATTTGTATTTTGAACATTGTAGGTCGTTATTTTGCGCTTTCGCCGCATTGAAGAGAGACTTGCAACTTTGTCAAAGGACATTTAGTTGAGGAGTCCACCATGGTGGTTTCTTCTTGTGCATTGGGTTACTAATGGGGCAGGCTGCCTTAAAAGCCTTGTGTCATGCTAAAGTGAAAGTCTCTGTAAGATTGCAGAGATAAGCTAAGTTGTCCGGGCCTTTTGGGAAAGGGTTCGGTCAAGTTTGGCTTTGAAAATTTCCCAGTTCGTCTTCTTCTGATTTGTGAAGTGAACTGGTTCTGAGTGGCTCGCAAGAAGCTCGAATTCTCTGTACCAGAGAAGGAGTGGTCATCGGACACTCTCCAACTTGTTAACTGGTCACTCATAGATTGTGAGATGAGGGTCAGGTTAATGACCTCTCGTCTATTTTTGATAATGAAAGTGGGTTCATTACCCTTATTACATACTAGAAGGTTAGTATTAAGGGTGAAGGATAAGAGTGACTCACCCCTCGGATTTGTGTCCGTACTCCCCCAATGTGTGTGGTGAGCATTGGCGTCACAGCCTATAATTAGGCCAATCCTGTGCTTCTCGCACTCCTGGACGAGGGACCTTGTAATCTCGTCTGGTGGCGGGCCGACGCTATCGTAGGCCATATAGGCAGACAATAGTCTTACCGGAGCTGACAGGAGCTCCAGGCTTACCGCTGTGTTGTCAGCATTGCTAAAATTATGGAGCAGAAAAATATTTAGATGTTTTCTCGCAAGAATGCATGTGCGTTTTTTACCTCCATTGCCAGCTACTACGAGCTTATAGTCTTTGGTGCCTAGTCCGCAAACCTATCCTCCAATCACCCAAGGTTCTTGGACTAGTACAATGTCGTCTCCGCCTCCAGCCAGGCGGAGCATCAGAGCAGCGGATGCTGCTTTACTGTGGTGAAGGTTTATCTGCCGTAGTCTCAAGGACATCCGGAGATTCCACCCTCACCACCGTGTTGTTGCTGTCGTGAAGTCATCTTCGTCCAACTCATGACACAAGGCCTCAAGGCCCCGAGTCAGAGTCGACGTGTCCGACGTTTATCCTGGCTCCAGCTCCTCATCGGTTGCTCCGATCTCCGCAGGAGGTCCCCTGTTCTGCCGTCTTGTTACAGACGACAGGGGCTCCTCCGGCCGGCGCATCCGACTTATATATCTTGACAGTAATGGAGCCAAAGCCAAAATTGAGCTCACCCTTGGCGGCTTCGATGGGTGCCAGCGATTCCTTGTTAAGGATCAGCACAGCCTGATTGGTTGGCCCATCGGTGGCCTCACACCACCCTCCAGTCATGGGTGGGGGAGAGGGGTTGCATAGTTTCAGAAGGTTTAGCACCTGGTCCGGTTCCTTTAAGGAGGCCGGGATCCAGATGCGTGCACGAGGTCTACTCGGGACTTCGCTCCAGTCAACAGCGACCAGCTTCGCCCCGGGGTAGACCTCACCAATCTCCGCTACGGCAGCTTTATAGAGATCTACCGAGCGAGCATACTGGCAGGCGATGACTTTCGTGTTACCCTGGTACCGCCCGGCATCTCTGCATACCGGTGGTGGCCCAGGCGCCTTGCCCAGTAGTTTTAAGCAGTGGACAGCGAGGGCTCCCACCACCCACTTCCACTGATTCTTCGGGATTCTGCCGATCTTGTTTCCCTTGTCAAGGATCCCTATTAGGATTCTCTCCTTGGCAATGTCAGCGAAGGACTTTCCCTGCTGCACCTTGCAGCGGCTCCGTGGGCTTCTTGGGAACGTTGCCTCACAGAAGTTTAGCCGCACGCAGTTTTTGCATTCTGCCGCTTTAGAATGCTTGCGGCATTTCTACGGTCGGCATATGTAAACCTCTTAGCCTTAGCGCTGGTAGTTGGTTTTTCGCCCTTAGCATCCGCTTCGGCTGGCAGGTTGGCTGCACAAGTGCTTTGCCTTCCTGCCACAGAGTCGGATGGGTCGGGGTTCTTACCAGCTGCACCTTCACCACTGGCTTGACAAATAGGCTTTTCCACCACTTTTGTCATGTTGCCGCTTCGGCCAGGCTTACGAGCCACTGCCTCCGCTACTAGATAATGTAGATTTTCATGCCCTAAGCGTAATTGATTTATTTTTGTCTGGGTGTATCTGGAAAGTTTGGTATATCAAATTTATTTTGCCCAAATTAATTTTGCGGTTGCTATCTTTGTATGAATATTTTGCTTCTTTGTCGGTTATTCGTTTCTTTTTATATATTGATGTCTAGGAATCCATAGTAGTTTAATTTTAGGGTGGCTTAGTAGTGAGCGTAAAGAGGACTCGTAGAAATTGTTGTATTGTTTTGAATAACTTCCAAAGCTGATAGCAAGTTGGAACATGTAAGGAATTTTCGTGTATGGTTATGATCACAGCAGAAAATATTGACGTCCTTAGTGATGGCATAAGATGTATCATAACTTGTTTTCGTCCAATCACATTCGTTGATGGGGATTAGATGAGAGCTTTGGATAAATTCTAATATTTTTTGTAATATAGAGTAATGGCTCGATGCTTTATTGTGTTTTCTATGATATAAGTTGATTATATTAATTGGAGGAGTCCAAATGGTGTTATTGATTTCACTTTCTGGGAATTTTATAAATTGAATGTTATACTTTGTACATTTACTTATTGATTTCCATATAATTGAGGGTATTTTAGCCATTATCAACGCTCTTGGGTGAGTGCACTGGATATCAGATGGTTTACATAAATTATAAGCTATCTTCTTGAAATGCACAGGCATTGTGTATATTTATTTCAAATTCGAATATTTAAAATTTAGTTTAGAACACAAGCACGTCATTTGGAGATCTTCGAAAAAATCGCAAATTGCTTAGTTGGTGGCAAAGGAATTGTTATGATAATCTCTTGTTTGAAAATTAAGATAGCACAACATTTGAAACGATTTTTAAATCATACTCATCAATTCAATTTACAGCTTCATTTTCAAAATCTCTTTGAATAATTGGTATTAAAGTGATTTAAGATTATTGCACAGTTGCCTTGTCCGACAGCAACGATCTCACTTGTTTTTTTTTAACCCTTGCAGTAATTGAATTGTAAGAATAATCATATGTAAAATTAGAAATTTGCATCGATTTTTGACAATAGACAAAACAAATTGTGATAAAACTAGCTTTTTTTTAACAGGTTTAATATATGAAATCTATTTTATTTTAGGTGCTATCGATAGCAACAGTCGAGGCTCGACAAGTGCCAGTGCTGTCACGAACAACATTACACGAGACGATAGTTCATGCAGTGACGAGGGTACCGACAACCAATCAGTTCAATTTTATATAGGCAGGATTACACCTCCCATATCTATGTTAGCGACAGATCGCTTTAGGCCACTAGAGGAAATCAAAGCTTGTAATCACGTGGGGCTGATTAATGCAACATCAACTACTGATTCACCGACATGTTTGGAAGAAAATATCTTGTCTATGACAACTCAAAGCAATAGGTAAAGTTGATCTTATAACCGTTTATAAAATTTCTAAGATATAAACCATCCAAAAATTAAAAAAAAAAAAAAAAATCCACATGTAAAACATGTAAGCTGAATCAAAACAAAGAAATGACCACGTGGCAATCGGATCTAATCGCCTACGTAATACTCGGACGCCAGTGTGCACTACTGGTGGGAATTGGCAATTTTTTGAATAAAATCCTAATTTTCATGGTAAAATATTTTAATTTCATATATAAACTCCTAAAGTATAATTTTTAACTACATATAATCGAAAACTATTAATTGTAGAGCAGATCTAAATTCTTATGAGGGCTGCAAAGTTGAATTATTGGTCAGCTGATTGCTCACAGAAAGCATTGGGAAATTACCGAAAATATATTGGTTTTCTGAAATGTCCGTCATGCTGTCTGACCGTCTGTCCGTCCGTCTGAGCGCAATTTTCTGCGAAGCAGAGCTACAAACTTAAAACTTGGAACATATACTCGCTTGCTTTAAAATTATGGTGCTACGATTTTTTTTTGGCTAGAAAATTGATATAATCCAAAATCACAAAATTACATATGTCTCTACAATTTTAAAGCTAAAGGCACAAAATCTGATTAGAATCTTGTTGGCGAATTCCTTCAAAGATTTGAATTGCTCGTAACTAACTCAAATTCGATTTAATAATCTTAATGGAATACATAAAGTAACGGAAGAATTCAAGGAAGATTTTTACTATTTAAATTTGAAAAGATGAATTCAATCCAAAAGCTATTAGAGACAGATATATAATTGATAAGCAAATTTATTTAACTTGTCAAGATTTATATGTAATATTTCCCACAATAGTTAGAACTAAAGGATAGGCTTAAAGATAAACGAGTATTTGACTTGAAAGACTTAATTAAAAAAATTGCTGGCAAAGTGAACAAATAGAGAATTAAATAACAAAACGGTAATTAATCAGTCCTATTTTATTCTTCTTCATATACCCTTGATTATTGAGTCAGAATTCTTTGTTAATGTCGAATACACATTTCCTTTTCGAGAAAAACAACATTTCTTTCAAAATTTCAAAAAGATAAAACTATATTGCAGAGCGTAGAAAATGTTGACCTTGGAACAATAATATATAATTAATGAAAGACTATAAACTCCGCTGAAAGCCGAACGCTGCAGCTGATTCATTTTTGAGTGCTGCGGATGCGACGCTACCTGATTTCTTTATTGCCTTATGTGCCTTACTTATGCCGCGCAGCATACCTTATTTCATCGCATCCGAAACGGAGTGAGTGAATATAAGTTTTAATAAGTGCACAACAATAGAAATTTTGTTAAAATCGTTGGAAGGAGAATCGTTTGCATTAAATATTTTCTTGTAAGTAGTTGATATTAGTAAATATGTATGTATGTATGTACATTTTGAATTTAGTGCATATTTGTAAATGTATGTATGAATACGAGTAGATTCTTAGTTGGACCTTGGTGAGCTGCTAGGGGCTTTGTGTATTTGCCTGCAGTTTGCAGACACTACTTGGCATACATGCATATACATTGTCATATGTACATATGTCTAATACTTAATCAATTTTGAAATCCAGATCTAAATTTCTCAATATTTAAGTTGGCCGCCATTGCGAGATGAACTGCCCAAAGAAAGTATTGGACATAGCAGTGTGTTTTTTTGCACATCTTGAGAATTGGAGAAGGCAAGTGAGTATATACATATGTACATACATGCATACATATATGTATATGCATGTACACAAGACAAAAAATATCCTTCACTCATAACATTTGGTTGCGCAATTCGCTTTAAATTTTGTATTTACGTACACACAACATGAATACTAAAAAAAGTTCCGTTTCTGTGCGTTAATTTTTTTGAGTCGTTCATATGTATTTACATACCTTTTTCTAGTGACCCTTTGCGGATTTTAACTTTTGTTTATTTTTTACTATGGTTCAATAATATTATTCCCCCATTTTAAACCAATCATTCGAATTTAAACTGGTTTGTTATTTTATTGTTTTCATTTTTATACGATACAAATTTTTAAAAGTTTTATTTGAACAATTTTATTTTAGATTGATGCTGATTTCAGACGGCCCTTCAAAACCAATGATTTTATTAAAAGGTGGGAGGAGTTTAAAATAAAATGCCGCCCTTATTCGACGAAAATGTTAAAAAGATCAAGAGCCTTTATTTAAATCGCTTGAAGATCAATCAAATGGTAAAACTAGTTTTATTTTAACCAAATTATCATTTATTCCAATAAATTAATTTTATTAATTTCAGATACAGAAGATTTATTAATAGTATTAATGATGCATGCTTTGTTGGTGCCGACCAGAAGAGCAAAAGATAATTTATTTGGCAAAGTACTTTTTAAACATAGATTTGAAAACTTACTTAAAAGCCCAGACCCTTTCAGAATTTATTAATAATTTAAATAACACAAATCAGTAATCCCATTAACTTACAAATTTGTTTACTGCTTCCTTTTCTCTTGTATATTTTTAATTTTAATATATGAATTCATGAATTAAAGATAATTTATACTATTTATACTATGTATGACAAACACAAACTAACTTAATAGTAGTACTTATATTCTTAAGGCAAATATTAATATTATAATATTATTTTTATATTTATTAGTATATTCAATGTAACATATCCTACGTGATGTACTCGTAAGTATTGTATACCATTGTAAAACGAAAATATGGTTTAAATTTTTTTAAATAAAAACCATGAAATTCCGATATATTACTTCTGTTTTTTAGAAAAAAATTCTTAATTTTCAAATTAAGTACCCAAAAGTACAGAAAAAAAAATATATATATATATATATATATTATATGTTTGTTTTAGAAAGAAATTTCTAAATTTTAATGAAAAAAAGAATCTGAAATTCAGAAATAATAATTCTGAGAATTCTTTACCGTAACGACAGTTACGAGCTATGCGACTTCCAACTCAACACAGTCACCTTGGGAGTGAGCTCTCCTTGCTCCATTTCTTGCCGTAAGGGTTCCATAAAAAATAATCAAGTACGGCAAAAACATCAAAGATCAAATGGCAAGGATCCGATGATTTCTTTTACATATCTTCCAAAACTGGTATCCCAATAGTCGTTCACCAAACTCTCTACGCTCTTAGTTTGGTGACTCTATATTTGAAATATTGAAAAATGGCGGTTATATCGGCTTTAGACATATTGGCTTTGGTGATTATGGAGTGGACGTTACCATAAATTTGTTTGCCATTGATAAAATACCTTCCATATTTAGTGAATCTAGCCGAATAACTGTAGAGAATATAAGCGATTCCGATTTTTGAGTCGTCAGTTTTTGGCGCGACCAACGCCGATCTTTAAAGAACATCAACAACAATCTACCAATTAAATTTGGTGTTGATAGATAGATGTGTAGATTTGGCAGACATGTGTCTTTATCGGTCTGAAATACCGCCTAGTCGACTAAGTAACTTATTTTTAACACTTTGACAGACAACTATATGCTCTATGCTTAAAGTCTCTAGCTTTAAAGGTGTAGAAAAATTATATTATTCAGTTTCCAAAACGGTTCTATTACAATTGAGAATGATGCAGTCGGATGTAACCGACTGCGAAATACTCTGATACCATAAGTAATACGAGCCGATAACAGGTGTCACAGAACAGGGTGGGTATAGCTAAGAAATACCTATCTTTGAAGGAGATTACCAGTATTCTACCCTTCACGTTTGGCTTTAAAATTGAGGTAGATATTGGTTTTTGTGAATTTTTGAGGACGGGAGTGGGTGTTGCCAAAAAAAATGTTGGAGGAGTTTCCTAGTAATCTACTTTCCAAGTTTGGTAACTGTAGCACTTTTTTGTTTAATTTTGTTATTTTATTCATTTTCCGGAAAGGAAAATGCGAAACAAATGCTTATGATTTGGTATGCTTTAAATTTCATGCGATTGGCATTAAACATATATTTTTTAGCTCGGTCTTGTTTCTAATAAAAATAAATTTTAAACATTTATGTTTTTTTGTGTACTTTTAAAATATCTTAGCATAGCTCAAGGAATCAATATTGGTGGAATCGAGTGCTCCTGTTACCCACATGCACCTCCACGCAATAAAAAGCGTCCATCTTCGATGTCATCAGAGCTGATGCAGCACGAAGCGTCTCCATCAGCAAGTCTCTCAAATGTTGAATGCCCACCATTACCTCCACCTCGTAAATTTATCCAGAGGTTTGTTAAGGATGTTCTTGCACACTTTCTCATCTATATTCGCTAAAATGTAAATATCAGCACATTTTATATTCTGATATCGAAGGTATAAGAGCTTATTGATGTTGTGCAGTGTCCGTAATGCTGTCGGTCCGTCCGTAACAAATGAGAACTCTCTAGTCGCGCGGAATAATCGGATACCAGTATAATATCAGCTGACCACAGACGGCAAAGAACCGTCTACATGCTTACCTCGATCATTAATTATTAATCATTAATAATCATTAATTTGCCTTTTAAATTTTGTGACTAGAACATTTGCTCGCTTTTATAAGTGTGCCGCCAGAAATATACTTCTCAAATTTATTAACTCTAGCTTTCAAATTGTATGAAAGATATGGTTTTTTTCAATTTACTTTATCAATTATAATTTTTGTCGCCAACAAGTTGTTGCCTATAGCTATAAAATTTTGCGAAATATGTGGTTTTATCAAATATAAAATATTGAAATTATCGATAGCACCAAATTTAAAGCCTTTTTAGACGGTATTTAGATACGAGTATATTTTTCATGCATCAAGTCTCTAGCTGTAAGGGTGTCGACACAAATTATCTACTAACACATTTTGGGATATGGATTATCGATTGATAATGCATCAAAAGCCGAATTTTTCTACACATATACGTATATATCTAGATCTAAAACAATTCACAGATGCATGCTACGCAACCTTTGGCCAATATTTTTAGCCATGACTAAAATAATTTTTGTAAATAACTTGTTTTTTAATTATTTAATTTTTTACATTTTCAGAACTCAGACGCAGAAACCAAAATAGACGTGTTTGTTAATAATTATATTGTAATTAATTTATTAAATTATAACTTGAGTTTAGGTCAGAGATACCGAAAACTAATTCGTTTTTTTTTTTATAGATTTTACATGGATTTTTACACTTTATCTATTAAAATGTTTAAATCAATGGAAGTTGTGCTAATGGGTTTGATTGGGTAATAAATATGAACAGGTTTAACATTGTCTATTTCTGTCTGCCTGCAAAATTTTAAATCTTACAAAAGATATCCAACATGAAAGATCTCCTTTCCGAAGGACCGAAGACTACCCTTGTATATTTGAGTTAAACTGCTAACCGGACCAATCTTCTTATAGCATCATATTATATTCTTAATAAAGAAATCGAAAGGAGTCGATAAAACAACTAAGCCTACAAAAAGTAGACACGAATTACCGAAATAAAGATAAAAAAATATATTTAAAAATCTAGTTAATAGGACATCAAAGCGTAAGCGAAAAATGCTGGAGAAAAGTCAGTAGATACCGAATGTATAAGAGTGTATCAGCTATATCGGCTTTGGGAGTCTGAGTGGTCGTAGTCATCCAATTTTGTATTGAAGTATTGGCGTGGCATACCCACCTTTGAAGGGCATCGCCAACAACCTTCAAACCAAATCTGGTTTGAAATAGTTTTTAGATTGTGGGAGAATAGGATTACCACCGCAGCGAGTCATAGCATTTCGTATGAGGCAACTAATATGACACTGAGTAGTGAAAGCAACCCGTTACCTTCGCCAGTAAGCCAGGTATCCCCCTAGCGACCATCCAAGAGGAGAAGATGACTAAGACAGAGTCCAGTTATGTCTTGGGATTCGGATACTCAAATCCCCTTTCAAGTTCACCCTCCTAGATAACGGAATACGTCAAGGATCAGTTTTATCAGTTAAACTGAAAACTATAAAAAAGAATTGGGGTTTTTAGAGATAATTTCTAAAGAATAAAAATAAAAACTACACATGTTTTTTGTGTTTATTTTAGAATAGTTTTCAGTTTTTAAGAAAAATATTTGTAAAAATTTATTTTATGTACAAATTATATTATTATAAGTTTCCAATGAACACTCTTATTTTATAAGACAAATAAATAGATGCAAATGTGGAAGGACTTGTCTAAATCGACTCGTTTATTGGTGCTGATCAAGAATATATATATTTGGCTTAAGACAGAATTAGGTCAGCGATTCAGTCCCGGTATTGGAAAAATGACAGTAAAACAGGCATGTTTAACTTTAAAAATATTATTTGTATATTTGATACATTTTAAATTATATCCCAGTATTTTGTGACAATGTCGTTTTGTGGCAGACCAAAACTTGCTGGACGATCGTAGCTCAACGCGAACTGCTTCATCATTTTTTTCACCTCGTCGTCAAAGGTCTGGGAAGGAAGACAAAATGAATATTTTTTTCTTTATTAATATTGTGATTATTTTGTTTAAATAAACTTGTAAAACTCCAAAGATAATAATTATATGAAATATATTTTATTTATTATTTATTTCCAGAATTGTTGTAAATTAGAATAAACGCTTAAAATGCAACGCTTTTCTTTTATAAACCCAACCATTTTTTCCCTATACTTACATCACACTCCTTGATTTCAAGCAGCGGTCCAAGATCCAACTCGAATACAGGCAAACTTTTGGATATGAAGCGTGCAGCATTGGCCACTTCGGGCACCGCATGCTTCTGCAGCAATAACATCTCCCAGAGGGAACTGTTAAGGGCTCCAGTTTTGACCGGGTCCAACTCGCGTTCATCGTAGGGATCCGAAATTTCCACAGCTGCAATCATAAATCATCAAAAATTAAATTCTTTACTTGCAGGAACAGATTGCCATACAATGCCACCTACCACTTGCTGCATCCGTTGCGCAAATAAGACGTTGCAGGCCCGTGTGCCGCAGCAATAGATTGCACACGAAACGTATCAATATAATCGCATCCTCTGTAGGGCTCTTCAGAGCAAGTCGGGCCAATCGCTTGACAAACGCGGCCACCAGATTTTCGGGTAAATGCGTCGATGTCAAAAATATGTCGGCCAAATTATCATTTATTCCAATAAATTAATTTTATTAATTTCAGATACAGAAGATTTATTAATAGTATTAATGATGCATGCTTTGTTGGTGCCGACCAGAAGAGCAAAAGATAATTTATTTGGCAAAGTACTTTTTAAACATAGATTTGAAAACTTACTTAAAAGCCCAGACCCTTTCAGAATTTATTAATAATTTAAATAACACAAATCAGTAATCCCATTAACTTACAAATTTGTTTACTGCTTCCTTTTCTCTTGTATATTTTTAATTTTAATATATGAATTCATGAATTAAAGATAATTTATACTATTTATACTATGTATGACAAACACAAACTAACTTAATAGTAGTACTTATATTCTTAAGGCAAATATTAATATTATAATATTATTTTTATATTTATTAGTATATTCAATGTAACATATCCTACGTGATGTACTCGTAAGTATTGTATACCATTGTAAAACGAAAATATGGTTTAAATTTTTTTAAATAAAAACCATGAAATTCCGATATATTACTTCTGTTTTTTAGAAAAAAATTCTTAATTTTCAAATTAAGTACCCAAAAGTACAGAAAAAAAAAAATATATATATATATATATATTATATGTTTGTTTTAGAAAGAAATTTCTAAATTTTAATGAAAAAAAGAATCTGAAATTCAGAAATAATAATTCTGAGAATTCTTTACCGTAACGACAGTTACGAGCTATGCGACTTCCAACTCAACACAGTCACCTTGGGAGTGAGCTCTCCTTGCTCCATTTCTTGCCGTAAGGGTTCCATAAAAAATAATCAAGTACGGCAAAAACATCAAAGATCAAATGGCAAGGATCCGATGATTTCTTTTACATATCTTCCAAAACTGGTATCCCAATAGTCGTTCACCAAACTCTCTACGCTCTTAGTTTGGTGACTCTATATTTGAAATATTGAAAAATGGCGGTTATATCGGCTTTAGACATATTGGCTTTGGTGATTATGGAGTGGACGTTACCATAAATTTGTTTGCCATTGATAAAATACCTTCCATATTTAGTGAATCTAGCCGAATAACTGTAGAGAATATAAGCGATTCCGATTTTTGAGTCGTCAGTTTTTGGCGCGACCAACGCCGATCTTTAAAGAACATCAACAACAATCTACCAATTAAATTTGGTGTTGATAGATAGATGTGTAGATTTGGCAGACATGTGTCTTTATCGGTCTGAAATACCGCCTAGTCGACTAAGTAACTTATTTTTAACACTTTGACAGACAACTATATGCTCTATGCTTAAAGTCTCTAGCTTTAAAGGTGTAGAAAAATTATATTATTCAGTTTCCAAAACGGTTCTATTACAATTGAGAATGATGCAGTCGGATGTAACCGACTGCGAAATACTCTGATACCATAAGTAATACGAGCCGATAACAGGTGTCACAGAACAGGGTGGGTATAGCTAAGAAATACCTATCTTTGAAGGAGATTACCAGTATTCTACCCTTCACGTTTGGCTTTAAAATTGAGGTAGATATTGGTTTTTGTGAATTTTTGAGGACGGGAGTGGGTGTTGCCAAAAAAAATGTTGGAGGAGTTTCCTAGTAATCTACTTTCCAAGTTTGGTAACTGTAGCACTTTTTTGTTTAATTTTGTTATTTTATTCATTTTCCGGAAAGGAAAATGCGAAACAAATGCTTATGATTTGGTATGCTTTAAATTTCATGCGATTGGCATTAAACATATATTTTTTAGCTCGGTCTTGTTTCTAATAAAAATAAATTTTAAACATTTATGTTTTTTTGTGTACTTTTAAAATATCTTAGCATAGCTCAAGGAATCAATATTGGTGGAATCGAGTGCTCCTGTTACCCACATGCACCTCCACGCAATAAAAAGCGTCCATCTTCGATGTCATCAGAGCTGATGCAGCACGAAGCGTCTCCATCAGCAAGTCTCTCAAATGTTGAATGCCCACCATTACCTCCACCTCGTAAATTTATCCAGAGGTTTGTTAAGGATGTTCTTGCACACTTTCTCATCTATATTCGCTAAAATGTAAATATCAGCACATTTTATATTCTGATATCGAAGGTATAAGAGCTTATTGATGTTGTGCAGTGTCCGTAATGCTGTCGGTCCGTCCGTAACAAATGAGAACTCTCTAGTCGCGCGGAATAATCGGATACCAGTATAATATCAGCTGACCACAGACGGCAAAGAACCGTCTACATGCTTACCTCGATCATTAATTATTAATCATTAATAATCATTAATTTGCCTTTTAAATTTTGTGACTAGAACATTTGCTCGCTTTTATAAGTGTGCCGCCAGAAATATACTTCTCAAATTTATTAACTCTAGCTTTCAAATTGTATGAAAGATATGGTTTTTTTCAATTTACTTTATCAATTATAATTTTTGTCGCCAACAAGTTGTTGCCTATAGCTATAAAATTTTGCGAAATATGTGGTTTTATCAAATATAAAATATTGAAATTATCGATAGCACCAAATTTAAAGCCTTTTTAGACGGTATTTAGATACGAGTATATTTTTCATGCATCAAGTCTCTAGCTGTAAGGGTGTCGACACAAATTATCTACTAACACATTTTGGGATATGGATTATCGATTGATAATGCATCAAAAGCCGAATTTTTCTACACATATACGTATATATCTAGATCTAAAACAATTCACAGATGCATGCTACGCAACCTTTGGCCAATATTTTTAGCCATGACTAAAATAATTTTTGTAAATAACTTGTTTTTTAATTATTTAATTTTTTACATTTTCAGAACTCAGACGCAGAAACCAAAATAGACGTGTTTGTTAATAATTATATTGTAATTAATTTATTAAATTATAACTTGAGTTTAGGTCAGAGATACCGAAAACTAATTCGTTTTTTTTTTTATAGATTTTACATGGATTTTTACACTTTATCTATTAAAATGTTTAAATCAATGGAAGTTGTGCTAATGGGTTTGATTGGGTAATAAATATGAACAGGTTTAACATTGTCTATTTCTGTCTGCCTGCAAAATTTTAAATCTTACAAAAGATATCCAACATGAAAGATCTCCTTTCCGAAGGACCGAAGACTACCCTTGTATATTTGAGTTAAACTGCTAACCGGACCAATCTTCTTATAGCATCATATTATATTCTTAATAAAGAAATCGAAAGGAGTCGATAAAACAACTAAGCCTACAAAAAGTAGACACGAATTACCGAAATAAAGATAAAAAAATATATTTAAAAATCTAGTTAATAGGACATCAAAGCGTAAGCGAAAAAGGCTGGAGAAAAGTCAGTAGATACCGAATGTATAAGAGTGTATCAGCTATATCGGCTTTGGGAGTCTGAGTGGTCGTAGTCATCCAATTTTTTATTGAAGTATTGGCGTGGCATACCCACCTTTGAAGGGCATCGCCAACAACCTTCAAACCAAATCTGGTTTGAAATAGTTTTTAGATTGTGGGAGAATAGGATTACCACCGCAGCGAGTCATAGCATTTCGTATGAGGCAACTAATATGACACTGAGTAGTGAAAGCAACCCGTTACCTTCGCCAGTAAGCCAGGTATCCCCCTAGCGACCATCCAAGAGGAGAAGATGACTAAGACAGAGTCCAGTTATGTCTTGGGATTCGGATACTGAAATCCCCTTTCAAGTTCACCCTCCTAGATAACGGAATACGTCAAGGATCAGTTTTATCAGTTAAACTGAAAACTATAAAAAAGAATTGGGGTTTTTAGAGATAATTTCTAAAGAATAAAAATAAAAACTACACATGTTTTTTGTGTTTATTTTAGAATAGTTTTCAGTTTTTAAGAAAAATATTTGTAAAAATTTATTTTATGTACAAATTATATTATTATAAGTTTCCAATGAACACTCTTATTTTATAAGACAAATAAATAGATGCAAATGTGGAAGGACTTGTCTAAATCGACTCGTTTATTGGTGCTGATCAAGAATATATATATTTGGCTTAAGACAGAATTAGGTCAGCGATTCAGTCCCGGTATTGGAAAAATGACAGTAAAACAGGCATGTTTAACTTTAAAAATATTATTTGTATATTTGATACATTTTAAATTATATCCCAGTATTTTGTGACAATGTCGTTTTGTGGCAGACCAAAACTTGCTGGACGATCGTAGCTCAACGCGAACTGCTTCATCATTTTTTTCACCTCGTCGTCAAAGATCTGGGAAGGAAGACAAAATGTATATTTTTTTCTTTATTAATATTGTGATTATTTTGTTTAAATAAACTTGTAAAACTCCAAAGATAATAATTATATGAAATATATTTTATTTATTATTTATTTCCAGAATTGTTGTAAATTAGAATAAACGCTTAAAATGCAACGCTTTTCTTTTATAAACCCAACCATTTTTTCCCTATACTTACATCACACTCCTTGATTTCAAGCAGCGGTCCAAGATCCAACTCGAATACAGGCAAACTTTTGGATATGAAGCGTGCAGCATTGGCCACTTCGGGCACCGCATGCTTCTGCAGCAATAACATCTCCCAGAGGGAACTGTTAAGGGCTCCAGTTTTGACCGGGTCCAACTCGCGTTCATCGTAGGGATCCGAAATTTCCACAGCTGCAATCATAAATCATCAAAAATTAAATTCTTTACTTGCAGGAACAGATTGCCATACAATGCCACCTACCACTTGCTGCATCCGTTGCGCAAATAAGACGTTGCAGGCCCGTGTGCCGCAGCAATAGATTGCACACGAAACGTATCAATATAATCGCATCCTCTGTAGGGCTCTTCAGAGCAAGTCGGGCCAATCGCTTGACAAACGCGGCCACCAGATTTTCGGGTAAATGCGTCGATGTCAAAAATATGTCGGCCAAATAAAAAAGCCGAGCCTTGTACTTGTTATAAAACATCCTGGGATAGAACATGTTGTAGAGCTTCTGATACACATCCGGGTATGTAATATTCTGCTCTTGCATCAGCTTAAAAATGCCTTGCAAAGCAAGCAAAGCGATTGGTCCATCTGCGCAAACAGAAAGAAATTAGTAACTGTACAGATAATGCAAACCTATATAGATTATATATATGTGAATCTAACACTTACCGAACTGATGTAGTGAATCCATTAAGAAATCAGTCAACAATATGGGCTCGTCCAAGTGCGGGAATATTCGTTCCAAGAGCACGACAAGCACCTGACGATGCGCCTTCTCATCCAGAGCGCTGCATCTGGCAATGATGCGATTCCACACACTGTTCAAATGTTTGCGCGTCTCTTCGTATTCAAAGTTTGAATTTTGGTTTGTCTCGGTAAGATGATACTTGTTAGCACTTAGAACCGTTTTGCTCAAGTCCAGGGAATTGATGATGGCCAAAAAGTTTAGTGCCTCATTGGGCGAGTCAACGAAACTGACTGGCGCCAACTCAGGTAGCACTTGATAGGCCAACTGCAATATGTCCAGGCAACGGGCATATTTCTCAAAGGCCAGCAGAGCAGCTGGCGGTGTCGTCTCCGATGTGATAATGGATTGCAACATGCTGCGAAGACGTTCATCGGGCTGGGCATTGAGCTTGGCATACTTTGATTCGGCTAATATGAGTTGCATGCACACATTTAGTGCAACGGCAGACTCATCCTTCGACGAACTGGCCAAGCGGATTAGCAATTTGGACCACTCGCCATTGTAGTACTTTAGAAATGAACCATTTGGTTTGTTTTCTTTTGCCCTCTGTTTTAGTTTATCTTTTGTTTTTGCATTTAGTTTTGGGTTTGGTTTGATCTGCTCTGTGTCGGAACCATAGATGCATTTGCGCTTTAGCAGATTCTTGTAGATCATTTCGGTCAGATACATCTCGCCAATTGCACTCACATTCAATTTGTTCTACAAATATTACAATTAATATACATATATGTACGTAGTTTTGATGATGATAAACTGTCAATAAACTTACAAAGAGATTAATAATATGTTGCAGCACTTTCGCATCGGCAGTGCTGGCATTTAGAAATGCATTCACTTGCTTCTGTAGCTCTGGTGGCAAGCTCGTACGCTTTGTAGGAGCCATCTCTGCCACTGGCTCCTGTGGACGGGCTAATCTTTTAACTAGAAGCGAGTGTCGCATTGTAAACAATATTGGCGTGCTATCAAAATAAAACATGCGGTGTGCAAGTGTGCCAAAGCTGCCAACTTGCTGAAAGATTTAACACGCGTTTGGTCAAAATTAGTACATTGTTGCAAAATACATTCTGCTTGCTAACATGTGTGGCAAGCGTTTAAACATCAATTTCGAATAATTTGTTTGTAGTTTGTAAAATGCTCAAAATGAATGTAAGTGGGTTTACGCCCGTGCTGACACGCGCCGCGCTTGCGCTGAAGAAAACCGCAGACTGCGCCGAATTTAGGGCACTCGTCTTCCAGGAAGCGCCAGCGAAAACAAATACGGCGGAAAAAAAAACTGGCAAAACTACAAAGGATAACAAATCGCTGTCAAGCGGCGAGGCAGATAACGAGTTCAATATGACGAAGGCACGCAACGAAGTTCTCAATTTTGCTATGGCCAATCAGCGCACAATCAAAAACAAACGCAAAATGGAAATCGTTCAGCTGATCAAACTTGGCGCCAAAGCTCCAAAGAAGCCGTATCGGAACTACAAGGAACTGAAAGAGGAGCGGAAACGGCTCAAGGACAATCGTGAGGAGCGCAAGAAGTTCCATCAATTGGGCAAAAATCAAACGGGCGCAGCGAGTGTCAAATGCAACCAGAGCCAATCGCATCGCAATCATGCACAAAAGAAACGGGCCCCAGTTGCGAACATCAGTCAGCATTATGGCAAGGCGCAGGCCAAATTTAAAAAGCGAAATAAAAATTAATATCTTAAATTTTATTGTTCTTATTATCAAATTCGTTATAAACAAATGGATGCTTGGCACATTTGAAATAGGTATGATCGTGTGTTTAAATTGTATAAACAAAAGAAATGGGACAAATGTTAAAACTGTTTTTTTTCGATTAGTTGTATTCTGCTTGCTATAAATAAAATCAAAATAATAGAATTGTACAATTGTTGATTTCGAATGAACAAATGGCAGCTCCACGACCCACTTAATGGTGTTGCCAATCTACTCGATATCATCTGTTTTTGTTGTTGCGTTTGCTTCTATTATATTCTATTTTTTCGCTCTCAGTCGTGCGATTACGTGAACTCAGTTTGAAGTAAGAGTTGTTTTGGTAGTATTGCCATCAAAAATGAATGCAGCCCAACGCGCCGCCCTCAACCAGCTACTGCGTCGTGCTTACAGCCAAGCACAAAAAGGCCCATCTGGTGCAAAATCAACAGCTAGCAGCAAAGTACCCGCTGCATCCGCCACCACGCCCGTTAGCAATGTAACGGGTCTGAGCAGTGCCTGTGTGAAGCCGACATCAACGCCAGTTGGTCCCGGTGCCTCAGCAAGCAGCGCCTACAAAGTACCGGAATATTTCAGTTTCAACCGATTCAGTTTCTCTGAGGCCGAGGTGGAACTGGCCCAATTTCGTTGCCCACAGCCATCGGCGTTGAAAAAGTAGTTGTGTTGAAAAATGTGTAGTTAATGTGCAACCAACCAAACAAATGAGAAATGTAATTCATAAAATACATATATAATAAACGATGCTACCAAAATATATATTTACATATACATATGTACATCTGTAAACACAAGTAGAGCATTATCACATACATACACGCACAATATGTGCTTTTGGTATTGGACATGCCATTCGTGGCATGCCAACTCGCTAACCAAAGTTAGCAGCACGACATCGCAGGCTGCTCAGGTTAGCAGCCCTATGTTTTCCACTTTTTTTTTTACCCGCTCTCTTTTCACTTCTATTTCTCTTCACAATTTCAAAGCGAGTGGCAGTACTGTGGTGCTCTGGGTAATCGACATCGAAAATATTGAGCGCGGGAAGTGGTATTACCTCAGTTTCCACAACCCAATTTGTCTTTGCAAAGCAAACCCAAGTAAAAATTAATTAATTGTGTTCCATTTGTGTGGCAAATAATTGTGTCGAACAGACAAAAAAAAAAAACAAGGATAATAACAAACGATACGATTAGTTGCAAGTCTCAAGCCACGGGGTAGCAGTCTGTGTTTGTGCGTGTATGTGTGGTACAGTTGGGTAGAAAAACATTGCTGGCCTGGCAGCGCCACACAAATTGATGAGTTCCACAGCAGAGGTAAAGGCAACGCAAGCGAACCGAAGAACCAAAGAACCGAACAACTCTAAACAAAACAAGGTTGCATTTTGTTATTGCTGCTTACACTGCTTACGAGTACAACAGGCAATTAAAACAGCAAATCAATGCAAAATTAAATGAATGGCGTTGCCAATTTGCTGATATTATTCGCAAACAGGGACGTATCTTAAAACGCAATCGAACCAAGTGCAGTGAAAGTGTGCAGAACATAATTCACAAAGAAGTTTATGAAAATCAAAAACCTGAAAATGTAAAATGTAAGTGCAACAACCGTGATTAAATACACAACCCCATTAAAAATATATACAATTTACTTTTTAAGAGATAATTAAACATATGCATCACATTCTGTATATATATATATATGCATTTAGTTACACACACACACACACACACACACACACATATATATATATATATATATATATATATATATATATATTTATATTTATATTTATATTTATATATTTATACATATATATATATATATATATATATATATGTGTGTGCGTACATATACATATATCAATATCTATATATTAACATTAAATATATGTATGCGTATGTACACATACAACTGGCGCGCAAAAATCAGCGTATTTGTTAATAGAGCACCAAAAATGGGCGCCAGAGTTGTCGCACAATCAGAATAGCGATGAGTTCGTGAAGCGGCTTATCGTCACGAAATGAACACGAACCTACTTGAATAGTGTACACCCAATACTCAATAACAATTATCAAATTTCAACTTCATCATAGTAAAACATATGAAAAATAATTACATATCTAAATACAATTTTACATAAATAGAAAAGGAAGTTGATTCACATTTAAAGTCATTTCAACGTATTCACATTCACGGAGCGTATATAGACGTCCATCTCTGATTGAAAAGCCCATGTTGCCACTACTCCATATTTTCAATTTTGATTTGTTTTGTATACTTTGCGATACTACTACAAAAAAAGTGTAAACATTATTCTTAACTAATTACAGTGCACATATGAAAGATGCCAGCTGGAAAAAAAGCGGAAGCTGTGAAAGGAAAGACTCGACCGTGCATAGTATACGTTAAAAATTTAAAGGAATCTGAGACCACCGAAATAATTAACACGGCAAAACACATGAAAGCAGCGCGCATCACTGCACCCAAAATTGCGTCCACTAGGCGAACACAAAACGATAAGGAACGTCAGCTGGAGCAGCTGCGGCTGGACCTCAAACTGAAGCTGGAACGTGAGACAACGCGAGCGACGACGCGTCTCACACGCCGAGCCACTACCATTTCGGACGTCCAACGTTTGCCGCCGTCGCACAACAAACAGCAGCAGAACAATAACAACGACAACAGTAGCAGCATCGTCATCACCACCCCAATTGCGACACGCACTCGCAACGCAAAAGGCGACAACAATCCTCCCCCCTCCACAGTAGCAAAGTCAACACAGCAGCAGCAACAGGCCAAAATTGTGGCGGAAACTCCTCCATTGAATAAGCGTCGCAATACAGCGTTAATCGTGCCAGAGACGAGGACGTGTAATACAACGTTTATCAAGCGGCGACAACAGGACATCAACGTTACTGAACCGGCGACAAAGTCCAAAATGTACAAACAATTGAAAGCGGTGGCAACAAAAACTCCTGCTGCGGCAACGCCCCCACCAACAATTGCGGCAAGTCGATCGCGTCGCTCGATCAAACCGAATCCGAAATACGCCAGCGATGATATGGTCACGCCCAAATATGTGGCCGCCCTGTCCCAGGAAAGTCCCAACAAGCGGACGGTGAAACATCTATTCGCCGATGATGATGAGGACGACGATAATGATAATGACGACGATGAGGATGAGGATATGCGTGACCTAATTGAGGAAGATAACGATGATGAGCTGAACGATGTGGCATTCAATCCACAACTGCACAAGTCCGAGGACGATGATGACATCAGCGATAATGAGTTTGAGCAGCAGCTAATACGTGAAAAGGTGCCACCAAAACGTGGACGTGGTCGTCCACCAAAATCGGCAAATTCTGCACTCACCAGCGGTGCATCTAACGCATCCCAGGCGAGAAATGCTCAAGCCACCGGACGTGGCGTCAATCAAACGGGACGTGGTGGTGGTGCTGCTGGTGTTGGCATTACACATTTGCAACAGATGCGTCGCAACATGAACACGGCAGCAGCAGCCGCCGCCAGTCCGGCACGCTCATCCGCCGCCGGTCACATTAAGGTAATGCCGACTGTGGGCAGCAAGCGTAAGCTCGATGATACCAACGATACGGTCATTGCACGCAAACGCGTCGCCAGCGTTGCTGTTACTCGCTCCATAGCGCCCAGGGTCAATGGCCAAGGGGCCAAAACAACAACAATTGGTCTGACTAAACCGAAGATGACGGTGGGCGGCAACACCAATAGCAACACGGGTGGATTGCGCATACAGCAGACGACAGCAGGTGCTGGCAAGGAGCGTCAGATGTCGCCTTATAAGCAACAGTATACACAACTGATTCGGCGTTCGCCGGACGCAGTGGGTCGATCGTCGGGCTCCGCAGCCAATGCACTAAAAATGCAAAAGGCAAACGAAAGTGATGATGTACCCACTTTCACAATTGTCAATATTGAGGACATTATCAATCAGGACGATGTGCGAATTTCGCGATCCTCCTCCACAACCAACAACAATACCAACAAGACGAAGAAAATGGTGCAATCAGCTGCACGCAACAACAGCAGCATCAGCAGCAGCTCACGCAAGAATCAATCCCCCCAGCAGCAATCTACGCCCACAACAGCAATAGGTAGCCGAAATAGCAATAGCATGCAGAGTAACAATTTAACAACAAATCGAAGATCAACAAATGCGGCGTCAACGGCAGCTAACGCAACAACAGCAGCAGCAGCAACAACAGCAACATCATCATCATTATCAACAGGAGGAGGAGGTGGTGGGGCTACAAAGCAACAATTGTTGGTTAATCATCATCGCAGCAAGCAGATGCCACTGATGGTTGCCGTGGGTCAAACAAAGCCACGCCCACGCATCTTAAATGCCGAAATGGGCAAGAAAATGCAACCGATGACAAAGCCACTGATGAGCATGGGCAAGGAGCTGTGCCCGACAACCGATGGCAATGATAGCGACGACGACGATGATGATGATGCAGATGATGATGATGATGAGCAGGAGGATATTAACAATGAACTGGCCGAGGATGACATAACCATATCACCACCAAAACAAGCACAACAACAACAATCATCGAGCACAACTCAGACGCGGATTTTGCGTCGTGTGCAGAATACAAAATTGTTGACCAATCGCCGGAACGTGTTGTCGACTGCAACCACAATAAATGCCAGCAACAATCAAAGGCAACACCAACAGCAACAGCAGCCACATCACCAGCGACAGCAACAACAGCAACACAAACAACAACAACAGCATAAGGAGCTTAGTACGGAACGTAAGCTGACCAAGCTGTTGGGCGATAACAGCGATGATGATGTCTTTAAGAAGCCGGCGTGTTTGTCCAGCTCAATGTCGTCGCAGCAACAGCGTCGGTACAAGGAGAATGCCGGCGAGGATGCAGCAGCAGGAGCAACATCGGCTGCAACATCATCAGCCGCTGAGCCCGTCATCGCCGCCGCTGCTGAGTCGAAAAATTCGAAATATTTTCCACCCGAGACAATTACATACTGTAAGGAGGATGGACGCATTGTGAAGAAGATAACATGCTATGAGACCTGGCATGTGATTGGCACACCCAAAGAGTCAGCAAATAAGTCACGCCAGCAAAGCACCTGCCTCGACCTGCCGTTGGTTAAACTGGCCAATTTTGCGTCACGTATCAAGGTGCCATCGACGAAATGGACGAGTAAGGTGACACTATATAAGCTGCCACAATCGCTGATGCAGCGCCAACCAACGATGGCCACCTTCACCGGTGATCTAAAGACCTATAATATACCCGAAGAGGAGCGACACAAATATCAGCCCTCGTGTGTACTCTTCCGTCGATCCGTGATCGATCGCACCAAATGCCGTGTGCCCTTCGATCGTGCCATCATATTCAAGAACAAATGCTTCTACACAAACATCGAGGGCAAGCATGTCAATCTGTTGGGTGCACCCGAGGTGGTCAACACTGTCAAGGATGTTGAGTTACTCATCGATATTGTTGATTCCCTCTCGCTGGCCAGCGATCTCGTTGAAGTCGTCACCTCCAATTAGGCCAACGGTTCACTTCTCCCCAGTTGGGTGTGTCGGCTTTTTTTCTTATGGGGAGTTTGTGGTTGTGGGTGCAATGTGTGACGATATATATATGTAGCGATTATACATATATATTGAACACACACATACATGAGTGCATGTTTGTCTGAACCGGGACACACATACATATATAAATATAAACGTATATATATATTTTTTAAATTATACATATACAATTGTAATAAATAATATTTTTTTTTATTCGATTTAAATTAGTTGTAATAGTTACTTTAGCATAATAGTTACCTTTATCTTTTCGTTATATCTACATACATATAAATAATAATAATAAAAATAAATATAAAAAAACAACACGGAATTGTAAAGATTGAAATAATGTAAACTTCACTAAATCCGATTCAGGCCCGAATCCCGCTATAGATATATATAGAATGCATTATTTTGGGAAATACTAAGCATGCCTCTCGGACGAACGACTCAGTGTGAAATCTATAGTTTTAACAAATAATTTAACAATAACGATTGTATGTAGACATATTTCATATTTTGAGAGACAAAAAAAAACAAAATCACTTTTTTAAATTGCAATTACTGTATGTAACAAGAAAAATAATACTTTTATTTCTATGTAAATCGGTTGAAAATTTGTAAACGACTAACATTTAATACATTTTATTTATATGTAAAGCTATTATGAAAGATGTAATCAATAAAATGATTGAATTTTATTACTTTGTAAACTATCAAAATATTATCAGTGGTTGGGCCAGAATGAAAATTTCGTAATCTATTTCTACGATTTTCATAACAGTCTGTACAAAAGTGTTTTAGCCAGTGTTGTTCATACATATTTCAAAAGTTCAAAAAGAAAATCAAATACCAGAACACGTTAGGTTTTTGAGTCACTTCAAATATCAATCAATGTTTATGTGCATATGTTGTACAAACTAACGTAATCGATTAACGTTTTAAAGTTGTAGGACATATAAATATTTTATAGAGTTGTCGTTCGACAAATAATTTTCAAATATTTATTTTATTCAATGCCTTGGAGCACAAACCTAAGATATCTAAAACTAATCGCCCTAAACCAGTGTATCCATATTTTAATCAGATAAATATTCAACTTCAACATCATTGAACTTGAACGGCAGTTCATTGTATATTTATTGTACCTCTATATTCAGTAAAAATAATATTAGCAAAATGTATGTACACACTAATTGTATAGATATTTACGTGTAATAATTATCGATTCATGTATAGAATTTGCATGACAAGCATCGATATACACTATGAGTAGAAAACAAGGAAATAAATTGGTGCATCACAGTTATCTTTCACAACAAAATATGGCCTTTTAAGAAATATTTAGCAAAGAAATTGTCATTTTTGATTAATTTACGTAACTTTGTCCATCTGAGTATGTTTCATGCAAATGCATATCGATAACTATCTCAAGTGTGATTTTGTCTTTTGTGTTTGCTGAGCGTTGCAGCATCCCTGGTTCGATACGCGTATCGATATCAGTCTAGCGCTGTCAATTATTTACCTATATATATATATTTTGTCTCCCAAAACTATAATTATAAACGCCCAAAAAAAAAAACAATTGTACACGATATTTGCGAAGTGTACGGAAAAACGCGTGCAAATGCTAAGAAAGCATTAATGACCTGCAATAGAAAAAGCAGTACAAGGCCTAAGGAGGAGGAGGAGCTGCCTGCTGCGGTTCCATTGACAACCCAACCCAAAAAAGCATAAGCGAGAGCAGAAAAGAGGCAAAAAAAAGGGAAAAAGGAAAAAAAAGGGAAAAACTAGAAAAATAGTCGTGTGTGTGTAACGAAAAGTGTCGGCTATAAATACATACATATATTTAAAGTACATTAGTTGATGCACACATAGACATACACACACACACGTATATATTGAAATACATATATATAAATCATAATTATTAGTACGTTTCATACGAATTTAATAAGCAACAGCAGCCGCAATGGATACAGAGAGACCAAATGCCCAAGAGACGAAAGTCATTTATCATATTGACGATGAGAGCACACCGTATTTGGTTAAAATACCAATACCGTCCGCTCAGGTCACGCTCAAAGATTTCAAATTGGTGCTCAACAAACAGAACAACAATTACAAATACTTTTTCAAATCGATGGACGCCGATTTTGGTGTGGTCAAAGAGGAGATTGCCGACGATGCAACAATTTTGCCATGTTTCAATGGACGCGTCGTTTCGTGGCTTGTCTCCGCCGATGGCACCAATCAGTCCGACAATTGCTCCGAGCTGCCACCGAGCGAATGCGAGATGCGTGTTCGTAATCATTTAGCACTCCAGCAGCAGCATCAACATCAGCAACAACAACAACACCAGCAGCAGCAACATCAACAGCAGCAGCAACAACATCAACAGCAGCAGCAACAACATCAACAGCAGCAGCAACAGCAGCAGCAGCATAAGCTTGGACCGTTGCAAATGTTGCAACCGCCGCCACTCACATATCAATCGGCCTCGGTGCTATCTAGCGATCTGGACTCGACGAGCCTCTTTGGTACGGAATCGGAGCTAACATTGGATCGCGATATGACAGACTATAGCAGCGTGCAACGGTTGCAGGTGCGTAAGAAGCCGCAGCGACGCAAAAAGCGAGCGCCCAGCATGTCGCGCACATCATCATACAGCTCGATAACCGATTCGACTATGTCACTGAACATTATTACCGTCTCCATCAATATGGAGGCTGTCAATTTTCTGGGCATATCGATTGTTGGCCAATCGAATCGTGGCGGCGACGGCGGCATCTATGTGGGCAGCATTATGAAGGGTGGCGCTGTTGCGCTCGATGGTCGCATCGAGCCGGGCGATATGATTCTGCAGGTGAATGATGTGAATTTCGAGAATATGACTAATGATGAGGCGGTCCGTGTACTTCGTGAGGTTGTACAGAAGCCGGGGCCCATTAAGCTCGTAGTTGCGAAATGTTGGGATCCAAATCCGAAGGGTTATTTCACTATTCCGCGAACGGAGCCGGTGCGTCCAATTGATCCAGGCGCATGGGTGGCGCACACACAGGCGCTAACCTCGCACGACAGTATTATGGCGGATATACCGGAGCCAATCAAGGAGCGGCTCGATCAAAACAATCTCGAGGAGATTGTCAAGGCAATGACAAAGCCGGATAGCGGACTCGAGATACGTGATCGCATGTGGCTAAAAATCACCATACCAAATGCATTCATTGGCGCCGATGCTGTCAATTGGGTGCTAGAGAATGTCGAAGATGTGCAGGATCGGCGCGAGGCACGTCGCATTGTATCGGCAATGTTGCGCAGCAATTATATTAAGCATACGGTCAATAAGTTGACATTCTCCGAGCAGTGCTACTATGTGGTGAATGAGGAGCGCAATCCGAATTTGCGTGGCCAGATGCATCCGCTGGGGCATGGGCATGGGCACGCATTGAGCCATGCGGATACGGAGAGCATTACCAGCGATATTGGGCCATTGCCAAATCCGCCGATCTATATGCCATACTCGGCCACGTATAATCCAAGTCACGGCTATCAGCCGATACAGTACGGCATCGCCGAGCGACACATCTCGTCCGGTTCGAGCAGCTCCGATGTGCTCACCAGCAAGGATATCTCTGCATCGCAATCCGACATCACCTCTGTCATCCATCAGACCAATCAGCTTACAATCGCTGCGCATGGCTCCAACAAATCCTCGGGCTCATCAAATCGAGGCGGCGGCGGTGGTGGCGGCGGAGGCGGCAACAACACCAACGATCAGGATGTATCCGTATTTAATTACGTATTGTAGAAATATTTTTTGCAATGAAATTGTGTATGTTTATTATTAATTAATATAATGATTCTTTTTATACATATACGAGTATACAACAAACAAACAAACAATATAATATGTATGTATATTTATAAGATGATCATAATGATAACGATGATGCATATGATGATAATGTTGATGCAGATACGCTGAAGATTAGCGCGAATTGCGTTTGTGTTTGCAGACAAAATGAGAGAATGTTGCGTGGTGGATGTAAGGATGTAAGCCAGTAAAAATGAGTATAAGAATGAGATGATAATTTTGAATAAAGTTCTAAGAATTTAGTAATCAAAAAAAAAAATTAATAAACAAAAAAAATATAATATAAATAAATTATTCTTGTCAACTTTTAATATATTATTGTAATGGGCCTCAAAATTCGAATTCCTTGTTCACATTTCGCGTCTTATTTTTCAAATTTTATATATTATTAGAATATTGCCTTTTTTTCGACTCTTTCAATAGTTGCAACTATTCGAATTTACTTCATATTTTAAAGTTGAAGATTATCATCAAATATCCAGTATAATTTATGAATAACTCATCTAGATTCTGAGATCTGAGTCTGAGCAGCTTGTGAAGCGTTTTTAAAGCAATTTCGAATACGTTTGATTTTCCCTATGTAAGCATTGTATAATATGAATTTCGAAAATATTCTTGCTACTACTCACTGGACTGCAATATAAGTCCAATTATCTGTACTTAAAGTGAATGCTACGAATAATTGATTGAACTTCAAAACTTTCTTTGAGTCATTGTAGAAATGCCAACGAATTTGGCGCAATATATATATAATATATATCACATAGATAACAACTGCTGACTAACAACAACTGGTACAAGTATACTAGCAATGTTTGTGTTTCACTTTTAAACTGACCGCTCAATTTGTTACTTTCCAGCACTGGACTCTTAATCGAGACCGATAAGTGTGCAGTTATCGCATTTAGAATAGTCGTGTGTGGGCATCGAAATCAGAGTAAACAAACAATCCACGCTTGTGGAAAAGCATCACAATAACTGATAATACACCGAAAGAAATTACAAATCGTCTACGCTAGGCATACCATAAATACCGATCGATTGAGGGATAACAACGCTAAGCCCAAGTCAAATATGTCAACAGAGGTGGAGACTGTCACAGCGGCTGATAAATTTGCAGCGAACGCTGAGGAATTGGAAAACTATTATTTAATGCTTGAATCTGGTAATATACCAGAACTGCAATGGCAATTCCCCGGAAGACGACCGCTCTCCCCAGACGCCAATGCCGGTAGCAACCACAAGGAGTTGGAAGCCGCCACCGAGGCCGTCGAGCAAGAGTGAGTAACTCCACTCACAATGAAAACGGTCAAATTTATTTACACACAATTCCAAATATTTTACGAATCGCAGGCCACAAAAGGCAAACGATTTCGATTTCAGTGACGATGTGGCACCCACTCAAATGCGTGTTCGAAGCCAAACCTCGACGCCAAAATCGGCAAAGAAAAAGACGGCAAACTTTGCCGGCGTTATGGAGACACTGAAAAAGAAAAAAACTGAGGGCTCATAGTGGAGGTGGACGCGACCCTAATTTATTTGTTTTTGCCGTTCCGACAAATCACGAAGATTTCAGATTAGTCCTCATGCCAGGGCAAGCTCAACTTTTAATGTCAATTATAATATACTTAATGTTTTTGTTTTCAAAAACCTTTCGCTTCTGGCAGATGGCAGATAGATTATTCAAAATGTTCTTAGAAACTTCCTGTTTTTGTTTTTATAATACGACCTTTCTTCTTCTTCGGTGCACTTGTAGCGTTTCCTTATAAGATTTTGAGATTTTCTGTATATAGATTTGCAATATGCAATTTTACTTTTAAATGGTGACAAAAAAATTACAATAGTTTTTAAAAATGTATAATCAATGTCAACTAATTTTGTAGTATATGTTTTCCCTGTATATTTCTAAAATCCAAAAATATACCACTTAATGTCATATAGATGGAGTTGTGTTTTTTTGCATGCTGCTTGAGAGATTATATTTGAATCATGATAATTAAGATAATCGTTAAATGATGCAAGATGTTGTATTTAGAATTGATGTAAGCACTTTATAATTCTATGCATTAAGTAAATAAATATATCAAGCAATCGTATAACAAATAAATTTTTATTTAATTACTTGCTAGAATCACATATACAACCAAATTATTCCAATTATTAAAACACTTAACTGCATGATATTTTGTAATCGGTGTAGCTTAATCTATTCAACCGATCAAATTTGATTAACGTTTAACAAATGCATTTTAAGCAATTTACGAATTAGACAAGAAAGCAAAATACATAGACAGTGTTTATTTGACTGATTTCCTTTGCAACATTTTTGTATGGCCATCTCTTTTTAATATGATGTCTCTGTCTTTTTCGTTGATCGTAAAAGAGACGTATAAATGTAACTATAATAAAAACATATGTTCATATACACGGGCAGTATATAAATTTAATATATGAATACCGATGAAAATTCATACATTTAATGCACATATTTTTTCGATCAACGAATTACTTGTATATTTTACATTATTAAGCTAGATTAGAGCATACAAGAGATTTGTTTAAATTAGAAGAGATTACTATAAATTGGCAATATCTATTTTCAATCGACATTATTTTTGTTTTAGCTAGGAAGCAATTTAATGGGCTGGTTGTTCTTTTTATGTTATATGTATTTGAGTTATGTTCTCTACCATGTAGTCAATTTTGAATACTTTTTTACTATTAATATCTATCTATCTATTAAATATGAAACCTAAAGTTCTTAACTCCTTACAGCTTTATATTGGATCATATTTGATTTGAATTGTTTGCCGTGGGAAAGCCTTGATAAATTCCATTAGTTAGATATGAGTGTTGCCCTATTCTGGAACATTTCTAAAGGAATCGTGTAGTTATTTTACTGGGTCTTATTTGTTGTTTGTTGCTGTATATCTTTTCGAAAGTTTGGGGCAATTGGTGGCGTTTTTCACACATATTTCGGGTAGTTTTGAAATCGGTTTTCTAGATGGTTTCTATAGGCAAAAATTCTTTATGTTGTTTTTTTTGATATTTTAGATTCATTCCTTTCAAATATATGTACATATATAAATGTAAATATATGTAATATAGCAATCTGTGCGTGGGAACTTTCATATTTTTGTCTTATATAGACTCATAATTACAAAACACGTATTTTGGCCAATAGAATTTAAGTTTTTAAGATTGTATTTTAAATAATTTGGATTTGAAATTTCCTTTTACTTTTACTACTATTGCTAATATGCTGACAGCTAGTAAAAATATTCATTGAAATTTTATATATGTTTGTAAATTGTTTTTGTTTTATTATTGATTTAAAATGGCATATATAAAGCATAATTGAATTAAAGTGTAATATAAAATGTCAATTTAATTCTTTTACATAATATACATAGACATTATCATTACAACTATAGTTTTAGCTTCAGCTTTACATAAAAACGATTAATTGATTCGCCTGATTAGGATTCAGCATATATACGTAAGTGCCTGCGCATCATCGTGCATGATTCACATGTATTCACATTTTGAATAACAAACATACTACATACATACATATATATCAAGGCTAAGCAATATTCAACAATGTTGTCTAAAAGTTGTAACAAACTAAAGAGATTTTAAGGAGGATCTGAGTGCGATTCGTTAATGCAATTGAACATATACATATATATATATACATATATTATTATAAAAGTGAAATTTCGATAGTGATTTAGGCAGAGGATGGTTGTGAGAGAGAGGGAGAGAGAGAGAGAGAGAGAGGGAGAGGGAGAGAGAGAGAGAGAGAGAGAGAGAGAGAGAGAGAGGGGAAACGGTAAGATAAGTCAGTTTAATTCCAAGCGAAACCTGGTTGCGTTTAAAACGTATGTGTATTAGTTAGTGGCTAAGATATAAAGAATAACAACTTAAAATAATAAAACATCAACAATGCAATTCTTCTGTTGCTGTCATCTTTACCCGGCCTGCCTAAAAAAAATGACCAATTTGTGTTTTTGGTCTTGGTGTTTTATGTGCTCGCTTTCTAATTCCGCCATTAATGTTGCGTTTTACTGCTGCTGCTGCTACTAAATGCGATTAATCAAATATTATTCATGTAATTCATCGTCGCACGATATGCTCCGGTTTAGCAACTGTGGCATTTGTTGCTGCAGCTGTTGCTGCTGCTGTTGTTGCTGTGAACTCCCCGCGGTAGCAGCAACATTATCTCCCATCTCTCGTGTTATGATTTGTATAATTTGTTGAAATGTTGGACGAGATTTGGGCGTTTCATGGAAACAGGGTCGCATTAGCTCGTTGTATACAAAGTCCGAGCATAGCTCCGGCTTTGGTAATCTGCAATCAAATCAAGCAAATTGATTTCAGTCTAACAGTCGAATACAAATAAATACTATATTTAGTAATTTACACATACCTTTCACCCTGGCGCAGACGCTTGAGAAACTCGTCCGATGTCAATTCGTGGCCTGGCGACAAACATGGATCTTCGCCGCGTGAGAACATTTCAAAAAGCGTTACGCCATAACTCCACACATCCGAATATGAAGAGAATTTGCAGGTTTCAATGGCCTCCGGCGAGAACCTAAATATATGAAACAAACAAAATTGTCAAATTTTGTTGTTTTTTTTTTTTTTGTTGTGGCAATTTAATACTCACCATTTAATTGGTATGTCGCGCGCACTGACGCCAATGTAATAGCCATCGGCATTGGCAAACTGGGACAGGCCAAAATCAGAGATTTTTACACATGAACGATCGACTAGAACGTTGCGGGCAGCCAGGTCACGATGTATGAGACCCTTGCCGGACAAATAGTTCATACCCTGCAATCGATAGCAAATACCGGTTAAATCAATGTTGAATTTTGACAAGATGACAAGCGATGGAAAAAACTTACGCGGGCTATGTCTAGGGCAAAATTGAGTAGCCGAGTATTGGTGAGAGTTGGCTTGTAGGACTTCAAGTATACGACAAATGAGCCAAATTCAAAGTATTCCATGATGATGCTCAGCGACCTTTCGGCCCAGTACTTAAACTTGACAACATTGGGATGATCGAGTTTGCGCATGATACTCATTTCGCGCTCAAAGTCTTTGGTGACCTGCATGGGTTTTAGCTTCTTAATGGCCACTTGCTCTTTGGGACGATCCTTATCATAATATTCGATTTCGCCCTTATATACGGTGCCGTAATGCCCATGACCAATCTTGTCCTTCTCAAGATATATAACCTTACAGTCTTCCAGCGGCATCACCTGCGGCAGATCAAGCGAATTTGGAAAGAATTCACCGCTCACGCCATAACACAGAGATGCGTCGTCGACTGGACCTTGTCTAGGTAGCCCATTACAATTAGGATAATCGGGATAATCGGCTACATTAAAAAAAAACACATATATATGTATAAGAATTAGTTTTTAGTAATTGCTGATCTAAAATGTACTCACGTAGTTCATCTACATGCGCGTAGTCTCTAAGTAAGCGTTTTTTAATATCACTCAAGTGTGTAAATATATCGTGGTGATTGAACCGTTTGTCGGGATCATCGCCCCAGCCGTCCATAATAGCTTTGTACATTTCACTTGGGCACAATCGCTGATCCAGCTGCTTGAGTATGTTGCCATCGATGGAACGATTGCGCAAGAGATCGCATTGTTTCAGTTGAGTTAAGTCAAGCTGACCGCGTGAGAAGATCTCATAAATGGTGGTCGCAAATGCCCACAATTGTGTGCTCGGGTCTTGTTTGGCTGCCTCCAAGTTATTATAATACTTTACTGGTATCCAAGGTGAGCTTCATCGTTTAGAAATGATATATTATAAATATATATATAAATATATATATATATATATATATATATATATATATATATATATATATATATATATATATATATATATTCATATGTATTCCGGCATACTTACTCGAATTGCTTGTAGGGACGCGGATAGCCGGGATCACTAATTTTGGCATCTAGTACATACTTGTCGGGATCGTATTTGGTAACATGCAGATTCGCACAGCGTATATAGTTGTGTATTATTTTATTATCATCCAGATAGTGGATGCCACGCACCAGGCCATGCATCACGTCCAGCAGACAGAACATGCTGATGTCCCGATGATTCTGTAGGAATTTATTAAGCGGCCCATATTTCGAGTACTCCAATACCATCATATATGGAACGGATAGTGTAAGCCCATGCAATTTTATAAATTGTGGTGACTGTATCAGACTCCATGTGTTCACCATTTTCGTAAATTCCTGAAAATTCGCATCATATCGCAGCATTTTCATTGTTACAGGCACATCCTTAATTGTGCCTTGCTGTATCCAGTCCCCTCTCACTGTGTACACCTTGTCATCATCGCTGGAAGTCACCGAGTCTGCATTTGACAGAAAAATAAAACCAATGTATGTTTACGCTTAGCATTACCTAGTAACAACGAATTCTATGTGCCCTTTCAGACCGGAGTTAATCTAAATAATATTATTATGTTTTGGATTTATATGTTTTCTGTTTCACGACGAATTATAATAAGAATTACAATATAATACTCAACAAAGGCATATATAATTGTCGATTGAGTCAAGCATACTTTACCTGGATACCATCGTAGGTCGGATTTGGGAATGAATAACTGAGGATTACGTCTTTGTAATTCGCCTTCAGTCAATTCCGTATCAGTCTTTTTGGATTTCAAATTTTTTGGCAAAAGGAGCAGCAACAACGACGGTTTATCGTATTTGGAGGCCGGTATTCGTATACGATCCGTGCTATCTGTGCGTATAAATTGCGCCAGGTCTGGCAGCTTATCAAAGGTCCGCTCTTCGCCTTGATAGGCCAGCTTCCATTGTTGATCCTTTTGTATAATCTTAAATGTTTCCGTATGGCATCTCTCATGATTGCTGTTCCTCGCCACACTATCAGTGTTACGAGACGAATACGAATATTTATAATAAATATAGTTATTGATATGCATTGAGATTACATACATTTTAGTATTGATGTCAATATAGTATGTGTTATACTCTCGCTCGCACTGCCTCACTATATAGCTGCCGCATTTATCGCCATTCTCGCGCAGTTTCCCAAATGAGTATCCACCACCGATGGGCCCATGGCAATATAAACGCTCCAGTTCCTGCAGTGATGGTGTCTTGTATGACGGACACAAGTCCTGCATCCATTTGACCGTCAATCTAAATATTCAATTATTATTGTTATTACTGCACACCGGCATTACAAAGAACAAGAGAGAACGTAAATACTTTGATACCATAAATTAATCCAGCGGATAACATGTAACAAAGAAATGGGCTGGTGCAGCCAAGAAGTACTCAAATTGCGGTAGATATAAGCTAGTAACTTTCCTTCCAAGTTTGGTAACTGTAGCTATTAAATTGCTAGAGATATAAGCTTCTGGGAATTCTGGAGGCATGAGTAGGCGTCGCCAAAAAACATTGGAGAATGATCTTAGTAATCTACCTTCCAAGTTTGGTAACTGTAGCTCTCAAATTGCGAGAGATATAGGCTTTTATCGTTTTTGTGGGCCGGGTTACATTTTTTTTGTTTTGGATTTACTAGCAATATACATTTCAAATTTGGCGATTCTATTTTCAAATTTCTAGGGCCGAAGTTCCTAGGCGTGGTCTGAATATATATATGCAGATCCTTGGAGCAGCAACTTACCTTCCAAGTTGGTTCAGTCTTTTTTTTTAAATTGTGGGAGATAGGCGGGTCGTATCACTCCAATAAACTTTGTCTGACGTGGGCACAGACCAGAATGTGTTCCAAGTTTCAAGTCTCTATCTCTAAGGGTGTCGGACGGACATTGCACAAAACCAATATACTATGATAACTTCGGTATCAAAGTATAAAAACAAAAGAAACAATGTTAAATCGAACCTTGTATAAATGCTCAGATAGGATATGAATGATTTCATTTCGTGCTCGGTTTCGAAGCGCATGTGATAACCCTTGGGGAAGCCAACACTCTCCAAGCGCACCAGTTTATCGCTTTCCTTGTACAGCGAGAATATGTCTTCAACAACGGCCACAAGACTCCACTGCAAATTGAAAGAGTTCAGTTTAAGAGAGGAAGAGAGAGAGAGAGAGAGAGAGAGAGAGAGAGAAAGAGATAGAGAGAGAGAGATAGAGAGAGAGAGAGAGAGAGAGATAGAGAGAGAGGGAGATAGAGAGATAGAGAGAGAGAGATAGAGAGAGAGAGAGAGAGACAGAGAGAGATTTGCAGATTGTGGTTGTTAGATTAAAGCCTCGATCTCTCGATCTGCAAAGATGTAAGACGAGGTAGACGCACCTTAAGTGTTGCCTCTGATGTGACGCGTGCCACTTTGAGGCCCGGCTCGGATGAATCATGGAAGCAAAGACGCACATAGACTGGTATCGTGTTCGGCTGCTGCTGTATGGGTCGATTCCGATTGCTGGACTGTGTCTGATGCGGATGCTGTTGTTGTTGTTGATGATGCTGTTGTGGTTGTTGTGGTTGCTGTTGACCCGGGCAGAGCGAATGATTGCCTGTCATCGTTGTGGAGAGCGTTGCATTGGAGCCACTGATAAGTGTTGAGGTGGATTGTGTACGCGTTGAATTTCCACCGATGCTGCCGGTGCTTTTGTCGGGCGGCAACGATAATGGTTCCGTTGCCGATTCATTTGGCAAATACTCGACGGTGGCCTTAAATTGTTCGGTGAGATAGGTGGGCGCCAGGTGGCAAATTTGATGGACATAATGCCATTTGAGGGTATCGCAATTAAATTGATCTATGCTCATCTGGCGAAAGGATCGGCGTATTTTCGGCCATACAAAGATGCGATGGGCACGCCACAAGGTGTGCGGCAGATACGATTTATACGCCTTCTCGATGGCCTCGGCCTGCAGCTGCTTCTCATCCTTGTCGATTATCATGTCCATGACGGCCAGTCCCATCACCTTATCCTTATGCTCCGGATAGCGTATTTCGTTAATCTGTTCGTGCAGCATATCGTATCGCATCTGATGATACAAATAATTTTGGCACTCCGCATCAATTGCCGACAGCTGACGATCCAGTTCCGGGACACGGAAACGCATCCGGAGACAATAACGAAAATTGCAATTCAATTGCTCGCCGGGCAGTTGCCATTTGTGATTGGCCTCTAAGGTGCGTGGCGTAAGGCCGGCACCAGTTTTACCATTGTTGTGCTCTCGTATACCAAAGAGGAGGACCGCTGCGGGTAGGATTTCCATATGGCGGCACATTGCCGTGCATACCTCCTCGCAGAGTAGCGATGGCGAGTACTTCTCGTAGTCCTGCATGCGGTAATTGTAGATGTGTATGAGGCCATCGTTATCAATATTTTGACTTGAGCTTCCGCTCTGAAGCGAAGCTGTTGCCAAGCTGGCGCTATCAGCCAATGAGGTGCGTCCACTGCTGCTGTCGTCCATTGTGGCTGCCTGGCTCGCTGACTCTCCCAGGGGGATGTGCTGTGCCTTAGCGCCTACGCTTGCACACACATACACTAAATTTCCAGCGGATTGATAATATATATATTCTTTTTTCTTCTTTCTTATCCAAAATAAAACAATTGTCAGATATACAATTTTCGCCTATTTTTGGCTTGGTTCGCGTCTGCGCCGCTGCCTCATTAATGCACCGTTCTATTGTGATCACGCTCGCGCACTTATTAGCTTTTACCGAAACCAACTAACTACGATGCACGAGAAAAAAAACAAAAATGAGAATATTAACACAAAAAATAAATATATGCAGTTGAAAAAGTATGCAGTATTACCATTGGATGTTTTGTCTCTCGCCATTACTGACATCCCAAAAATATCGATAACTTGTTGCAGCGTTGCGTGATTATCTTTTAGAGCACTCTCGGTATTTTCTGTCAATACGATGGCAACTCTATAGCACATCTGTGTCCGTATTTATATAACCTCAAAAAAACAAAAACTAGAAATTACAAGTTTCGGGCGAGAAAAAACTGTTACATTTTGTGCGTACAAAAATTCACTGAAAACCTTAACAAAAGCCAATAAACATACATAATAGCAGCCATGTCCGATTATGAGAACCAATCCGCCAGTGATAAGGAACTGCAGGAGTTTATGATGATTGAAAAACAAAAGGCGCAGGTCAACGAACAGGTACGTAAAAGCTATAAAATATATTTAATACCAGATATATGTATAAATATCAAATTTTATGATTGATTGACAGATACATGAATTTCATGGGATCTGCTGGGAGAAATGTATTGGAAAACCAAGCACTAAACTCGACCATGCAACAGAGACATGCCTCAGCAATTGTGTGGACCGCTTTATCGATACCTCATTGCTGATAACCCAGCGATTCGCTCAGATTCTACAGAGACAGAGCTCTGGTGGCATGTAGACCATTAACTATCTCTTAACTAGTCTCCGCTCCTAGTGCACAATAACAACAACAGCAGCAGCAACAACAAGAACATGAACAACAACGATGATGATAGCCATGAACACAATTTGGACCTTGTATTAACAACTGGATTCAAGTGGAGCCCATGTTCCATTATATAATATATATATCCTCAAAAATTACCTTGTGGGAAGTTGATGTGGAGTCAATCTGGTGCAAAATTTGTATTCTGTATGTGCTACAAAACGACAAAACAACAAAATTCTAAAACCAAAAAAGAAAAACCATAACATGCAAATAAGACATTCAACTACATGGCCTAATATTTTATTAATATTGTTTTTTTTTTGTTCCCCAAAGGTCGATTATTTGACAACACAAATAAACATTGCAGTCAATTTTAGTTAACTAATCCTATTTATTCTATGGCTGTTCTCGTTGCGCTTTGTTGTTTTTTCAGCTGACGATACAAGTCGATAATTTTGTTGCGCTCCCCTTCGAGCAGTTTGCGCGTGGCAGCTGGTAAATCCTTCCGTTTGCCTCTCAACTGCAACTTGGTGGGCACATAACTCTTGGTCTGTTGTGGTGGTAGTGTTGGCATCTGCTCTTCTTCTTCTTTCTTCATCAGCGACTTGAGCAATAGATTCGATTTGCGGCCAGGCCGCGGCACAGTCTCGTTGCGGTTTGCCTTGCGCGGCAGCGTTTTTATCGTTGGCGGTGCATGCACCACCTCACCAAATTGAAACACATCAGTCTTATACTCCAAGACGTCTGGTGCTTGCTATGAATTAGGCGAATTGTTTGAATTAATGATAGAGAGTAGCACACAGATTTTATCAATTATGATTTTACCTGTTGTTGTTGTTGTCTGGCTTCTTCGTCGGCTTCTTTGCATGCACGTTTGATTAGCTCCCGGCGGGTCTTTGCATCCATGCCGGGCTTTACAATGGCCGCATTCGGTTTGCCACATTTATTTTTTAGATTGTGACGCTCTTTTTGCTTCTGCTTGAGCAGCTCATCGATCTCGTTTTTGGGTCGCTTCTGTAATGTTATTTCGCCCGTTGTCGGATTGCGTATGATATTAACACCATATTTGGCCTCATATTGAGCCTCTCGCACAGATGCGCTAGTTATGCGGTTTACCCGCCGCAAATATTCCTCATTTGTCTCATCGGCAAACTGCTTAATATTTATGTTTTTTTTGCTGCCTGCTGCTGCGGCTGCTTGAGTCTTTTTTGTGGCAGCAGCCCCTTTAGGCTTATCCTCTTTGCCAATGGTACCCATCTTTAGCTTCTTGCCCGCTTTGGAAGCATCGACAACTTTTTTGAATTGCTGGAAATTGTGCGATGCACGCTGCTCATCGTTTTGCGTCGGCGGATTATTCGTTACATTGGCTAGTCTGTGGTTAAAATGTTTATTTTTATGTTTATAATTGCAACATTTGCAACAAGATTGATGATCTGTTGATTATACATACTTTTTCTCCCTTTGTTCAAGTTGCTTAAGTGGATCACGTACGCCATGATGTTTTCGCACGGGAATTTTACGCTTTTTCGTCATAATAATAATAATAAATAAATATGTCAGTTTACAAAATGAACTCACGTTTTCTCAAACAGCGACAACAGCTGTTCTTTGGCTGCTGCAAAATCATCGATAGATTTGAAAAAGAAGACTGCATTAGAGTTGTATTTTCCTCGTATCTATCGTATTTGAATGTCACAACAATCGGTATTGCTGCTATATTTGCGATATTTAAATATACCTTAAAAATAAAAAATAAGCTTTACAAATGCAAGAAAATTATGTTATTTCCATTAAAATACTAGAGAAAGATAAATTAATTTTATTGTCGGAAATCGCGATCAAGAGCCAGTATCGTTGTAGTAAACATCGATACATTCTTCGATAGTGGGCCTACATTTTATCGAAAGGGTTTTATGCCTGCAATAATAATATCCAAATTTAGAACATTCTCAATTGCTTATAATTAATACGCTTGATTTATATCTTGTATTTAATGCAATGATTGTTTTTTAAATTATAGACACATATATACATACAAAGCACGCTAGTGCGTAAGAGCATAGAACATATATGTACGCGTACATACGCCGTGTTTGAATGTATGTTTTGTGCATTTGCCGTATGCTCGCACTGCAAATGCAACGCGCATGCGCCGAATATGCGGAGCAGGCGAGACAAGGCAAGGCAAGGCAGGCAAAGCTAGGCAAGGCAAGACAGGCAGCCACAGACAGCAGCCAAGTAACTTGCGAGCAGAAAATCGTAATATATTCACCGTGCTTCATGCTAAACGCAAACAGTAATTTATTAATACTTAACATAAAATGCTCGAGGCCAGTGCCAAACGAATGTCCTTTGACGTGTAAGCGTGTATGTAAACCTTAAATTGTGATTTTTACACTGATAGTGACACTATTTTGATACACACAAACACACACATGCAATTTGTATTGACAATTGAAAGCGGAAAATAGTGTGTACATATGTAAGTCTTACATATACAGACGTATATGCATATGTACAAGTAAAACTAGGAGCAAAAAAAAAATTAAAAAAAAGGTAAAGAAAAACGGTCCCGTTGTGCGTGCTTATATTTTTTCATCTATTTTTTAATTGTACATACAACGTATACATATATATGTACGCATGTAAATATGTACAAGCGAAGTTTTTTAAAAATTAATTGTGATTTGTGACCTGAACAGTAAGCGAATAATCAAATACATACCATAAAATACAACTGCAGCTACAGAAATATGTATGTGTGTACACACATTTACATATATTGGAGGCCATCTACACACACACATACATACATACATTTATATACCAACCACATCCACATGTATGTCTGTAATGGGACAGCCGCAGCATCAGCTGCCAGAACAGCATCAGTGAGCTCATAACGGTTCGCGAAAGCGTCAAACCTTTTATACATTTTATTTTGTTCGTGAGTGAAAAGTTTCTATATATATAAATAAAAATATATATATACAGCATTTGCGTACATAATTAAATACATACATTAGCACATGTACATGTAGACCATATATCAAGTGTGTGTCTGCGTGTGCACTATTTTCCATACATATATAATTATAATGCACATTATCTGGCATAATTACATACAACTACAAATGATATACAAAATGCAATCCATTCCATCTTTATGTGCATTATCTGACATCGTTAACAGTTTGTAAATAAAAAAAATACACTCGAATATTACAAATTAAAAAAGGCCAAATTTTTAGAGTCTACCTTTGGGAACTTTTTATGAATTTTCCGTAATTTACGAACAATTCGAAATTATTGATTGGAAAGAAAAAATAAAAAAAAACGGCAAGAAATAAGAAATAAAATAAAAAATAAATAAAATCATACCAAAAATATGTCGTACATGCACATGGACATTTGCAAAGGCATTTTTTTCTTTCTAAAAATATCGTGCTTAAATTCAAAATGAGATTAAATAAAAAAAAAAATAATGTTGCTCCCAAAACAGCTACACGTACATTTATATAATTGCATACGTTATGTCTGCGTTTTATTGTTCAAACTTGTGCACACCTAAGCATATATATATATATATATATATATATATATATATATATATATATTTATACACTTGTATAGTTTGCTTGCATTTGAACGTACTTTCAAGTGAAAGGGTCACCTAACTAGCACCTAATATCCAAAGCCCAACGACGGACGTCAAGGTCATCGCCATTACAAATGTATCAATGTTATCGAAATTGAATTTACGTACAAGATTATTTATTTAATACTTCGATTAAATAATACCTTGCTCGCCCTTCTGGGCACCATCGGCTCTGGATCATCGAGACTTAGAACATTATCGTACGGCATTATCATCAGTTAATCAGCCTTGCAAGTCCTGGATCTTCTCGTTAACTTCTTTGCAAAATTAAAGCACAGCTTGCAGATCAAAAAAAAGTTATCGATAATGATAAACTCTATATAAAGCTATCGGCAACCCACCATAGAAGCGGCAAGTGCATCGAAATCAAGATAACAAATTATGAATGGAAAATGATTTTAGTTTTTGATTTTTAATATAAAAAAGTGTTCTCAAAAACGCCGTAAAGGCGATAAAATTATCTCACTACATTACATTTTTACTTTTACGAGAAATTTTTCCGTTTTTTCCGAACCATCGCTGTGAAGGTTTTAAGTCTGAGCAGTTGACATAAAACAAAATCGGTCAGTTTGGTGAAAATTATAATAATTATTTCTAAATTAATTTTGTCTGTGTGTCCGATTAGCCGCACTAAATGGAAATAGTGAAATGGGAATTGTTTGAACCAAAAAATAAAAAAACCGTCGGCAATCAATCGTCGTTTTAGCCAAACGACAGGATATAAAGGCCGTTATCGGCATGTAAGAGGTGATGGAACTTGGCGATACTGCCACTTTGTCCAAACACACACACACACACATGTATATACATACATAATATAAGTGAACCAGGAATATAAATAATTACATACAATATATATATATACCTACATACAGTTCGAAATAGGTGTTATTATTAAAAGAAAAAGTGAATGGGTATATTCATAATGTATATACGTAAGTTAGGCAGTTCTACAATTCGATTGGCGTCAGATTCGTCGCTTCCGTAGCCTACCTTTAGGCATGTCTACGATATTTATATCGATAAGCCAAGTTCTTTTTTGAAGTGATCCGTTTTGATGATTTAAATATATATCACAATCAGAGTCCAGTTGCACTATTTAAGTTAGTTGAGTGCTCCTGCTGCTGTTTCAAAGATTTAAAATCGATCCCATATTCATACTCAAATAAAAAGAAAATCAGTCTAATGAGCGAGTGAGAGACCGAATGTTTCGAGCATGCCGCTCTTAAAACAGTGTTGCCAATATCGAATTATTTTCAGCTGATTTGAAGTACTTTAAATATTAAATTTGTAAAACAAATGAGCTTCGAAAGTAATGCAATACAAACATTTACAATTTATTTGGGTTTAGAATACATTTTTTTCTGCTTCATATTGTTGAGATTTTGAATGGAACTTGACAACACTGCCTGCTAGGGACTTGCTCTTCCTCTCCTTCTCTTTTTTTCTCTCGCTCTCACTCTTTCTCAGTCTCTCTTTTTCTTATTCTCAGTTGGGTATTGTGTGCTGTTGGAGGCGCGGACTCCTAAGCAGGAGTAGGTAGTGCTGTATTTATTGCTGCATTGCTCAGACACGCGTGAGCCAATTAGTTATTGTTCGCCTCTTTCGCTGTACTGCGTACGTTTGTATGTACATTTAAAATATTTTAAAACTAGACGGATTTAAGAAATACATTTTCTTTGATATCCCACATATTAACATTTTTTCACACAATAACATACATGTTTGCATATATTTATATATATATATATATATATATATGTATATAAATATATATATATATAGTATGTGCGAGCGCAAAAGAACTAAAACCGAAGAAAATTTGCTGAAATAGCGAAAAAGGGGGCGCACATACGCACACATATGCATATATATATATATATATATATATATATATATATATATATACATACAAATACATATAGCCACCACATCGGACAGTAGACGGCAGATACCAGGAATCAGACAATAGCCGCACAGATAGCTACAAACATTTTGGGCGATACAAATTTCGAAAGCACAATTTTTGGTTCTTATTTAATATTTGACTCGTTTCTGGTCTCCGAATGCGATTTCACACAGAATTTGGTGCCAATGTAATGAAGCGCGTGAGTGTATATATATTATGTATGTGTTAATAAATCAATATTATAAATAATAATAATATTTCATTAATTTCGATTCTTATTTTTTCGTTTTTTTCCTGTTTTTTTTGTGGTTTTGTTTTTCAGATGTGCCGTCTGCAGCGACTTTCAGTTTGAATCAAACATTAAAAATAAAATGAAATCGATTCGATTCGTAATGTGCTCATGTGTGCCTAGAATTAACAAATACACATGCAAAAACATGTGTCAATCATAGTGAATAAGTTAAATGCCTAGTGACGTTGAAATCCTATTTGGAGAATTCAATGTAAACGACAACTGCCGATATAAACCAAAGACGAATTGCATACGCCAAAATATAATCATAAATAAATCCAAATCAATAGTAAATTGAGTGCACTTCATACTTATACAAACCATATATATATATATATATATATATATATATATATATATATATATATATATATATATATATATATATGTATATGTATGTTTCTGAACAAATCAAAAGAAAATAACAAAATACAAATAACGAGAAATAAACAATAAAAATATAATAAATATACAGTGTGTATTGAGTTAGAGCGACAGGCATGCATATAAAAAGTACATAGTACATACATTAACACATACACATATACAGAGTACTCGTATAATAGTTACAAACCCTATAAATATACAGTGATATATACAGTTTAACGACATTTAAATACACAAGCGTAGCTGAAGCAATAGTAACAACAACAACAACAACAACTGCAGCAACAACCCAAAATAATAATAACAACATCTACAAAATGCCAGTGAAAAAGCAAGGTAGGCTATTTTTTATGTCTATCTAGAAATTTACTTTATTAACTTAGTTGGATTTTTCTTTAATTCATTTTAAAAAACTGCAACATATGTATATATATATTATATATAACTGATTAAGAAAATATGTTTATAGGCATCGTTCTGTCTATACAAACATTTGCACAACTCCAAAATATCCTTCCCTTTGTAAATATCATTTGATTTGTAATGATGCTCGTAAGAATAATGACTGTTCGATTTCCACAATCTTATTTCTAGATTTCAAAACTTCCATAACATTGTTAGTTTTAGTTCGTTAATCCGACATATCTGAAAATAAAGAAACTGACTTAAAACAGTGTGTGAAAGCGGAATTTAAATGGAAACCTCATGATTCAAATTTTGAATCGGAATTATAATCAGAACCTAAATTAAACATTTTTTTTTTAACCTAAATACCGGAACTGATTATATTTGTCCCGAAAAGACCGTATCGGAATCAAAACAGATATATTTTTTCAAGCTTTTTATCGTAAAAATTAAAATGCCAGTTTGACAACCCGATTTCAAATAATCCCCGTCAATATATGCATAGAAACATACATATACAGATAAATGTATGTATTTACATCTGTCACAATTACAGCCAGTGGCATGTCCATTGCACCAAATCTGAGCACAATAAATAGACCGATAAGTAGAGAAAAATAAGAATAATAATAAAAATAAATAGAAAAAATGCAGCCGCCGCCAAACTTTTGAAACTGGCAAGAAATGAAGGTCAACATAAGCGAAAGACGCCACAGATATGAATGCTGCTTATATACATATGTACAGCTGCGGTCAAAATAATATAACCCCTTTCAAATTCTCTACAATCTTCTCTCTACTTTTTGTGCTGTATATAACTTTTTCAAAAGAATGCAAGCTGAGCTGATTTTTTTTTGCAGTTCATTGAGTATTAACTTATACATATGCTTATTTGGAAATATTCCAAACAAGAAGTGAACTATTAGCAATAATAACAATATTGTAGTGCTAAAAGGCCGATATCTATTTTGAGAAATGCAATCTTACATTTTACGCTCAGAGATAATTAACTGTGGATATGGTTTGTTTTAATGGTTGGAAAAACAATTCGACAACATGTTATATTATATAGGTATTGTATTATATGTTTAACATATTTAAAATGTATGTGCTAATTTAGTAGTACTATTATTTTGAGCGCAACGTAGATGCATAATATATTACACACACACACAAACTTTCGTAGATATTAATATAGATATAAATATGTAATCAGTTTCGTTGGCAAAAACACTGCCCGGCGACTTTATGGCAATGTCATCCAGCTTAGCTGTGCGCTGACCCCAAAGATTCATAAATGCCTGCCATGTCTAAAAGCAGAAACAGAAACAGAAACATAAACAGAAACACTAAAAGCTGGAACACAGAGAGCTAAAACAATGATAGTAGTGGCTGGGGAAGGCGGACACTAATTTTGCTTTTAGCTTTTTATTTTATTTTCGTTTTTAAGTCAATCTTTATTGATTTATTGAACTAGTTGGATTGTGTGTGTGTTTGTGTGTGTGCGTGTGGATGGGATTGTGGATGGGTTTCTCTATAATAGAGCAGTGTGACGGCGTCTCCGCAAATGGACGCAAGTGCAAGTGCTGCCTGTCGTCGTTAGTTGGCCAGAGGATGAGCTCAGATACCGATTCGGATAGGGCGAAGAGCAGCGATCCCAATGAGGAACTGCTCAGCAGCGATGATAAGAGCTATCCCGACGATGTTGATGATGATGACGATGTGGACTCATCGCCAGTGGACGAAGACATTGATAACAATTCAAATGTGAGCGAACCAATTAGGCAATTACCCGATGCGGAACAAGTGCAATCGCACACCGAGAACCACCAATTGCTGGTGCAATTGACACAAACGAAAGCCATAGAAATACAACAGCAGCAGCAAATTGATGTCGATTTGGCAAACAGCACAACTGGGGAGCAGTTGTTGGTCTGCGAGGAGCTCATGCCCATCCAGCAGTCGTTGGTGGTTGCCAAGTACAGAGAGAGTGTTCGCGAATCCATTGAGTGCTTCTATTCGGCACAGGATCTGCTCGAATATGGTCATATGTTATCATCGGCGGCAGAGCAGCGCACTCCCGATGTCGAGTCGGGCTTTTTTGACAAGTCGGAGAGTGATGTCTCACGCGAGGAATTGGGGGCACAGACACTGCCAATTTTGGGCGGCCAGACCACATCCAGCAGCTCGGAGAGTCTGCGCATTGAGCTGAGCCGCTTTTGCAGCTCGATGGAGGCTTTTGAGCGTGAGCAACAACAGCAAGAGCAGGAGCATAGCCAGCAGCTCCAAACTCCGGCGCAGCCAAAAGGAGCTCCCATTGCTGGCGAGGACTTGACAACGGATCAACGTTTCATTGAGAAACAAAGTGAGCCATATAGATAAACCAAGAAAGCTATAGCTGAGAGAGGGAGAGAGACAGATACAGTGATAGATATGTATTTAATCTTAATTATAATAGGAAGTCCAATCCTTATTAAATTTCTGTATAAAATCTTGAATTCGACAAACTTGGCAAACTACAGAAGTCGAAGGAAGCGCTTACAAAGAATTTGTATTTGAGTCGTTCATATTTCTGTTTGTTTGTTTGGCTTTTCTGTTGTTATATTCTTGCAATATTTAATTATAATCTGATGCAATATTCATTAATGCCTCTTTTCATTTTGCATTGCAGAAGCTCACCGAGCCCTCGAGTTGCTCGAGGATTATCACGCACGTCTGTCGGAGCCACAGGATCGTGCCCTGCGTATAGCAATCGAACGGGTCATCCGCATTTTTAAGTCGCGCCTATTCCAAGCGCTACTAGGTGAGTATTGCTCAATTCTACCTCTCCTTTGATATCGTTAAAAATCAAAGCAGTTTCAAGTATATATCTCTCAGAGTATGGAATCAAACTCAATTAAAACTTAATATTATTCTCACTAGAGTCAAAGTTAATTAAATTCAATTCTCTATAGAGTCTAGAATCAAACTACTTTAAATTATTCAGTTTTTCCAACCGGATGTTATTGGTGTCCAGTTCACTAACAGCGCCCACTTATGACTGAAACTGGACGGGAAACTAGACTGTAATCGCCATAACCAGCGGGTAAAGAACGCAACAGTTGCTTTATACACTTGCAGGAAAGCCATTGGACTTAAATGGATTAAGTCCCCTTAGATTGTCCGATGGTTGTACTTATCAATCATTGGACCAGTTTTCTTAAATCCACGTTGAGCCATAAGACTGACAGAATCCTTAGTATGGAATACTCAGAAGATATGCCATGTATTTATTCTTCTGGCAAATGTAAAGATTCCCACAAAAACGGACTAGTGTGTGTCAATAGTACAAGTCGATACATTCTCCCGTACGTACTTCCCCCTGACGGAGGCATGGACTCACGGTATACCCGGACCCTTGGCAACCGTAACATTCTACACAGACGGCTTGAAAATCCCGTTGGCGGATGCATTTACTCTGCACAGCTTAACATTCAGCTATTCTTCAGTCTCTTGGAAGTATTAGCCATAAGAGAAGCACTTAATTGCCTAAAAAGGTTTAAAGTTCGTTCAGGCAACGTAAATATTGACATTGATTGCCAAGCAGCCGATCAAATCTATCAGCGCCAAACAAACTGTCGTTAAATCTCTGCACGAGTTGGCTAAGCAGCATGTTGTTCGCCTAATTTGATAATTACGATTATAAAATGCAACTGTGTAGCTGATGAGCTAGCTAGAAAAGGCACTCTATTGCCCCTGCTCACCTCACAGATAAGGATAAGGTGTTGGCTTCTAGCTACCTGTAAGCTTAAAATGAGGTGAAATGGCAAAAGCCAAAATGCCAACTGCGATCGTTTATCACGTTTAACCTCGCCCTGATTTATGCTCACACGAGTGCCACAGGAATGAAGTGAGATCCCATACGGTATCACAAAGAGTCAGGGATGGCCTATGTGTGGCGACCTTATTGTCGGCAACCGGTTTAACTTGATCACTGGCAACTGGATCCCTCATTTCAATGATTACTTTGCCTTGCTCCATATTATTTTGTAAACATTATCCTGGTCTGCATTGACAGACTATTCTGAGAACTAAGAAACCATTCCGAAAACCGCAATGCTAGTCATGGCATGATTCGCATTTTTATCGAGTTGCCAAATGCTGAGCACAGTTCTCTGGCTATCCAGCTGAGTCAAGCAAAATATGAGGAGGCTCGCAGGCGATCGGATCCATTGATATACATTACTTCCAGTGCCAAAAGTTGCATAAGCAATTCGCCCGTTGCAACTTATATATATATGTATGTATATACATGTATATATGGCATGTTTATGTTTTGAATGTTGATGGGCGTAAACATTGTCTGTCTCGCGGAGACGGAGACATTTAACAGGAAATTGAACGAGCGCATTGAATTCAAATTGTGAATGTGTCACAGCCAGAACCAAAAGATTGACCCAAATAACTTTTTACATGCCATTCAACTGGTTCATTATGTTATTTCTGCAACCATCCAAATCATGGTTGGATTTCAAGTTTCAAGTCCCTTCTCATGTTTTCCATTTGCAAATTGATTTTCGAACAGATCGAAGGTTGGCATGCAAAATGGCAAATGCAAATTTAATAAATACACCTTTGAAAACATTACTTTTTCGTTTTGCTGGGGTTGATTTACATATTTAGTTGTATTAATGATAAAATAGTAATCACAAAAAAAACAAAGAAAATACTTCTCTTTCTTCCCTCTTCGATAACTGAACATATTAACGGTAAATTAAAAATCAACTGTTGAATACACACACAAAGTGGATTACAAAAATGAAAACATTTACCAATACCAGTTTGGTTTGACTGTATTTAATTGCAGATATACAGGAATTCTATGAATTAACGTTATTGGACGACTCAAAGAGTATACAACAAAAGACCGCCGAGACATTGCAAATTGCTACCAAATGGGAGAAGGATGGACAGGTCACAAAGATAGCCGATGTAAGTAAAGAGAAAAAAGTCGAGCATAGATATACTGCGATACATATATGCATATATACACATGCATATGTATGTATGTAATAACTGATTTGTGCATAGTTTAATAGACTGAGAGACATAGCTCGTAGCGTATAACTGTAACAACTGAACAGTGTTGCAAAACAACGAATAGCCCTAACGAAACTGTTCTCCAAATATATATATATATATATATATATATATATATATATATATGTGTGTGTGTGTGTGTGTGTGTGTGTGTGTGTGTGTGTGTGTGTGTGTGTGTGTGTGTGTGTGTGTGTGTGTGTGTGTGTGTGCAGAAGAGAACTGAAAGATGCTATTGATTATTTTGCAGCTCTAGCGTGCAATTTGTGTTAATATATAGATTATGTGTATGTATTGCATATGCGTGCGAAAATTTAGCACTCGTAGCACTTAGTCCAATAAATTATTTATTTTGTATTGTTGTTTTATGTTTAGTATCCCAAAAAGACGAAGACAAAAAATAGAACATCAAACATCATTGCATCATTTACATACCTACTACATGCAGTTTACTTTCTCCTCATATAATGCCTGCTCTATTATATTCTACGTTTTCTCTTTTAGTTTATATATATATATAAATATATAACAAATATTCTCTATCAACATACATGTATCTAACACTCTTTCTCATGCTGCTCTCTTTCCTTCTATATATATACGAATTATATATATATATTATATCTTCTATTTACTTAACCTACTATGCAGTTTATAAAAACTTCCAATCTTAATCGCAATTGCGCCTATGAGTTTAACAACGATGCCACAAATCCCAATCCAAGTTCAAATCTTAATCAAAACTTGAACACGGCCGCGCATGCCGAGGCTTTGAGCAGAACGTTTAAAAATGAATTGGAAGAGATTTTGGTAAGCACATTAATTCATTATCACTTTCTTTGTTTCGTTTCGCTGTCATACAACACTTATCAATATGCTATCAATCTACTTATGTGTGCGTAACCTAACTAACTATTTATGACATCCAAATGACAAATCTTGCCGAATTTATAAGTTTTGTGTAGATCCATCCAGAATCTGAATTCATTCACAATCAACATATTTTCGTCTTTCCTTTCTGCTTGAAACTCGTTTTATAAGTCTTCTATTGGATAAAATATGTTCGCTTCAAAGATATATCAATTTTTTTGTTTTTTTTTTGTTAAATATATTTATATACTCGTATATATATATTGTGTTGATCTATTTTATTGCGAATAAGAAAAATAGCGGATCGGACTAAGTCTGCCGACATCTAAAATGCACTCTTAACTTAGAAGAGCAACCGATTCCGATGGTAGCTCCATGATATAGTTGGCCGATGTTCATTATAAACATACTAATGCGCATATCTGATGAGTTTGTACGGTAAACAAAAATGTTCATCATTGAATTCAATTTCGCTTCGACATACATATACAAATTCAAACAACTCCAGCCAGAATATAAAAATGTTCGTTGAGACAAGTTGTCATCATCATTACGGTTATTGAATCGTAAACATTTGCCGTAATTCAAGTGATACCTGCGATAATTAAATTTTGGAGGGATCAGGAAAGTTTCTTGAAATGTAAAATGTTATTGTTATTATTATATTATTATTATTCTCGTATAGGAGAACACATTTATGTACACATAAGATATAATGTTGCGAGCTCTTCCCTTCTAGATTAGCTGAAAAATTGGTGATACTATATCGATATTTATCGATTTGTTACATAGGCCTTAAAGTTTCTAGTTCCAATAGTGAGCCAGATTGATGAACATGGTTAAATCAAATTAGCTCGTCGTTCCGTTGAGGATGTCATCTTTTGCCTGTTTCAAAAACATATATTGCTAATACCCATTCATACATTTTACTCCCACAATATAAAATCGAAGTTTTTTGCTTAACTGTTTCGTGGGTTAAGTCGTTAACTGTGTTTCGGATGCGGGGCATTGACAGACATCATTGGTAATTGTGGCAGGAGATTACCAAACTAATCACTATGATTTACTAGGATTCAGTGACCGCGTCTTGCTGTCTGCCGATGATGATGACTATCTATACAATTGGCCCAACTTGAGACTGGCTAAACTAAAAGTTGAAGTCTGGCTTATGACTGATTACTGATGACCGATGAGGAGCGATGAGCGATGACTGTTGACTGATGACTTATCACGGATACCATCTCTGACGGGGCATATTGGCGCCAATTGACTTATAAATTAATATGTGCTCAATATGAATACGAGGTGTGCTCAAAAAGTATCACGAATTTTGAATTTTCGCGGGTTACGTATAATCGAATTTCGATTTTTTTGTAGCGTTATATTGGTACTCATGTCTCTCTCTTATGCCGACAAGCTCGGCCATTTTGAATGTTCACTTAATTGTTGACAGCTGCTTTGCTTGCACGTGTTTTGGATCGTCTTCGATTTTTACCTATTCAAAAAAATGGATCAAAGAACCTGTATCAAATTTTGTGTGAAAAACGAAATTAAGTGCGCGGATGCATTCCGAATGTTGATTGTGGCATACGGAGAAGCTACCTTGGACCGAAGCAACGTTTATCGGTGGTACAAAATGTTCTCAGAAGGCCGAGAAGATGTGAACGACGAAGAGCGTGCCGGACGCCCAAGCACTTCAACAACAGACGAAAAAATTAATGGAGTGGAGAAAATGGTATTGGCCAATCGTCGAATCACCGTTAGAGAAGTTGCTGAGGAGCTAGACATATCGATTGGCTCATGCCATTCGATTTTTATCAATGATTTGGGCATGAGACGGGTCGCCGCGAAATTCGTACCAAAATTGCTCAATTGCGACCAAAAACAGCATCGCATGAACATTGCTAATGAGATGTTGGACTCTGTCCGCGACGACCCAAATTTGCTCCAGAGGGTCATAACTGGTGACGAATCGTGGGTTTATGGTTACGACGTGGAAACCAAAGCTCAATCATCTCAATGGAGGCTGCCGCACGAACCAAGACCGAAAAAAGCGCGCCAAGTTCGGTCGAATGTGAAAGTTTTGCTGACAGTTTTCTTCGATTGCAGGGGCGTGGTGCATCATGAGTTCTTGCCACAGGGTAGAACGGTCAATAAGGAATATTACCTGCAAGTTATGCGCAATTTGCGCGAAGCAATCCGCCAGAAACGCCCGGATTTGTGGAAAAAAAAAATTGGCTTTTGCACCACGATAACGCCCCTGCTCACACATCGTTGCTTGTGCGCGACTTTTTGGCCAAAAACAACACACTAATGATGCCGCAGCCACCGTATTCCCCAGATCTGGCCCCCTGTAACTTTTTCTTGTTCCCTAAACTGAAGAGGCCCATGAAAGGACGACGTTACGCTACGCTTGACGAGATAAAGACGGGATCGAAGGAGGAGCTGAATAAGATAAAAAAAAATGATTTTTTGAAGTGCTTCGAAGATTGGAAAAACCGTTGGCACAAGTGTATAATATCTCATGGGGATTACTTTGAAGGGGACAAAATAGATATTCATGAATAAATAAATAATATCTGAAAAAACACAACATTCGCGATACTTTTTGAACACACCTCGTATACATCATAGTTCGAGTAGGAGCAGGAGCAGCAGCTGGAACAGGAACGGGCGCAGAAGCATAACCAATACCAAGAATATATCTATTAAGTTCCAAATTTATAAAAACGAACGTTTTGTTTAGGTAACAATACTGGGTATGTATTGTGTGTCTGGCTTAGTGTTTTTCTTATTATTATTATTATTTATTACAAATACATAGACTAAATCTGTATACTAGTAAGAGTTGAATATAGCACCGGTCACTAGCTAAGGGGTTTGAAAGCGATTTTTATAAAAAACAAATGACAAAGCTGAGCACAAAAAGTTAATTTTTAATTTAATTACAGTTAGTTCCATGTATATTTTGAAGCAAAACAAGATGTATATTATATTTATAAATCAAAAATTTAGTTTTTATGTGCATCTAATTGGAATTTGCAAAATCTGAGTGGTCCCCTCGAAATATTTTATTTTGTCTGGCCTGTTTTTACAGTCTATTCAAACAATCCCTTAAATTTCGTTTTGGAAATGAGATGTGTATATAAAAGCAGAGAGTTTATGCGCCATCCATTTACGAAACAGGAACTAATAAGTAAGAATTATATAGTCGATAGAGCTCGATTAAGAGATAACCAGACATTATTATTATTGGGGGGTGAGACTGCACCGCGACCTATTTGATCTATTGTGCCCCCTTCTGAGCTATAGCTCTTCCATCAGTCCCAACTCTCTTACAAAAGTGAGGATCTTTGTTGGGTTGAGGTCTACTATGTCTTCGCAATTCAAAACATGCGCCCCTAGGATGCTGCTTCTTCTTCTAGTTAGGGCGTCACATTCTGCCAGGATGTGCTTCGAGGACTCCTCCTCTCTTTCACAAAACCTGCAGAGATCGCTACTAAGTATACCCAGTTTTGTCAGGTGGATAACCAGACATACATTTAGCAATATATTTGCATTCGCATTTATAGAAATCGGGGTTTCCTTCAATATTTATAAACGTTTTGGCTAACAAATTGGGTGTTTCTTAACCGATCTCCGGTTTACTCATCCTTAAGCTAAAATAGGATTTATTATTCGTTATTCGAAGCGTTTTCCTTGTAACTGTTGATATTGCCATAATCATTCGATAAATCATCAAAATCGGAGCGAATTTCTACAAATTCAAAGCATACTTAACGAATTTTGAATGTGTGCCTATGGGAAAATGTCAGAATGTTAATGGAATCAGGCTACAAATCGACTCGACTGCCGATGCTAATCAGGAGTGGATTCATTTAGTCATTTAGAATGTTAAATTGTTGGGGGGATTTCGTAATCAACATTTGTGGTGCAACTCGCAGACAACGTGCCACACACACACACATGTGTCACATGCTGTCGAGAATCGCCGCGATTACAGCAAGGTGTTGTCGCTTTTCAATCAGGGACAAAGCCTAGCAACAATTTTAATTGCCTGCCATAAACTAATTATACAATATTTTTCAAAAATTTCAAAGACCGATGGCAGTTACATATATTAACCACCATAATGAATATATGATCCCAATAAACAGGTGTTTCCCCACCGGCTAGGCCAGGTTATGTAAAAAACGTACCTTAATTTATGGCCACATATTATTTGGACCAGGGGCGTTATGGACACCTAGGTGCCATAAAACCCGGATTTCTTACGTCAGGTTGATTATTTTCAGTATAAATAGACCAATCCTTCGTAGTCAGTTTAGTTATATCCTGCATCTCGGGTGCAACCAGCCAACAAGGACTATGTGCAAGCGGTCTACCATTGAACAACGGAAACTGATCCTGGAACATTTCAAGATTGGATATTCACATCGCCAAATAGCTGAAATGGTAAATCTAAGCAAGTCAACTATATTCAACATCATTTGGCGCATCGTCGAAGGAAAACGGATAGAGGACAAGGGCACAACGGCACCAAACAAGATTTTCACCGGACAGGAGGAGCGGAGGATCATCAGGAAAATAAGGGAAAATCCCAAGCTATCGGCTTCAAAACTGACTCAACAGGTGCAGGATGAAATGGGGAAAAAGTGCAGTGTGGAAACTGTGCGCCGGGTTTTGCGCAACCATGACTTTAATGCCCGAGTACCACGGAAGAACCCCTTTATAAGCGCAACAAAATAAAGGGACTAGGATGACATTCGTCAAAACCCATTTGGACAAGGATTTGGAGTTCTGGAACACATTCAGATTTAAAGATGAGCCCAAATTCAACATTTTTGGCTCAGACGAACGGAATTATGTGTGGCGACAGTCCAATACTGAGCTGAATCCCAAAATCCTAAAGGCAACAGTCAAGCACGGCGGAGGAAGTGTCATGGTATGGGCATCTATCTCGGAAGCCGGCGTCGGAAATATGGTGTTTATTGAAACAACAATGGACAAGAATGTGTACCTCAATATATTAAAGGAAAATTTACTCCAAAGTGCCGAGAAGCTAGGAATCCGGCGTACTTTCCGGTTCTACCAGGACCACGACCAGGAGAACAACCAAGCATAAGTCTTGATTAGTACAGTCCTGGCTTATCTGGAAGTGCCCCCACATGATAATTCCACCGGCCCTGTCTCCAGATTGAAATGTTATTTAAAATTTGTGGGCTCTGCTGAAAAATAACATCCGGAATCACAGATCCGATCTCAAGAATTCTCTGCTGAATGAGTGGACCAAAATCTGTCTAGAAATAACCCGGAAGCTGGTATCTTTGATAAATAGTAGGTTAAGGGAAGTTATTAAAGCTAAAGGATATCGTACTAAGCATTAACATCCTTACTGAAGTTTTTATACGCCTAATATGTTACTTTTCTAAGACTGTTCCGAAAAACTGTGACATGTATGTTGGATATGTTTTCAGTTTTTGACTAATTTTAGTTAATTAATTAATATTTTGATAAAAACTGAAGTTTCCTTTTCAAACGTGATATAACATAAAACAAATTGGCATTTAAACATTTTGCGTTTGTTTTTTTGTATACCTTATAGCACTTTAAAATTTTTGCTAGACACTGTCGGAAATAAGCTGTGGGACACTGTATATACGATATGTGTGTATGTGTATGTGTATGTGTGTGTGTGATTGTATGTCTGCATATGTATTTATGCACGTATTTATGCTATTAATTTTTTTTTTTTTATTTATTATTTTTTGTTTTGGCTTGCGTGAGCGCAAGATCGTAAAAATTGAAATCAGTTTTATGCTGCGTGCAGGCGACGAAGCAAGCCAAAACAGCAACAGAAAAAGTTCTTGTCAGGAAGTGGCCAACTAGGCAAGTCTCAAACTCGTTTGAGGCGGGTCAATTTCACAGCCTTTTTAACTGTATAGAAGCCATGATTGCTTTTCTCACCTCTGCTTTAAGGGTCATCTCTCACACTCTCGCTCTCTCTCTCCCTCCCTCACTCTGTTTCTTGCTGCTATATCAATTAGGCTTGTTTGGCTGTGTGTGTGTGTGTGTGTGGTTAGCTAGGCAACCGTAAGTTATTCACATTCACATTCACTCACACACACACACACACACACACACACACACACACACGCTGTTGAAATTGATAAGGACTAAGAATTATTAACGTCTGTTTTGTATATTCAACATGATTTGTGTTGACCCAGTCAGTGTAAGAAAACGGGAACATTTTCTTAGGTGCCATAACATGGCAATTTTCGTTGTCATGCTGGAATTGTGGAATGATGGAATTGTTTCGGTTGGTTCGCTTGTTTCGGTTGGTGTAGGCGGCGGGAGAGAGGAGAGGGTGAGGGTGGGAGTGGGGATTTCGCAAACAAGTCCGCCGCACGTCGTTTTGTCCTGCGCCGACGCCGGGCTTTTGTTATTATTGTACGAGGCAACGGACGTATATAGAATATTGCTGCCTGACATGCGTAGTACGTTAGCCCTAGCGTAAAACGTAATAATTCAACGTAAGTTCGAAGCGTGCTCAATGTGTGTGTGTCAATGTGGTGTGTGTGTATGCAAATGTGTGTGGGATATTTGCTTATGACCTGATTAAGCACTGATAACACACACTCACACACACACTCGTAGAAGTGCCTATCAAATTTGTGTAGGAAATCATCATCAATTTGAGTTCAAGCGGCATGCTTAGCGCGTTTAATGTATTTAACTAGTCCAAGGCATCGGGAATGCTCAAGCTGGTCAATAGACACGCCCACTCCAAAAAAAAAAAACAGACGTGCCTTTCGTCTGCGTTGCGCGTGCCGTGTGGCGTGTTGCGTGTGTGGCAGTAACAGCAGCGCCGTCGACGTGTCGAGTCGCACAAGTTTCGTTTATCCGTCAACTGTCGCTGCGTTGACGTCTTTTTGACGTCTTCAAGTCTTGGCCAACAGTTCCCAGTCATCGTGTGCAAAAAAACGCCCGGCAAATTTAAAGTTGCTTTGGGTTCGGCTTTTTCTTTATATTTATTCTTTTTTTTGTTGCGTTTTTTCTGTTTTTTTTTTTAAATTGTTTTTCGGATAAAATACACATTTATATAAAATATACTTGCAATAGCTTACTGCAAATCCTTAGCTGAATATTAATATATATATATATATATGTATGTATATGTTCGTGTACATGTGGCCAACAGCTGTTAGACATCAATGTAGTGTGTTGTACATAATAAAAGAAGAGAAACAACAATTTGGAGCTGTGCCACCTGCTAATTAACAACATGTTGCAGTCTCCGCTTCAGTACAACAATATATATTTACATAAGAATCTGTTTTGAGATCTGGCCAATATTGTTTCACCTGTAAGAGGTATATCTATATATATATATCTACTTGTATATATATATATATATATTGACTGTATGTCTGCTTATTGTATTTACTGACTGTGTATTACGTATACGTCTTGGCAGTGTTTTCACCAAATATTCCGATGTTTTCATACAGACAGTTGTAGGCAGACATCTGCAGACTACAGATTCAGATGCAGATATATATATACATATATATAAATATATATAAATACATATATGTATATAAAAATATATATATTAACTCATTCGCTTTTGGGCTTTTCATTCAGCTTTTGTTCGTTGGCATTGGGCAACTTGTTAAAGAAACAACAAATTTTTTCTCTATATATATATTTTTATATATGTATATGTTTCTCTAATTTTTTTTTTTGGCAACTTGTTTTACTGCCGTCCATCGTCGCTGCCGTCTTTGTTATCTTTGGGCCAGTTTTTCGCGCACATTCGATTGAAGCGCTAAGAAACGCGGCTTTTTATTTTGTGATTTCCGAATTTTCACTGGTGTTTTTTTGTTGTTTGTTTTTTGTTTTTTGCTTTCTGTTTTCATATTCTGTGCGTTGAGGCAAGATTAAGTTTTAAATAAAGGCAGCAAATATCTGTCCATAAGATACATTGATGATAAAGTTGTGTAAAAATGCATAAAAACAGCTGTGCTTGTCAGCCTTGAAAACGGCTAAGCGATCAGCCTTGACACTTAGCGGATCTTCCTCATCTCTCTCCACTCTGCAACTCTTAGCTGTGAGTTTCTAGTTAAAATTGAGCAGTGAAAACAGAATGAAAGAGAATCAAGTGCATTTGAAGCAACTTTTGGAATAGATAGATATTTGCTGAAAAGATAATGAAATCTTAAGAAGAAATTCACGCTTACTTCTCACACTAAAATTCAAACATTGTCTGCCTTCAATTCAGCATACATTTATAATAAAAGAATTTTACGATTTAATTAATGCGAGGAGTATAAATCCCAAATATTTACATACATTTGCAAATAGCTGTAATTACATATACACGTACTCACTCACACACGCACACACACACACACACACATATATATATATATATATATATATATATATATATATATATATATATATATATCCACATATAGAACAAACACATACAAAGAAAGTATGTCTGTTGTCTGTCTGCCTGTGTTTGACAATTGTACGTTGGTACGTTTCGTATGCACTGGCAGATGGAACGACTTCTTCAACTTTTGGTAGATCGTACATCGAAATTTCTTTATATATATATATATATATATATATATATACATGAATTTTTTTTTTTTTTACCAAATGTTTTCCTCAAGTGGCAACTGTGAATTGAAGTAGTAAAAAAAGAAAATTTAAACTGTAACTAAAACCAAAACAAAAATAAACATAGTACGTGGTACAAAATGATCGATTGGGTATCGATAGTGCGGCATTCGCGACGACGTTTCTCCAATTATGTTGGCTCGCGATCGCCGGTGCGAATGCGTCGACGTCGACGTCAGTTAACAGCGCCGTCGTCATCGTCACAGCAGCAGGCGCAGCAGTCGCAGTCGCAGCAACAACAGCATAAATCTCGTGTACGCGAGAAGAGAAGCAAAGAGCAGCAGTATGTCAATGGTAACGGCGACGGTGACGTCGACGCCGACGTCGATGCTGGCAGTTATGTCTGCTGTTGTTCCAATGTAAGCAGGCAAATGTTATTATGTTAAGCGTACCATTTTATGCCAGAACTGGATTTAACAGAACATTGCTCAAAAATCTTTTGTATTAAGTTGTCAATTTCAGAATCAAGTGGAATTTTGATATATTTCTATAAATTATATAAACATATAAACAAATCTTATTCGCAGAACCAACGCATGCGCATCGAGTCCGATTGTGAGAATGCCAAAGATGCCACTGCCACAGAAGATGCCGCAGTGCAACAAGTGCGCAACGCACGCTCGCCCCAGCAACAACAGCAGCAGCAGCAACAAGTGGTTCAACAGTTGCAACAACAACAACAGCAGCAGCAACAGCAGTCGACAGCAACTAGAAGCGGTACTCAGCAGATTGTAAGTGGCTGCAATTGAAATTGAATCATATTTTTGCTCGAAATCATGTCAAACTAATACTCGAATCTAAACAAAACAAAACAAAAACAAAAACCAATAAGGAAAGCACAAAAAAGTCACCTGCCAGTTGTTCCAAGTTTTTGCCCGAACATTCCAACATGCTTAAGAAAGCGCAAGAAAACATCAAATAATAATAGCAATAATAATAATAATAATAAGAACCGGATTTCCATAATCTCTGCAAATTGTTTGGCTGTGTTGGTAATCGGTCAGCTTAATTTGTCGCTTCATTTGAAACGAAATGGCTGCGAATGCCGCTTGTTTCCGTTTCCGCTCGAACTCTTGTTGTATCATTTTTATTTTTCTCTTTTTTTCACAGTATTTGCAGTTATCGTTTTCCGTGTTTTGTTGTTGCCAGTGTTCATAGTGCCCATTGTTTTTTTTAGCACCGTTTCTTTATACATACAATAAAATATTAATCACGCTGTTTTTAATCAAAACAAAAATTTGTCATTAAGTTAACTAAATCTCATGTAATCCACAAAAAGTTCATACACATTTATCTATATATATATATATATATATATATAGATATATATGTTTATATATACACATGTATATATATATTATTTTATATTTCAAACGTTGTCTTTATTATTAGCTTGTTTACATTCGATCATTTTTAATTTAGGCATGTCTTTGTTTTTATTTAGATTGTAATATTAAATGATATAAAGCACTTATGTTTTGTGAAAGACATTAAAACGACAAATGAATCATAATACATATATTTTATTGTATTTTATTTTAATTGTTTTATTGGCAATTTATATGGTTTGTATATATATATATTGTCACTACTACTCGCAATTTATTTTTGCTGAAAGACACTTAGTTGTAGGATTTTCTATTTGGGCTAGTTAACTATTTAGAAAATTTATATTATTTCTCAAGTAGAGAAAATGTGGTGAAAGCTAACTCCTCGTTTTTGGATATTCCTTTGTTATTTTTTCTTTGGTTTTTTCATTTAATTACGAATATGTAATTGATTGTAACTGAACTCAATTTTGAGAGTAGTTTTGCGTTATTGAAACTTGTTTTTTTATATAATTATGGGGATTTCAATGTAGCTTAGAATCAACTCTGATCTATTCCCACCCGGCATAAGCCAACACTGATGATTGCGATCGATAGTATCCCTACAGCTGTATCGATAGGTAGGCTTAAGGCTATCGATCCTAAGTTCCGTCGCTAGTAAACCAAGCGTGAGCGTCACTCCCAAGATAAAAATGTAAAAAATCATAAGTCGTGCGTGTCAATGTGCAATCGTATGTAAATTTAAATACATAATTATTGTGAATTGATTAGGACAGCACCGATTGAATATAGAGTCAAGGAATTTAAAGAATTCTGAACTATAACTGTGTACGGTGCTACCAGCCCCGAGACCGTATAAATATATATAAGCGGTAATATAACCGGTTACGCATACCAAAACATCGCAACGATAGGTTTCTGTTTTGCGTACACGCTAGTGATGGACAGTCGGTTGTGTTGTGTCGTGCTTATGGGCTTGGCAGTAACTCGCTAGAAAAATGCCAACAACACAACACGGCAAAATAAGCAGGCATCGCATAATTGCGGCGTAAACGCACCCAACAAATTATATATGTATACATATATATTTGAACGGTCTGTGAAAATCTGCAACAAACGAACGAGCGAACGAACCCCATTTTGCCAAATCAATGCAAGCGGCTAGTGAAAATGTGTGTGTTTCACACATTAAAGTGAACTTTAAAAAAATACAAACAAAATGTGCATGAAATCTACAATTTTGTTGTTGATTTTTTTGTATACAAAACATATGTACCTGCATACGTAGAACATACCAAAACAGTTAGAATAACGTGAATGTTTCGAAATTTTGTGCCTTTTTACATCCGTTCGAATCCCACATATACTCTAGCACATGTATATATGTATATACACAGACGCATACACGTACACACACACATATTTGTATGTATATATGTAGGTTATACATATGCAAGGCGTAGCGCAAAAAATACCAAAATAGTAGTCGGCGTTGACATAAAGAGAATGAGAGCGAGAGAGCGTGTTGAGCGTTTCTCGTTTTTGTTTTTTTTTTTTCGCTGTTCTCTGTGGCAAACAATAAGTGAAGAAAATACTTGTGTGTGTGTGTTGGTATGTAATTTGGAAAGCATAACTTGTACGTGAATATACAAATGTGTATGTGTACATATATATATATATATATATATATGTATATGTGTGTGTGTGTGTGTGTGTGTGTGTGTGTATTAGAAGATTCTCTCACGCTGAGGGAACAGAAACCGTTGAACAGCAAACCGTCCGCAGCAAGCTTGGGCGATAGTTGTAGTTCGAACTTGCTCACGTTGGCAACGCGCCGCTTTTTTTGTGTTGTGCTTACAAATAAAATTAGTTATTTATTTTCATTTTTTGTTGTTGTGGATGACACTTGTTAGCGTAGGCGGCGCGTGAGACACGCGGCATATCTGTGCACAAGTGTGTGTGTGCTGTGTATTACTTTTAAATTAAAAACAAACAAATAAAGAATAAACAGTAGAGAAATTTATAACAATTTGTTGAAACGTATCAACAATAACAAATTGCGTTAACGTTTACGCCAACTGCAACTGGCAACCGGTCGTGATTCGTGATTGTGAGCTACGTTACGTGCAACGCTAAGAGAAAAGAGCCGCGCGTTGTGATATTAATTATATTAATAATATTAATATGACCACACGCAAAAAGAAGCGACAGGATGGTGGCAGCGGCAGCGGCGCCGGCGGCAGCGGCGGCAGCAGTGGTGGCTTCATTAAGAAAGTCTCATCACTATTTAATTTGGATTCGGTAAAGAAATACAAAAAAAAGTGTTTAACTCCCAGTTACAGATTTCCATGCAAACTAGAACATTTGGATAAATTTACAGTTAGATTCAAATGCATGCAAATACATAAATTTCATACGAATTATCGATTGTATCGGATTAGAACAGATTAGAACCGTTCGATAAATTGAACACCCCCCCACCCCACCAAACGAATTCGATTTATGAAATATCCGCTTTTGGCAGCCAGCAAAGATTTCGCATCTGTTCTTTTATATATATATATATATATCTCAATGGTGATTCCATGGGTTATTTTTAAATTCTGCCACACATTCGGAGCATAAATGGAACAAAAACAACAACAGTTCTGTTTGCATTGCATTGTGTGGTGAATTTGCATGCATGAATTTTAGTAAATGAATTTACGCATGCGCAGCCCAATTTGTACCTAAACACAACAAACGATTGCACATACGCAGTAAACGTAAATACACACATACACACGCATACGCAGCTGCAGTGTATGCTTGCGAGTGTGAACGTGCATAGTAGAACGCCTTCTCTCTCTCTCTCTGTCTTATGCATATTTTCGCATGCATGCTTACACGCATGTGCGTCTCTGTGTGTCGTGTGCGTGTCGTGTAAACAGTGCTCTTTACTTTAGCTGCTCTCTCTCATTACTCTCTATCTCTCTCGCTCGTTTTTAGCAGGTCTAATTTGCTCAAAATAGATCTCGCTGCTTGTCTGAAAAGCTTTGCTTGCTGCTCTCCTTACTCTTTCTGTGTGGGGATGCTTGATTGATGAATGTGTTTGCTTATAGTGTGCAGTCGATAAAACGAACATCATTTCCTACATTGTCCACAGGTATTATTGAAATTTTTAAGCAACTCTTTTATATGTATACATGAAACGATTGAATTCATAAAAATTATTCGATTTGTATACAGTTGATTTCCTTGGGTTATCAAAAACAAAAAGAAATCAGCAACAACAAAAAAGAAAGAATAAATAAAAGTGGATATTATTGCTTACACATTTAACAAGCAAGACACGTCTTTCTTTGTGTGTGTATGTATGTCTGCGTGCGTGTGTATGTGCATTGTGTGCAGGTGTCGATTTTAGTTTCGCGAATGTACATAATACAACTATATACACATATATATGGCATTGTTGCCATTGTTTGTATGTGTGTGTGCATGCAGTTTTGGCTCAACGTCAAACGCCGTCGTCGCATCATTCATCGTCACTCAATGCGAGCGAGAGAGAAAGAGAGAGAGGAGGCGAGCTGAAAAAGAAGACCATTTAATCCACCACACCCCAAAACAACAACAAAAAACATTCGTTCTCATTCTGCATTTGGTGGCAAATTTTGCCTTGCACACAGACTTGCATACAAACTTATTACAGGCGTATGTGTGTATGTTTATATATTTATATATGTATAGATATATATATATATATATATATATATATATATATATGTGAGTAAATGAGTAGCGAAGTAAACATTTTCTGCATTTGCAATAAAACACAAATAAATCATTGAGAAACACGCACAATTCTTCAATTTGTACGTAAAATTAATCATAATATATTCACTTTAAATTGATTTTTAAGAAAATCTTTTACCACAATTGAACATTTTCTGCGTAACTTTTGCCCAGTGTAGATAATTAGTATCTAAAGCAGAGCATTTCAAGGGTACACAATAAATTATGTGTGTGTGTGTGCATACTCATAGTATGTTGGCAAGTATTGGCGCTGCCTTGTACGAGCTTCCGCTAAGTAAATAAACGACAACAATGAGTGTGTGAGTGTGTGTGTATGTCGTAACTCACCCAATTCGAATTCCAATTCCTATACGAATTCCAAGCAGGACCATTGTCAGAATATTCTTCATATAATTCTTGCTGATAAGATAAGTTGGTCAACACTCTGATATGCTATGTCGACAACTATGTTGCCAATCTACATGTGTGTATGTATGTGTTTGCCATTACAATTTGTGAATAAAACCAAAACCACAACAGTTGAAAATACCTTTTGCGGTTATCGTTGTTATTTATTAGTATTAACAATTAAGCGACCTTCGGGCGAAAGATACATCAAAGTGTCTCACACACACACACATACACACACTTGACACATTGAACCGGCTAAAGTCAAAGTTTAATAAGCAATAATTCGAATGCAGCTCATAAAAAGATGCTTCAAGTTTTGCAGTCGGCTTGCAATTTGTTTGTGTGTGTGTGCGAGCTTAATGAATTCAGTTACACTCAGTTGCTAATCAATTGGACGCGTGTAATGTGAAAATGTTGCAAGACTCACACACACATGCACACAGCCGAATGTTGTTGCTTAATGTTTCCATTCATTGATGACAATTTCTGTAGATTGTTATTTATTGGGTGTGGCAGCCATCGTGTATGTGTGAGTGTGTGTGTGTGTGTACATACACACACACACACACACACACACACACACATATATATATATATATATATATATATATATATATATATATATATATATATATATATATATATATATATATATATGTGTGTGTGTGTGCGTGTGTGTGTGGTTGTGTGGTTTTGAAATTGTGTTGGTTTATGGCAAATATTTCCTGAACTAAAATGACCAAAACATTTTCTGATATTCGATTAAATTACTCAGCAGTTTAAAAATAGGAGAACTCTACGTGGAAATCTGAAGAAAACATTTTCCTTTCATAGATATTGAATCCGTTCTACAAGTTTAATTTGTTTTTTAAGTTTGCGGGTTTTCTCGTTTATAAATTTGAATCTGTTGAATCTTGTACTTAGATGTGCAACATGTGTTCCACATGCAAAGAACATGTGTATCGAATAAATATTTGCCATATATTTATATATTATATATAATAACACTTGTTTAGCTGAATCCCAAAGAGCATTAAGCGATTCAATCTCATGCTGATAAACAATTCCAACAAAGAAAGTGGTATTTTTATTTATAATTATTCTAAAAACATAAATAGATATTTTTGGTTGATCTGCTAAGTAGACTTTCGAATATATTTTAAGACTGTTTCATAAATAAAGGAATAAAGTTAAACAATACTCGTATCTTATTTTGCACATCAATTCGTCGGTTTACTCACAATTTTAAGTTTTCTCTCTTTGGGCCAATGATTTTCAGCTACACAAGGCATCCTCGACGAAGGTAAGCAGCGCTCAAATGCAACTCTGTGTTTTGTGTGTTATATATATATATATATATATCTATATATAATTTATATATGTATATTATTATTATATATATATATTTATATATATTGATCTCTTGCTGTCTGTTCAACAAATTCAATTTGATCGCCTACTTATAAACTAAACATACGGCTCCTCCAGGTGGATAAAACTATACATACATATCATATATACATCAATAATAATAATAATAATAATATTAACTGATTGTTAATCATCATTGTTTTTGGTCGCTTGTCCTTGTTCTTGTCCTTGTTTTTTGTTCTCTTGCATTGCCAACAAACATCAACTAAAACATTTGATATCTAAAGTAGTTGATCAAAATAGTCTAAATGGGTTTCTAATGGGTTTTTTCAACGTTTGAATGTTTCAGGTAAACGGCGATGATAGCTGGCATTATGAGAATATTCAGTTGGAGCGTGGCAACTCTGGCTTAGGCTTCTCGATTGCTGGTGGCACCGATAATCCGCACATTGGCACCGACACATCCATATATATAACGAAACTGATACCGGGCGGTGCTGCTGCCGCCGATGGACGCTTGAGCATTAACGATATTATTGTCTCTGTCAATGATGTATCCGTTGTGGATGTGCCCCATGCGACCGCTGTGGATGCATTGAAGCGGGCTGGCAACATTGTCAAGCTGCATGTGAAGCGAAAACGTGCAGCAAGCAGTGCAACGCCGACAACAGCTGCCCCATCAGTCGATGTGCATGATAGCGCAAGTGGAACGGCAACAACGGGAACGGGAACTGGAACGGGAACGGGTCCAAAGGTGATCGAAATTGATTTGGTCAAGGGTGGCAAAGGACTGGGTTTCTCGATTGCCGGTGGCATCGGTAATCAGCATATACCCGGCGACAATGGCATCTATGTGACAAAGCTCATGGACGGCGGAGCTGCTCAAGTCGATGGTCGGCTCTCCATCGGTGACAAGCTGATTGCGGTTCGCACCAGTGCCGTGAGTTGTCCTCCTTCCTTCATCCTAAATTGAAAACACCTAACCACTTTCTCTCTCTCGTCTCTCTCTCGCTTTGCACAAACAGGGTGAGAAGAATTTGGAAAATGTGACGCACGAATTGGCTGTGGCCACGCTCAAGTCGATAACCGACAAGGTGACGCTTATTGTTGGCAAAACACAGCATTTAACCAGCAGTGCATCACAGTCGGCCGTTCAACTTGGCCAGCAGACGCAGTCGCACTCCCAGTCACAAACCCAATTGGCTGCCACATGGCAACAGCAGCAGCAGCTGCAACAAGTGAATTCGGAATCTGCAGGTGCGCTTAACAATGTTGGGCAGTCAGTTGTTGATTTAGCCGCATCAGTCCCAGAGCCATCAGGCATCATCAATTCCACAATCCACACAACCATTACCAACATCCCCAGCAACATCATTTTCACCAATGACACCAACAACACCACCAACACCAATTTAGGCCCAAACAACTTACAGCAACATGCTGCTGCTGTTGCCACCACAGTCAGTAACAACGGCAGCAGTAGCAGCAGCGGCGGCGGCAGCAGCAGTAGCAGCAACAACAACAACAAAAATCTTAACAATAATAATAACAATAACAGCAGCAGCAACAACAGCAGCAGCAACAACAGCAGCAACAACAGCAACAGCAAAAGCAACAACTACAATAACAACAGCAGCAGCTTAGTTGCAACTGCCCAAACACCAACACCTCCCGCCTCAGCCTCCACCCCAGCCTCCGCCCCAGCCTGCGCCTCCGTCTCTGCCTCTGCTATAGCTTTTAATGCCATGCTTGCAATGCCTGCGATGGCTGCTATCAGCGCAGAGCTCAGCCGATCCCAGTCAACCTTGCCAAGGCGTAAGCGAATCATTTGTTGTGAATTCAAATCAATCTTCAACTAATCACACTCCTCGTATTAACCCCATCTCTTCTCTATTGCATCTCAAAACCGAGTCTTATTATATCATTCAGCAGCTAAAAAAGTCCTCGAATGTTCATAACGAAATTAGCATTGCAAAAACACACGCACACCTAAATATATATATAGATATAAATATATATATAGATATAAATATATATATAGATATAAATATATATATAGATATAAATATATTTATAGATATAAATATATATATAGATTTAAATATATATATATAGTTGCGAAAAAAATAATAGCACCACGATTCTGGCAATGTTTTTTTATTTGTTAATTTTTAATAGGTTCTACATCTAGTAAATATATTATCTCCACTTTCGCACTTTATAGAAATAGATCCTTTATTTCTAGTTTTCTTAACTATAAGTACGCATTTTAAAAATTGTGTTTTTTTTTTGTGGTAATTTGTTTTTGTTTTTCAAAAATGTATTATTGTAATTTGAATTCAATTTAAATAACTTTCTTGTGAGAGTAATGTTAATATTTTTTTTTTCGCAACGGTACACATATATATCTATAACTTTGTATATATATATATATATATATATATATAGTATACAAAATGAGTTCAGAGGCAGTTTCTGAATTTAGACAGGGATCTCACTACTAACTGCTGCTCATCTATTTGCTCCTATAACTTTCCTTCTCTCTCTAACACTTGTGATTAGCTCGATCTCTCTCACTCGACATGACAAATGAGCTTCGGCGATCTATCTGTGCAGAGGATAGATCTCTACAGGCTTTTTGCTTGTGCGTGTTTGCTTGCTAAGCTGCTAGTTTTTAGTGTGTTGTTTGTTATATCAGTAATTTTGAAACACTGGCTGGCCGCCTCCCTGGCTGGCAATTCATTCCAAATCCAAATCAAGTCATTTGACACGACAAATGCAATTGTGGCCTTCCTAACGTTGCATATATTTCAACATGCATGCACCACTTTTAATTATACTTTAGTCCACGTCTGTTTTCTATACTTATTATAAGATCATCCTTTCAATCGTGTCCTTCAATCACATTCATATGTATATATATATATGTATATATATATATGTGTATTTATATTTTACACGAGTTTAATTTTGTTTTGGTCTTACAATGTTTCTGTTAGCTAAATAATGATTTTTAACTACATAAAAGAATAATAAGTGTGCTTTTCCCATTTCGATTTGCACAAAAATTCAATCCATATTTGAAGGATTCAGTTTCTCTGTATCTCGGATATACATTGTTAATTTATGTATTTATTTTTCAATTTTCGTGGCGCATCTACCATGTCGACAACTCGACAACATTTGATAACAATATAAATTGTTCAGATTATTTTCTTTAATGAAGTGCAGCGTGTCTATTATACTTTTATTTATGTCTGACCCTTTTCTCACTTAATTGATGGTTTCTTACTGTTACTGTTTTCTGGTGATTCCTCCTTTAAGTTCTCCTATACCTATTTACCTTATTACACACCACTGGCAAGGGTTTCGATGCGATGCGATTCTCTTGTGCTGTGGATCTCTATAAGCCATTCACATATCAAGATATGCGATTTCGCGACCTCCACTAATCCTCCCTTAACCCTTTCTCTTTCATGTCTCAATATATGTGCCACTTGTGTGTGTGCGCCTTACTTTGTGTGTATTGTGTGCAAACGTTCACGTTACACGCGTTGTGTGGTTCTTAATTATATGAATACCAAAAAAAAAAAACCAAAACTAATAAACCATATATAGAGCCCGGCTCAAGATATGCATCCACGAATGTCCTGGCGGCCGTGCCACCGGGCACACCACGTGCTGTCAGCACAGAGGATATAACCAGGTGAGTGTTGCTCTTCCTTCGTATGTATATATGTATATGAATATATATTGCGATTGTTAGTATGTGTTGAGCTTTAACTAATTTGTGCATATTTGCTTATGAATTGGATGCAGAGAACCACGCACCATCACCATACAAAAGGGACCTCAAGGTCTGGGCTTCAACATAGTCGGCGGGGAGGATGGCCAGGGTATTTATGTATCATTCATATTGGCCGGCGGTCCGGCTGATCTTGGCTCCGAGCTGAAGCGGGGCGATCAACTGCTCAGTGTGAATAACGTCAATTTGACGCATGCCACGCACGAGGAGGCGGCACAGGCGCTAAAAGTGAGTACCATCGCTCAACTATATCACAGTCACATTTATATATATATATATATTTATGTATACATGTCTACTTTTGTGCATATAGACGTCTGGTGGAGTCGTCACATTGGTGGCACAATATCGGCCGGAGGACTACAATAGATTCGAGGCACGCATCCAGGAGCTTAAACAACAGGCGGCGCTTAGCGCCGGTGGCTCTGGCACCCTGCTGCGTACTACACAGAAGCGTTCGCTATATGTGCGCGCCCTCTTCGACTATGATCCAATTCGCGATGATGGGCTGCCGTCGCGCGGCTTGCCCTTCAAGCATGGCGACATTCTGCATGTGACCAATGCCTCCGATGATGAATGGTGGCAGGCACGACGCGTCCTCGGCGACAATGAGGACGAACAAATCGGTATTGTGCCATCGAAGCGGCGCTGGGAGCGTAAAATGCGTGCACGTGATCGTAGCGTTAAGTTCCAAGGACATGCGGCGGCTAACAATAATCTAGATAAGGTAATAATAATCAACATTAGTCCCTTAATTTGGTCCCATTAACTGTATGGAGTAGGAAAACCACGAAGGAGATGTTTGATGTTTCCTCAGTTCAACTGAAACTACTACTTTATGTTCTTCATATATATATATGTATATATATCAGACAACCTGTACTTTCTTATAGGCCCGAATTGTATCTCCAGTTAAATTGGCTAACTTAACATCTTAACAACAGCTGTATATATAAATACTACACACATTGAATGCAACATCTAACGCAATCGATGCTCTCCTCTTGCAGCAATCAACTTTGGATCGCAAAAAGAAGAATTTCACATTTTCACGCAAGTTTCCATTCATGAAGAGTCGCGACGAGAAGAATGAAGATGGCAGTGACCAAGAGCGTAAGTAGAAAAGCGCCAACGTGAACTGATGTCCGGCCAAAAAAAAAACAGCATTATGTATAACAACAACAACAACAAAAAGAACAACAACAATAGCAATAAGAGCAACAGCAATAAGAACAACAAGAATAGCGTCAACAGATCAACAATTTATTTAGTTAATAATTTGTTAAATGCTTTCTCGCATTCTTTACTTAGCTTAATTCTCAATCTGTTGAATGTTTTTCGTATGCCATTTATTTTTTATGTGTATGCGTGTGTGTCCTGTCTCTTTCTCTCTCTCTCTCTCTCTCTGTGTGCGTGAGCGTGTGCGTGTGTGGCTGTGTATCGACACTCAAAGATTGTACTTTTAAAAGAAAAAAAAATATATATATATATATTTATAAATCGATTGTTATTTTTTAATATACTTTCCTTTAGTTTTTAAGTAAAAATGTTTTTGTTTTTTTTTTTTCTGTTTTAAAATGTTTTTAATTTGTTCTTGGTCATGTTAAATAAATTTTCAAGACTGTTATTAACTACATAGATGTTCCAAAATTATTGTCGACAATATATTAAAAAACTGTACATTTTGACACGCCTCACGCATCTATTCTGAGTGCTGTGCGGCACTTAGTCCGTCCAACTGTTTATTTGAAGACGAATTACTCAATCGATATTATGTCACTTAGTTTAAGTAAAATTCGGCTTGGTTTCGAATACATACATACATACATACATGCTGTATTGTTTGTGTTTTGTTCTGTTTTTTTCACGAGTTTTTTGTGTTATTTTTATGTGTTTTGTTTTTTCAGCAATTATTTCATGCATTTAATGTTTTGTTTATATTCTTTTTTTTTTTATTTATTTTCATATTTGATTGTCTTGTTTCACACGTGCGATTGTCCTCGGCGGACAAAATACACAATCACATCACTGTGCGCGTGGACTACATTTACCAACAACATACAATTTTATGTGTGTTGTGTTTCTCTTGTTGTGTGTGTGTGCGTGCTGCTGCTGATGATGCTTCTGCGTGTGTATGTGTGCTAAACAAAAAAAAATGTGAACTTCCTACTTGTGGTGAAAATCATATAGCGAACGGATTTGTGAACAGCAACAGTGAAATCGATCTGAACAATGTTAATAATAACCAAGCAAATGATCCGCAGCGTAAGTGTGAATTATGTGTGTTGTTCCATTCCATATCCATATATATATATATATATATATATGTATATATATGCAGTGGGAGATAAGTGTGTATATGTATATAGATAATACACATATTAACTATATACCTGTGTAAATTTGAAGTTTGTATAATCAGCTTTTGGAATATGTGTGTTGATGTATAGTCTATTTTGGCTTTGTTTAAACATAAGTTTGCACCTGGTTTATGTTATACACTGGCCTTATAAAAAAAAAAACAACAAAAAACAAAAATTTGCTTTTGGAAGCGGGTCTGTTGACATTATCTACTAACCAAGAACACATACAACTTTACGTACATATCCATGCGTATTACGTACATTTATTTTTAAGAGACACACACACCCACAGACACACATTTGATTTACATACATATACATGTGTAATTTAGCGTGAATGTATCACGTATATATATAATCTTACTGTCAACGTGCTTCAGCGTTCGCTACAACAACAACAAAAATAACTGTTTATAATCTATGCTCATTCCATAATGTACCTTTGTATATACCATATGCATATGTGTATGTGTATGTACTGCGCTATTGCTATTTGCTATGTGTGTACACATATGCATCTCAAACCAGTACTGCTACTCTCTATAAGCTAAAGAACGAGGAACAAAGAGAAAAGGAAAAGCAACAACAACCACAACAACAACAAATAATACTGTAAAATCAACAGTTCCGTTCTCTCTATCTGTCATATCCCTTACATCATTCACCATCGCAATTACACGCAAAAATGTGTGTGAAATGTGGATGAAAGAAAAAAGGAAGGAAAGAAAAAATAAACTATTTCTCATCTCGCATAATTAACATGTACTACAAATCTATTTACCTATTACTATTTACATATTTATCTAATTTTTACTACTATTCTGTTTTAAACTGACCAAAGCGTATATCTTTTTCGATTCTCTTTTTGTTTTTCTCTTCATTTTTCTAGCTTTTATGCTTTGCTACACACAAGACGATGCCAACGCTGAAGGAGGTATGTACTTGACTATAAACTTGAAGATTAACTAGAAGCAGCCAATACATATTCAGTTACACACATAACACACACGTACACACCACCTATCTATAATTATATGCATATTAATGCATATATATGTATATAAATGTATTCATTCTCATTACTTTACATTAATTACAATTTAAGCAATGTGTTTCCTCAAAATCATAAATACATAACTACATACATACATACCTACATACATACATACATACATACATGTATCTTTTGTGTACTTGTATCTATGGCCCAACACAAGATGAGTTAAGTTACATACTTACTTATATGCACATACACATAAAGACGACAGTTACAAAAGCTCTACACTAACTCCAAACTTGCCAAAACTCAGTAATCAGTAATCACTTTCACTTTTAGCATTTTATTATATAGATTAATATCTAATCTTTGACTCATTTCCAACATTTCACACACGTATTTACATGCATACGAGGTGTGTTCAAAAAGTATCGCGAATTTTGAATTTTCGCGGGTTACGTATAATCGAATTTCGATTTTTTTGTAGCGTTATGTTGGTACTCATGTCTCTCACTTATGCCGACAAGCTCGGCCATTTTGAATGTTCACTTAAATGTTGACAGCTGCTTTGCTTGCACGTGTTTTGGATCGTCTTCGATTTTTACCTATTCAAAAAAATGGATCACAGAACCTGTATCAAATTTTGTGTGAAAAACGAAATTAAGTGCGCGGATGCATTCCGAATGTTGATTGTGGCATACGGAGAAGCTACCTTGGACCGAAGCAACGTTTATCGGTGGTACAAAATGTTCTCAGAAGGCCGAGAAGATGTGAACGACGAAGAGCGTGCCGGACGCCCGAGCACTTCAACAACAGACGAAAAAATTAATGGAGTGGAGAAAATGGTATTGGCCAATCGTCGAATCACCGTTAAAGAAGTTGCTGAGGAGCTAGACATATCGATTGGCTCATGCCATTCGATTTTTATCAATGATTTGGGCATGAGACGGGTCGCCGCGAAATTCGTACCAAAATTGCTCAATTGCGACCAAAAACAGCATCGCATGAACATTGCTAATGAGATGTTGGACTCTGTCCGCGACGACCCAAATTTGCTCCAGAGGGTCGTAACTGGTGACGAATCGTGGGTTTATGGTTACGACGTGGAAACCAAAGCTCAATCATCTCAATGGAAGCTGCCGCACGAACCAAGACCGAATGTGAAAGTTTTGCTGACAGTTTTCTTCGATTGCAGGGGCGTGGTGCATCATGAGTTCTTGCCACAGGGTAGAACGGTCAATAAGGAATATTACCTGCAAGTTATGCGCAATTTGCGCGAAGCAATCCGCCAGAAACGCCCGGATTTGTGGAAGAACAAAAATTGGCTTTTGCACCACGATAACGCCCCTGCTCACACATCGTTGCTTGTGCGCGACTTTTTGGCCAAAAACAACACACTAATGATGCCGCAGCCACCGTATTCCCCAGATCTGGCCCCCTGTAACTTTTTCTTGTTCCCTAAACTGAAGAGGCCCATGAAAGGACGACGTTACGCTACGCTTGACGAGATAAAGACGGGATCGAAGGAGGAGCTGAACAAGATAAAAAAAAATGATTTTTTGAAGTGCTTCGAAGATTGGAAAAACCGTTGGCACAAGTGTATAATATCTCATGGGGATTACTTTGAAGGGGACAAAATAAATATTCATGAATAAATAAATAATATCTGAAAAAACACAAAATTCGTGATACTTTTTGAACACACCTCGTACATACATATATCACTTTACATACATACATGTTTTGCATACGTCATAAGTAACAAATTATTAATATAATGCTCATTAATATTTATATGTTGTATATTTTTTTTTTGGTATTTCGATTTTATTATCACATCATAATTTCTTACATACTTAAATACTTTATTCGTTATTATTAGTCGTTTCTTATCTATACTTAAGCATATATGAACATATACCTGGTACACACTTACACATAGTTATATCCCCAAACAGACCCTAAATCGTAAAATGATAGCAAATTTTTCAATACTGCGAGGAATCCACAGATATACAACTTGGGCTAGGACTACTTAAATAACTACTATATTCGATCAAGTTGATCAATAAGCATTCCTTTCTCCCAGCTGCAATTCTGAAATTTAAACTGTTAGGCGAAATTCATTATTAGTAATATATATGCTTGTTCTTTATAAATGGGAATAAAAAACAAACATAAAAACGTTTTTTTTATCCTTTTTTTTTGTGAGGTACAAAAAAAGACACCTGTTTGTAAATATTGATATTTTTATTGTAATACTACTTTCTGTTCCATATTTTGAACGATTCAAAGTACTTATATATTGTGCATATGTATTGATATATATATTTATAAATATATAGGTATATGTATCTTGTGATGTAAGATTCATTCCACATATACTTGCGTCGTATATACTAACGTAATCTTCATATTCCTTAGCTAGATGAAGTATATATGTACATATATACTATATATATATATATATATATATATATATATATATATATATATAGATATATATATACTAGAACCCAATACTCGGCAACGAAATTTAACTTTCAAAGTTAAAAAATATATAAAGATATATTTATGCCGTCGTCAACTAATTTTCACAAATATCTTTACAAATGGTTTTTTAAATGATCTGATCGGCTGAAAAACGAGTAAGTTGCATGCAACGGTACTTTGTGAATTTGGAAATGATGTTTTCCGAAAATTTCGTCTTACGCCACAAAATGAAACAAATATGAATATTATAGCCTATTGCTTTTTGACAATTGTCAATCAGGCTAAACTTTTGTTTAATATATATGTAGATTTATATATATGTAGATTATATATAGAGATTATATGTTTCCAACAAGGCTCTTCCTTTTGATTATCTATCGTTTAAAGCTTTAACTAAATTGTTTGGTTCTTTGGTATTCTTCAGGATTGTTGTACTTCAATACACTATCCCGTATAATGTATAACCAACTAAAATATTGTTAACAGACGCTGGAAACTCAATTGTATTTGATTAATTTTCCTCTAGCGATTGTCTCTCGTTTGCACTCAAATACTTGTAAAATGAAAAACACATTTATAAATCAAACTCTATTCGTCCCATCAAAACTCTTTTATGAATGTATAATTACCCACCTCAGGTACGAAAATCCAAAATAATCTGGGCAACGGAACGGATTATGTAATATTAAAATCGACTACATCTCAATCGGTGACAGTGTTTCAAAACTGTTTTGTTTTATGCAGGCTTCTTTTAATAATTTTTTTTTGTTCTGATGAGTAGAAGGTCGGTCTTTCGATGCCTATACATATGCATATGAATATGTTTTGTATATACATAATAATATTCGTGTGTGTGTGCGTGTGTATTATTCGTCAGTTGTCGTTTCATTGTGTCAATTTAAGTTAACTAATAAGTAAGTGTATACTTATTAAGTACTTATATTTACACTGGTGTACACACTCAACGGGACTCTTCGATTTCTATATATGTACTCGGTTTACCTATGTTTATCAATTCTCGTGGCTAATACTAATTCTATTATTATTATTATTGTTATTATTTTTATTGATTATCGCATTGATAGCATTTTGCTTTCGAACAACCCCAAATCCATGTTCAACTCGACAATAAATCGTTGAAATACTATACTGACTAGGGAATTTGGTTTATATTTTGCTTAATTTCTCTCTGACACACCATTCGTTTGATTATCTTTCCTTTTCGTCTTGTAAATATTCACAAATAACAGATACATACATACATACATATGTACTCAAAGCCTGACCTGAATAGCCAACTCAGCAAATATAGTTGGCCAGTTGTCAGACCTTTCAAGATTTTTGGTTGCCCTCAGGACTTTTTATTGTTTTCAAGTTTCGCTCGCATCAGGGCATACATACATACACACATAAGAACGTACACGTACACACATAAGAACGTACACACACACACCGAACACGCACACACACACACCGAACACGCACACACACACACCGAACACGCACACACACACACACCGAACACGCACACACACACACCGAACACGAACACACACACATACACACACACACCGAACACACACACAACTGCCACAACCAACCACAAAAAATAGACAACAATCAACTTGTCTACAAAGTTCATTTAAGTTTAACAGGCTAATACATGCGTATATATATTTATATATATATATATATATCGATGATTAATTTTGTTTATCTTTTTCTTTCTTTTTCTTTAATAAACGATTTCCTTTTGACTTAACATTTGTGTGTGAACTGTTATGAATTTTTGCGTTCAACAATTTAAAAAAAAAAAAAACTCAAAATTCAAATATATTTACCAACTTATCCATCTACTTTCTGCTGCCTACTGCTATTATTCGACAATACTTCTTCTATCACTACTATTATACTACTACTTCTACTACTACTACTACTGCCACAACAACTACAACAACAACAACATCAACTACAACCAAAACTTTAACTATTACTTCTCAAACTATTTACTGTGTGTTATTGATACGACATTGTTATAATTTCGTTACGTTTATTAATTTACATATAAAATATATTATATATATCTACTTAAAATCATCTTAATCGTAATTTGGCAAAAATAAAAAAAACAACAACAAACGAATATCACAAACAACATCCAAACAAACCTATAATGAAAAAAAAAACAAAAATTTTTCAATATGTAACATATACATATTCTTGCTTTGTTTTACAAAACTATTCCAATATATATTTAATTCTTGTTATTTGAATTGAATCAAAATAACGTCTCAACTGTTTGGCAAAATCCGTTGTACTTTTATACATCTCAATCAATTTACATCAATATATTTATAAATGGACAAATATATATTTGTTACAACCATGCGTTCGTTCATGTACTGCGACAACAACAACTACTAAATTAATCAACTACTATCAACCCCGTACATCACTACTACCAACCAACCAACCAACAATCAATCAACCAACCAACCAACCAACCAATCAATCAATCAATCGACCAACCTATATTTGATATATATATATATGTATATCGTACGTATGAAAACGCAATGCGCACAGGCGAGATTATCTACAGAGTGGAATTACCCGATATGGAGCAGATAACTTTAATCTACTTGGAGAATAATGATGCTGACTATCGTAAGTCGAGCAATTAAGCAACAATTTTTGTAAAAGAACCAAACAAACCATATAAATGCAACAACAGATATAAAGGCCTTAAAATATTACAAATAAATTCATTAAAGCTTACGTTCTTTTTTTTTTTAAAGAAAAATAAATAGGTCTAAAACCAAAACAATATCAAGAATATATATATAGTTTTATTCTCTTTTGGTTTTTTAATAATTTTAGTTATCAAACAAAACGAAAATTGCAAGCAAAATTTTTTTTAAAATGCCGGTTACTTGGTTAGTTTCCTCTCTTGCCCTCTCTTTTGCACACACTCTGTCTTTCTCTCTCTCTCTCTCTTTCTCTTGCTCTCTCTCTCAGTCCATTATCATGCTTCTCCAGCTTGGTTTTTCGCAGTATTTTTCCAAAAATTACATATATTGAATAATTGATTCGAATTTCCCTTCAAATTTCTGATAATAGAAATTTCCTAGCTATCACAATTTATTTTCGAATTGATTTTTAAGCATAATGGTTCTTATTTTATTAAAGACCTTCTTTCGTTTCTTCGCATCAATCCAGCTTTAAGTTCTTCAACACTTTATTTGCCTGCTTATGTCCATTTATCTAAATACTTTTACTCTATATTCGATAGATGCATACTTGTCACAAAAAAAAAAACAAAAAAAAAGGTTAATTAATCAATCCATATTTAAAATAAAGCTTCGATTGATTTGAAATGAATATGATGAAATTCCATAACCGATCCAGACTTCGTTCATTCAGAACTAGTTACTTTGAGTGCATTACAATTTTGTATATAATTTTATTTAAAGGTGAAGCTGCTTTGATGCCACTGCTGATAACTTCTGTGGAAGTATTCAAAGGCATTTGTTTTAATGAACGAAATTGTCTCAGAAACCATCTTTTTACTCCATTAGAAGGTTTTAGTTACTCCGTAGATTAGATGAGCCATAATATTTGCGATTGTAGTGCTTAGTTCTACTTCGACCTGATCGATCTCCTTTGTATTTCCTTTCCGTTTTCGCTATTTGTTCGTTTTCTTTTTGTTTTTTTCTTTCTGTATCTTGATTCGTTTACCAAGCGTAATTTGATTGGATTTGCTTATTTTTATGCTGTGCTTTGTCCATTTCACAATTATTCCTTTTGAGCATATATTCTGTAGCGATCTGCAATCAATCGTATAAGCAAACGTTAAAAGTCTAACCTATTCAACACCGATAGATGTATTGTTATTGTCATTTATCGTTATCGATATCGTACCACTGCACGCACATTTCCCCATTTTGACTTCATTTGTTAGAACCAAACCCCTCCCTCCCCCAAGCAGAAGCGACATACCCTTAAATCCAAACAACTCCAAAAAGTCCTCTATGCGAATTAATCTATGTACTCGTAATTAATTAGCATTAAGGTAACAACGTAACAAAAGGAATGCGAGCGGCGACGACGAACGCAAAACGTTTATTATTGTAATATAATGATGTATTTCAAAATGATTTGATTACTAAACTTGAAAGTTTCAGAAGATGAATAAAAGTCTTGTTTGATTTAAGAAGTGTTGTTTTCCATGATGTCATGACAAACCTATATATATTTCTCCAGAAGGGAACCTTTCATATCCGGGTATAAATATACATTTCTCCCACGTATTAATTGTGTCTGGTTGTCGCAGAGACCACATTTTATTGGCTTTATATTTTATATTTTGTTGTGATTATTGGCATCATATTCTTTTAATTGCCCAGTTAATACTTGAATCTTAACATGAATTGCAAATGAAATCCCATGACATGGTCTTACAGAGTGAGTAAACTATAATTTCAAAAATTCAATGTGAAATTAATCGAATTAAGAGTAAAACGAAACCCTATCGATGAAACCAACAAATGTTCCATCAATTTAGCCTGATCATATTTGTTTTCAAAACGTGATTCCTCTTTTCCAAAATGTACACCACAGTCAAACCCAATTATATATATTTTAGGCTAAATATATATGTACACCTATATATGTATAGTATAGTTTAGCATTTAAGTTACATAATATTAATAATAATAAAAAAAATATATTTTAAAAAAAATGCTACTAAACGTTCACATAAATCATCATTTGTACTACATATCATTTTTTTGTATGTTGTTTGTATTGTGTACTAACATGTTTTCTACTTACATATTTTAACATTTCTTTCCTTATTGGTTTCTTGTGTTTATTTTCGTTGTTTGTATTAGTATGTCCTAGTATTATATTGTATGTAATGTGTATGCATCAGCTAAGAGCTTTACTCCAAACTGATAATAATAATAATAATCGCAAGCAATATCTGACTACTGAATGCCGCAGATATTTGGCAAAAGTTTCTAGTGACTTTATTGTGAATTTGTTGCTCGTATAATTCGTATAGCGTTTTCGTAACTGTAACTTTGAACATAATACAACCACTATGTATATATGTATGTAATACTACGATTTCATTTACATTGAAATCTTAATCTTGGATACTCATTTTGCCTATAATTATTGAAAAAGCAGTTATATGTATATTGCTTTCTATTTTATTTTCTTTTTATTTTTATTTTCATTTTTTTATTATCATTTTTCCCCACTTTCTCTCAATGTAGAGATTATCAAACATATATTGGTTGCTTTAATTGATTTATATATTTTTTCAATACAAATTATTGCAGTATTTTGGTAGATTATATTTTATGTTTTTTACATTACGTTGAAATTAAAAAAAATTACTATTTTATATAAATATAAATAGGTATTTATTCAATATGTTTTTTTTTCACTTCTGGTTTAAATAAAGCGCTAGTTACATTAAAATCTATTTAGCTAACTACTCAAATATTCACATTAAACTTATTATGGAAAGCAGAGAGCCATCGTAAACAATAAATCCAACATTATTAATTTAATGCTAACCAACAAATTAATGTGGACACAATTGAGAAAATTGAAAAAAAAACAAAATTGGAAAATTGAAAAATTACCTTTTTGCGCTCTTTCTCTCTTGATATCTCTATTCTATCGGTGTATCTCTCACTTACTTTCCGTTTCTCTGCATATTATATTTCAAATAGAAAACTATAACCGTACTTCTTTTGTGGAAAATCAATCAATCTGTTTGATTTTTTGAGCCCCTTTTCCCTACAACCCACACCCGGCCTCGCTCCCGCCCCCCAGGACCAGTTCCATTAATTCTGTACATTTTGTTTTTGCACCCGCACACAACCTAATAGCATTGCCTACTATGCTTACAGCTTCCGAGGAGAATGTGCTTTCCTATGAGGCCGTACAGCGTTTGTCTATTAGTTACACACGTCCCGTTATAATATTGGGACCGCTTAAGGATCGTATCAATGACGATTTGATATCTGAATACCCGGACAAATTCGGTTCATGTGTGCCACGTATGTATCAATCAATCAATCAATATATCAATTGATAACCACATCAATTGAACGAACTACAATTTAAGATCATCGTATATATCTTATTATAAATTTAACACAGATACAACGCGGCCAAAACGCGAATATGAGGTAGATGGCCGGGATTATCATTTTGTGTCGTCCCGCGAGCAAATGGAGCGTGATATACAGAACCATCTGTTCATCGAAGCTGGCCAGTACAATGACAATTTGTATGGCACTTCTGTGGCCAGCGTGCGCGAGGTTGCCGAAAGAGGCAAACACTGCATACTGGATGTGTCGGGCAATGCAATTAAGCGTCTGCAGGTGGCGCAACTTTATCCGGTAGCTGTTTTCATAAAGCCCAAATCCGTAGATTCCGTGATGTACGCAATGCTTTAAGCTACTTAGCTGTATATATCTATATATATGTATTCATGTATTTTCAGGGAAATGAACCGTCGCATGACGGAGGAGCAGGCAAAGAAAACGTTTGAACGCGCTATTAAGATGGAGCAAGAGTTTGGCGAATACTTTACGGGTATGTTGCTGCATAGAGAGCTTTAGGTCCGAACTAATAATAAATCTATTGATCGTTGTAGGTGTTGTACAAGGCGATACAATCGAAGAAATATATAGCAAAGTGAAAGCAATGATTTGGTCGCAATCGGGACCAACCATTTGGGTACCATCGAAGGAATCTCTATGACCAACAGCCACAACAACATGGACACTGCCGCCTCGAGTACGTTGTCGACCTGTCTCGAGAACAACAACAACAACAATAGCAACAACAACGTCAACAACAACAAATCAGCCGCAACAAAAAACGCCACACTGATGCACCATAACAAATAAGGACGACGCCGATCGATGATGATGACAACATCAACATCAAAATCAGCAACAGCAACACAACAACCCGTAGCAGCCAACTCAATGTTGCCCATAATTAGGATGGTTATTGTCCTAGATAAGCAAATAACAATCGCGGACGCAGTACAATAAGAATCCAAACATACATCACGAACTATGATGCATTGCTTTTGGCCCAGCTTGTTCATGACTCTTGATTCTTAGTTCTTGGTGTGGGGACAAACTGTTCCACCTGAAGCGGCAGCTGTTTAATTTTAGTTAGAACAAAATTGATATACAAAACAACAAAAAACAAAAACAAAAAAAAAAAAGCAAAAGCAAACAAAAAAAAAAACAAAAACAAACCGAATCATATTGATGACAAGATCTAATATGAAAAATAAAACCGAAAGCAGAATGCAGATGGCAGAATGCAAAGAAACTGAGTTGAAGAGAGGAGGAAACGTGCGTTATGCGCTAGTGTTGATTGTTTATGCTGATGTTTATACGAGAGTTATAGCGAGTTAGTTATGTTGACGCTAATAATAATATGGTATATGAAATGATATATATATGCATCCCTTTACAAATATGTATATGTATATATATATATATTATTATATATACTCTTTAAATGGACGTTGACGAGGACAACGATCAGTTGGTGCATTTGTTGTTAGATATATTGTACCCCCCCCCCCCCCCCCCCCCCCCCCCCGCCTTTGCCTAATGCAACACAAATCACACGATACGAATCAAGACGAATGATGATGATGTACACAATAGTTTATGCTACATAAACACACATACTCCCACGCAGACACATACATACACACACACATTAATATACATGTATGCATGTAGAGAGACAGATCGAAAGATATATATATGCATAAGGAGAGAGGGCGATATCACTTCTTTCAATGCAAAAAGTCATTTTACTATTTAACATACAATATGTATGCTAGAGACAGCATTAAACAAATTGATTCGAAAAACATATACATAAGCATATTACGATCAATACAGCATATACACCTATATATACACACATATACATCTATATATATATATATATTATATAGATAACACACACACACATACCGATACGGTTTAATTTTACAACTAAATTTGTAACAACTCAAATACCTTATGGTGTTTACATTTTTTTTTATGTATCGACAGCAAATGATTAGCTAATGTTAAAAAAGAAACAAAACCAACAAATTTATAAATTATAGACAACGCACATAACTGCTAACTATATTTATTTTATTTTTTTGTATTCTACTTTTTTTTCTAAGAAATTTAGTAAAATTCAAGTTATTCAAGTTTATTATGATTTTTTTTTTGTTTGTTTCGTGTGTGTCGCTCACTTTCCACAATATTTAGAACATCAATATATATTTCAGAAATGTATACGTTGTGCATTCATGTACATAGTTATATGTCTAATGGAAGGCGAAAGTATTTGCATAATATTCTAATTTTTTTTATCGTCTGTCCCTTATTTTGTAATAAATATATGTTCTGTAAAACCTTCGCTCCCTGCTTTATAAACATTAAACAGTATATGTAAAACTATTGCAAAGAAAAAAATTCAATCCACAAACATTTTGTGAAAATATGCCGGGAAAGGCACGACACGAAAATATGAAAACGAGGCAGAAATGATCTGGTAATTTGACAAAACCCCAAATGTCGATAAAGTCTAGATTGGGTTGCAGATAGTATATAAGATAATCAATATGCCATAAACCTTCGTTGAATTAGCTCTCGATGATAGTTGTGTTATGGTAACACCCCGAGCAATTTATCCTTTTCCATATTTAATGAGCAACGGGGACTGTGTTGTGGCACATACAACTCAGTGTTCCATTCTTGTCCAATAGTTGGCACTCATCATAAGTGGGTCTTATGATACAGCTAATTTCATGTCCATGAGCAGAATACACTCGAGTCTCTTTCGTATTTATGCACATATTGTACGCATTTTGTCGCAATCAATAATAGTATTAATAGTCTGCCTACAAAAAAAAAAAAAAACACCCGCCTTGCAATCTCTTAGTGAAGTACCTCGAGCACATCTAAGCAAAATCAAACGGAAAGCAATTTAAAATACATAAAACCTGAAGAAAGAGAATAGTAAAATCAATGGATAATTTTACACATACATAGTTGCATATGTATGTATATGTATGTACTTCCTACATGTTTAAATAGTTAATAGATACATAACATAATTTATATTATAAGTATATTGACAAAAAAGGAATAAACAATTTAATTACTTATGTATATGTTTCTCATATATATATACTAAACAAACAAAAAGTTCACATACTTGTTGGAATTTAATCCCAAGTGCGGCAAGCGTTATTTTCTAATAGCCCTTAGCGTATTTCAAAGTCAAGGTAACTGTTCCACGGCCTTAAATGCAATTAATAAACGCATTTACGAGTATATTCAACTTACACACACGCACACTACACTCATTGCTTGTCTATAAAATTCGCAACTTGTAACAAAAGAAGGAAATCAAAAGAAAGAAGAAGAATTTACCAAACAAACAATTCATAATTAAAAAAATTAAAATAATTAATACCGTGACACACATACACACATACATACATATGTACATATATACAATATGTATTAGAGCTAATACTGAGAGGCATTTAACGAGATCCATTGTTAAGAAACAGTTTTGTGCTGCATCATGAACAAACAACAACAACAACAAATATCGTGAATTTGTCGGCGTATACTACAAATTTTTGTGGAAGCATTTCATCAAAATGGTGCCTTTATCAGTTATTGTTGTCGGTATTGAATAAAAACCAAAAAAAAAATAAAAATAATATACAAGTTAAAATTACATCAATTTATAAATTTAAGTATTATAATAATCCAAATTGCAGCACATGCTATTTATAATAAATGCAAAACTAATATGAAATTATTCAGTTGCGGGCTGTGATATCTGCTCGAACATCTGAAATATCAGCCTTACAATTTTGGTTACCCTCAATCCAAAGCTGTTTGCTATTTGGTAGCACTTAAAGCTGCCTTTCGGCTTTGCCCCGCTAGAAATTCAGAAATTCTATAAGCACCAAATTCTCGCAAGCGAAATTGATACTTTTTTTTGTGTTTGCAATGCATGCTACACAAAAGTAAATATACATCATACCTACATTGATATATGGATGTATGTATATCATTTATTCAGTATACATAAATCTAGATATTTGTTGTTATTGTTAAAAAAAAATTAAAATAAACGAAAAATAAATAAAATAAAAAAAGAAAACTAAACTAAACAAAAGAAAACAAAACGGAGAGAAAACATTATTACCCAAGTACAACTTATTCGATTGCCTTTTAAAGTAAAACGATATGTTCTCCTCTTAGCGAATAAGTGCTTTAAGTATACTAAAATACAGTTGTATAAGTAAATGTGTAAGTAACAATAAGTTACAGTGCATATTGAATATTGTTAAATAATATAAACAACAGATCATAATTCCAGCTAGTTTCGATATTAATTAGTGTTTGGTCGGACAATCACTAAACAATTTTCAGAGCTGTAACCTTTGATTAACCTGATTATAAGATTGTTATTATAATTTCTATTATCGATTTCTTTTTTTTATCAAATTCATTTCTTGTCCTTAATTTGAATGGCAACTTAGCAACATAATCTGAGCTGCAGAAATATTTACATTTCAATTGAACAATTTAACATATATATATAGGTTACAGCTCTGATATAGATTTTCAAAAAGTAAAACATAATGCCATTACTGATCGAATAGAGCCGAAATGAATTTATCAATTCGCAGTCGTGGCATACATACATACATACATGCATACACATATACACTTACATATATATACACATATAATACATACCATATACCTATATACATATGAGCATGTACTTGATAAAATTGACACACACACAAACAGAGATAATTAGTTATAAAATCAATTTGTGAATCCTACATTGTGTATTATTTAATAGTTAATCAAATGATGCGACATTCGTAATAAACAAGAAATTCAATAAGTATGTAAATTTTGTTGTTATATATACATATGTATGCACCTTTGCTGACTAAGTTAAAGTATGTATGTATGTATGTATGTATGTTTGTATGTATGTATGTATGTATGAATACACGCTTAGGGAGCTCCAACAAGCAAAGTTGATGTTACATTTTGAAATTTACAGATTAATTCAAATCGGATCAGAATATCAAAAATACTGCAAGAATATGTTAATTCATTTTTATTCGTTATATATGAGTTGGATTAGTAAATTAATTGAAATGTTAAGATATTATGGATGCCCAAAGGTGCCTCATGCCTTCATGCTTAGTACTTGGTTTAATAAAAGCAGAAGTGCCTCGTATTTCAGCGTATTTGGATTATCAGGCATTATTGATTGGTATATTTCATGATTTTACTAATCTAGCAAGTATAATGTGTTTAATATTTGTGAAACATACCAGATACACATGCACAATTTACCTTAATGCGAGAAAGTATTGCGTGTATCCAAATTAATATGATACGATCAAATTAGCGTAATTAGTTAGTTAGTTAGCAATTGAGTATGTGTTGATTTATTTAGTTGCGAGAGCTGAATCATATATATATATATATATATATATATATATATATATATATATATATAAATACATCTATATATATATATGTACAGTTTCTCACAGCATATTAGGACCAGTGTGTAGCAAAATATTTAAAGTGCTATGAAAAAGAAACAAACGCAAAATGTTTAAATGCCAATTTGTTCATGTTATATCACGTTTGAAAAGGAAACTTTAGTTTTCATTAAAATATTAATTAATTAACTAAAATTAGTCAAAAACTGAAAACATATCCAAAATACACGTCAAAGCTTTTTTGGGACAGTCTTAGAAAAGTAACATATTAGGCGTATAAAAACTTAAATAAGGATGTTAATGCTTAGTATGATATCCCTTAGCCTTAATAACTTCCCTTAACCTATTATTCATCGAAGATACCAGCTTTCGGGTTATTTCTAGACAGATTTTGCTCCACTCATTCAGCAGAGAATTCTTGAGATCAGATCTGTGATTCCGGATGTTATTTTCCAGCAGAGCCCACAAATTTTAAATAACATTTAAATCTGGAGACTGGGCCGGTGGAATTATCATGTGGGGGCAGTTCCAGATAAGCCAGGACTGTACTAATCCGGACTTATGCTTGGTTGTTGTCCTGGTCGTGGTCCTGGAGATACGTGACGCAAAAAATCCGGGTTTTATGGCACCCAGGTGACCATAACGCCACTGTTGGAAATAAGTTGTGACCATAAAGTAAGGTACTTTTTTACATAACCCCACATAGCAGGTGGGGAAACCCCAGTTTATGGGAGTCATATATTCATTTAGGTGGTAAATATATATGTACGTGCCATTGGTCTTTGAAATTTTTGAAAAATATTGTATAATTAGTTTATGGTAGGCAATTAAAATTTTTGCTAGACACTGTCGGAAATAAGCTGTGAGACACTGTATATATAGTATGGATGTGAGAAGCAAGCAAGAAACTACTCTACTTGGTAATGCGCAGGTATATATCGAACTGTACGAGCGTTATGAAATAGGAGAAGGCCGTCACGGAAATCAGATAAATTAGGCGACGGTCCAGATGTAGCAGGCCGCATAGCATTGGCTGTCGATATCGCATTAGTAGCAGCGAGAAATGGTCCACCTGAAATAGAGCTCAAGTAAGTTGTTAATACACTCGCGAAATGATCGCACAGAAACAGGCTTATTTTCAAATGCTCTGCTCATATGAAACAGGCTGGAATTTAGAAATGTTTTTCATAATTTTCATTTTTCCATATTACTTTCGAATTGATAAATGAAATCTGTTTCTTTTTATTGGAAAGAAATAACCTTTCAGTTAGCAAATGCAATTTCTAAGATTCCAGTGCGATATTTTATACTCTGATACCGCATTTACAAATCCCCAATAATTTTGAAACTAGATGTAGTGGATTGCAGTTGTATAAATCGGCATTTGAAATAGAAATGCCACTTAAGTCACCAAATTTGGAACTTGATACATTACCGGTAGCTTTCTTTAAAGATCGATTAGAAAATTACTTATACCCTCATAAATCGTATAAGCCTATATCTCCCGCAATTTTAGAGGCAGAGTTACCCAACTTAAAAGGCTAGAACTGCCTAGTAAGATTGGTAATCAAATTTCAAGATAGCGTCCAGCCACTGCCGCTTCACCCTCAACCCCACAAAGGATCTTTGCACAGTTTATCAGATGTTTTTGCATTGATAACAGAGCATTCAGCAGTCGGTAACGCCCGACTGCACAGTTCTCACTTGTTTTTTTTTAGAGTATGTGCCAATTTGAATACCTCTTGGCTGAGATTCGGCAGATCCAGCGAACTATAGTCGCAGAATCGGCGCATTGTGAGAACGAGACGGGCCTGTTCTGTCTTGATATACTCAATGACCAGAGTGACAATGTAGGTGTCCAGATAAAAGCAGAGTGCGTATAGTCCACTGACCACAATTGAAAAGGGGACATCCGCCATGGATTGAGTCGCCAGCAGATTGAAGATGGTAAAAAAATTGGTTAGGTTGTTGATCAGTGTTGTCAGCATCAGGCCAAGCAGCTGCACCTGATGCATCCGCATGCTGCCCAAATGCAGATCATGTATCTGAGTGAAACGCAGACGTAGCAAGGCAATCCGATCGCAGAGCCGGCAACACTTCATCAACAGCATGCCACGCCTCATCGGATGTCGTTGCGAATACGGAGCCAGACGGCCGAGCTGGCGGAGAGTGGAGTGCAGCTGGACGTGCAGCTGTCGAAGATACTTGAGCACACAGCTGCTCATGTAGTAGAAATAGTCGGCCATGTTCTCCGTGTAGTTCCACAACACAAAGGAGTAAATGGCAAATTGCAAACGCAACTTGCCACCATCCGAATCGCCATCGACGGTGCCAGCAACGGCAAATATGCCGCACACCTGGGTGATCATCATCATGTTTATCAGCGCGAATTTGATGTACATGAACTTCTCGAAGCTCTTCATGGGCCACCTGCTGCCATGGTAGCTGGCGTCAAAGTCCGCCTCCAAGCTGACTCGCAGCAATGTGCACCGCTGATTGCTGGCCTCAAATTTGAACATGCTTTCCATGTAGGTGACAATGACAGTGGCGTACTTAATCAGCGTATTGGCAAATGAAACGTACAGCACCAGCTGCATCCGGCGGTCATCCGTTGCCATTAGCCATCGATAATTATAGCCAAAATAGAAGGGCAGCACCACAATCAGCATCAGACTAAACACATGGCTGTAGGCAATTAGCAGAGCCTTCAGTACAGGTCGCAACGGTTGCTGCGGCACGTAATCGATGATCGCCTGGCCGTAGATGCTCGCATAGATGTGACCGTATCTGAAGAACTTGTACTGGTGCCGCTCCCAGAAACTCTGCTTACCGTCGCACATGTTGCACACACTCAGCCTGCCTCAGCAGCACTGAGCAGCAGCGCTGAATGTTTCTCCTGTCTCTTCTATTTTGTGGCATACTCAAGCATAGTTGCGTGTCCATACGATAAAATCGTGATACTCTGATACGCCGTGGTCAATAAACAGGACAACATTCGAACACAACTATACTCTAAAAAAAAAATCAAGTCGATATTCACCAGATGAAAAACAACCTTACATTTTTTTTTACATTTATTGATTATAGATTAACAATTACCAACTTAACATTATTGGGGCAAAGTGTAATGATTTTCTGTTTCCAAGAATTAACTGCTAAATATTCAAAATCAATAACTTCAAATTATATAAACTTTATATTAAGAATATATTCGATTTTTAAGAAATCTATATTTAGAAAGTAGATTTGCAAAACACACAAAAATTAGCACTAAAATGAAGAAAATTTACTTAATGCAAATAAGGCACCAAAACTATGATGATTTTCGAACTTTAAGTGCAATACTTTTGTTGTCTGATTGTACAGGTTATAGAACTTGTTAACCGTTGCGGACATATACAAATTAGTGGTTCGGCCAATGCACGATATACAAACAAGTTAACATTTAATATTAGGAATAACTCAAACTAACAAACTAGAATAAATAATTAATTTAATTATCATAAGTTAGAGTTTTTGAATTCAGTCCGAATAAAACACTTAAATCTGTTTTTTTATTTACTAAAAACCACAAGGACTCAATTAATTTACTTATATACATATATATATATATATATATATATATGTATATATATACAGTGTCTCACAGCTTATCTCCGACAGTGTCTAGCAAAAATTTTAATTGCCTGCCATAAACTAATTATACAATATTTATCAAAAATTCCAAAGACCAATGGCACGTACATATATTAACCACCTAAATGAATATATGACCCGCATAAACTGGGGTTTCCCCACCTGCTATGTGGGGTTATGTAAAAAAGTACCTTACTTTATGGTCACAACTTATTTCCAACAGTGGCGTTATGGTCACCTGGGTGCCATAAAACCCGGATTTTTTACGTCACGTTGATTATTTTCCGTATAAATAGACCAATCCTTCGTAGTCAGTTTAGTTATATCCTGCATCTCGGGTGCAACCAGCCAACAAGGACCATTGAACAACGGAATCTCATCCTGGAACACTTCCAGATTGGATATTCACATCGCCAAATAGCTGAAGTGGTAAATCTAAGCAAGTCAACTGTATTCAACATCATTCGACGCTTCGTCGAAGGAAATCGGATAGAGGACAAGGGCAGAAAGGCAACAAACATGATTTTCACCGAACAGGAAGAGCGGAGGATCATCAGGAAAATAAGGGAAAATCCCAAGCTATCGGCTCAAAAACTGACTCAAGAGGTGCAGGATGAAATGGGGAAAAATTGCAGTGTGGAAACTGTGCGCCGGGTTCTGCGCAACCATGACTTTAATGCCCGAGTACCACGGAAGAAGTTCTTTATTAGCGCAAAAAATAAAGGGATTAGGATGACGTTCGTCAAAACCCACTTGGACAAGGATTTGGAGTTCTGGAACACATTCATATTTGAAGATGAGCCCAAATTTGGCTTTTTGGCTCAGACGGACGGAATTATGTGTGGCGACAGTCCAATACTGAGCTGAATCCCAAAATCCTAAAGGCAACAGTCAAGCACGGCGGAGGAAGTGTCATGGTATGGGCATCTATCTCGGAAGACGGCGTCGGAAATTTGGTGTTTATTGAAACAACAATGGACAAGAATGTGTATCTCCAGGACCACGACCAGGACAACAACCAAGCATAAGTCCGGATTAGTACAGTCCTGGCTTATCTGGAACTGCCCCACATGATAATTCCACCGGCCCAGTCTCCAGATTTAAATGTTATTTAAAATTTGTGGGCTCTGCTGGAAAATAACATCCGGAATCACAGATCCGATCTCAAGAATTCTCTGCTGGATGAGTGGAGCAAAAAGCAGTCCAGAAACTAACAGGATGCTGGTACTTTCCATGAATATTAGGTTAAGAGAAGTTATTAAGGCTAAAGGATATCATACTAAGTATTAACATCCTTACTAAAGTTTTTATACGCCAAATATGTTACTTTTCTAAGACTGTTCCAAAAAAAACTGTGACATGTATTTTGGCTATGTTTTCAGTTTTTGACTAATTTTAGTTAATTAATTAATATTTTAATAAAAACTGAAGTTTCCTTTTCAAACGTGATATAACATAAAACAAATTGGCATTTAAACATTTTGCGTTTGATTTTTTGTTTAAACCTTATAGCACTTTAAATTTTTTGCTAGGAGCTGTTCCAGTTGAACTGTGAGACACTGTATATAAGTTAACAACATCTAATACTACACGCAACCCAAGCCAATGCACTCAAATAAATATCATAAAACCAGAAATAAGTTCAGGATGTCACATGCGAAAACGAACAAACAGAAATCATAGCAAAAGAACAGACTAGAGCTCATAGAAATGCAATAGAGAATAAAAGCCAAATACTTAATAATTTCTTCTTTCCTAACCTAAAGAAAAAAATTGAAAAAATAACAAAGGCATGTGAATCTTGCAAGGAAAGCATGACAGGCACCCTCAAAAAGGAGAATTGCAACCAACTCCTATTCTGACTTATCCCGGTTAAATTATCCATATTGATCTATATACGACAGAGGGAACTATCGTTCTCACCGTCGTAGACAAATTCTCAAAGTACGCACAAATTAAAAATGTTAAATTCAAAAGCAGTCGAAGATATAAAACACCCACTACGTGAGGTTATGATAGCTTTCGGTATGCTCAAACTAGTTGTTATGGACATCGAAAGAGCTCTAAATTACGCATCCATCAAATTCTTACTAGAAGACCAATTTAAAGCAAAAACCTACACGATACCACCATACAACTCGACAAGCAACAGTCAAGTTGATTTCATTCAACACTTACCGAAATAATGAGATGTGCGAAAAAGGATGACGGAATAACAAATTTCGAAGATTTAATATTTAAGTCCACTCAGTTATACAACCAATCCATACACTCCACCGTGAACGAAAAACCAATAGATATATTTTTCGGAACACGAGTCACCCACGACCTCCAAGAATTAGAATAAAATATAAACAAAGTCACAAATAAATTTAAAATCAAACAAATTAATGATTTTAAATACCATAATAACAAGAAAAAACCAATAAAACAATACAAAAAGGGCGACATAGTTTATTACAAAATAGACAAGAGATTAGGCGCTAAACTGACCCCGAAATATAAAAAAGAAATATTCAAAGAAAATCGAAATACCACTATAAAAATCCAAAATGGAATATAATTTAAAAACATAATGTTTTACAGATTCTTCCTACCAACATGTCTCGGTCTAGCGACCATATTGGACTACTCCCATTCACAAATTATACCCATAAAAACAGGAGTCGCTGCAGTAGAACACGGCACCTACAGAATAATTCATGTATTCAATGTTGAAAAATACGAAATGGCGTTCGGTAACTTATCGAACAAACTTAACGACATAAATAAAACACACCCACTCTTTCCCTTACTTATATTTAAATTCTCAAAGTAGAATCAGATTTGAGAACACTAAAACACAAAATTTGAGAACTAAAACTACGATTATGAAATTTCAGTTTCAAAAACAGATGAAGAAGTAGAAAATAGCAACAAACAACTAATAATAAATAAAATTCTAAGCAAAACAATGAATGAATTAACTGAAAACACAAATAAAATTGTAAAAGAAACAATAAGAATTTTCAAAACGAAATAGCTACACTTATTATTATTATTATTGGGGGGGTGAAGCTGCACCGCGACCTATTTGATCTATTGTGCCCCCTTCTGAGCTTATAGCTCTTCCATCAGCCCCAACTCCCTTACGAACGTGAGGATCTTTTTTGGGTTGAGGTCTACTATGTCTTCGCAATTCAAAACATGCGCCCCTAGGATGCTGCTTCTTCTTCTAATTAAGGCGGCACATTCTGCCAGGATGTGCATCGAGGACTCCTCCTCTCTTTCAGAAAACCTGCAGAGATCGCCTCTGACCAGCTCTGTTGCCGTCTCTGTCTCTCCTCGTTTCTGAGCTCCAGTCGTATAGTGTATCTCCCTATGCCACAATACGGTTCTGGTCAGCCTCGTCAGCCGCCTCGTTTCCCGCTATGTCCCTGTGGCCCGGGACCCATCTTAGGGTAAGCCTGTTGTGAGTCCCGAGTAGGTCTAGCTTCGAACGAACCTCATGGACTACCTTCGATGTAATCTTAGTCCCCATTATGGCGTTCAATGCTGCTTGACTATCGAATAGGATGGATATATCCGTATTCCGATAGTTACGCTCTATGTTGAAATCCGCATATATCCCTATCGCACACACCTCAGCCTGAAATATGCTGGTGTGCGTTCCCAGGGATTCATGGTATGATACCCGAGGACCCACCACTCCAAGACCAGTGCCCTGATTCGTGAGTGATCCATCGGTGTACCCGATTATTGTGTGCGGTTTCATGGGATGGACTTCATCTAGAGTTGTCCATTCCCTTTTGCTACTCATACGAACTGCGAAGTTTCGCTCGAATATATATTCGGCTACCATTTCGTCCCCAGGTTGCATCAGCAGGGGCAGTTCGTTCGAAAGGAGTTGGGCATCTTTATGGCGTAGGATATGGTTGCCCCCAACTCCTTCTTCCGATATCCTTAGAAGCGTGGCTTTCTGCTTGAGCCTTATGATATGGTGGACTGGTGTGAGCTCCATTAAGGCTTCAAGGGCCATTGTTGGCCAGGTGCGCATGGCTGCTGTCATGCATACGCAGGCCATTCTTTGCAACTTCTGTAGTTGTTTCTTCACGGTGGTCAGCCGCGCCCTGTCACCCCATGCTACCACTCCATAGGTTAACATGGGTCTTACTACCATTAGTCATAGCCATCTTAGTATCGTTGGAGATGTACCCCATGATTTGCCGGCAATGCTACGACATGTATAAAGCGGCCTGGAGCACTTCAATACCGTGTTTTGCACATGGGTGCCAAAGTTAAGCCTGCTGTCAAAGGTGACCCTCAGGTATTTGACCTCCCTACTCGTTTCTAGTAGGGTCCCTGAGAGCCATATTTGTCTCATCCTCTGTAACTTATGTCGTCTGGTAAAGGGGACGATGACTGTTTTCGTAGGGTTTAGGTTGAGTCCAACCTCCATACACCAGTCATACGTTATCCTTAGTCTTGACTGGACTATCTCACAAAGTGATTCTTCAAATTTGCCTCGCGCTATGATAACAATGTCATCGGCATATCCTTGACATTGAATACCACTGTTAACAAGTCTGTTTAGCAGTTCGTCCACTTACAGACTCCAGAGTAGCGGAGACAACACCCCTCCTTGCGGACAGACTCTGGTGGTTAGGACTGTTACATTGCTATCATGTAGTGATGCCGTGGCTTGCATGGACCGTAGCAGTGCAAGTATCCATCTGCTGGTAGTATGGTCCAGGCCTCTTCTCTCAAGAGTAGCATTGATTACATCGTGAGATGTGTTATCAAAGGCACCTTCTATATCTAAGAAGTCGCACAGTGCTACTTCCTTATTATCAATTGCCGCACTCAAATTGCGTTGCAGCTGATAAAGTGCTGTGTCCGTGGACCTGCCTACTCTGTATGCATGCTGCGTTGGGTGCAGCGGATTTGTTTAAGCAAAGTGCTTCTGATTTTGTAGTCCACCAGCTTTTCCAACGTTTTCAGTAAGAACGATGTCAAGCTGATGGGTCTGAAGGACTTTTGGGCTGGTAATGTCTTTCTTCCCTGCCTTGGGGATGAAGACTACCCTGGCTCTCCTCCATGCGCCCGGTATGTATCCGAGGGCGAGGCTACTTACTAATGCTTTCCTAATACGGGAGAGGAGAATTTCCTGTCCTGTTTGAAGGAAGGCTGGCGATATGCCGTCCGTTCCAGGGGATTTATTGGGCTGGAATGTACCAATTGCACAATTAAGTCTCTCCCTTTTGACCGTCGACTTGGCGCATGCCCAGTCGTCAGTTGACGGCCTATATCTGCTTTCCCTTTCGATAGCTCCTGCAGGGGTGTACTTCCTGGGAAGTGCGTCTCGAAAAGTAGTACTAATTTCTGCAGATTACTGCTCGTAAAGGAGTTATCCCCGCGCTTCAGTGCTAAGTTCGCATCAGGCGCTCGTTTCGCCAGTGCTCTGTGGAGCCTGGCGCATTCGCTTGTGCTAACTATGCTTTCGAAGAAGTCTCTGTAATTCTTCCGCTTAGCCTTTCTTATCTCCTTATTATAGGAGGTAAGGCTATCACGGTACTGTTCCCATATTCCGTCTCTCTTTGCTTTATTGAAGAGGCAACGTGTGGTCACGCGCAGCGTTTCTATACTGTCGTTCCACCATGGGGCATCTTTTTCCATGTACTTTTTTCCTACCGGGCAGTTATCCTCAAATACCTTAGTTATGCATTTGTTGAGGATACCAATAGCCCTGTCCAGCTCTAGCAGCCTTCTGGGTATACCAGATGGCTCATTGGCTAGGGAGAGACCTAGGGTCGACTTGTAGCCTTCACAGATGGTTTTCCTGGGGTTGCGACTTGGTGTGCTACTATCCGTATTTAATTTTAGATTAAATAGGATAGCCCTGTGATCAGACATGGATTCTTCTTGGGAAACATGCCAGTCCCTAAGGCGAGACTTTAGAGACCGACTGATCAGGGTGATGTCTAATAACTCTTTCCTGAAATAGCAACACTACTGAAATACAAACTACAAATTTTTAAAGAAGAATTTAATATACGCCATTCATTGGGCAAAACATAACACAATAAACTCAATAATCCTGTCATAAATAGAAACCGAAAAAATTGATTAATCCCGAAGAATTGTTAGAATTTGTTCAAATCAAAATTGCCACAAACGGCAAAAAAAATTGTATATCATTAATATTCCAATTGCCATTATTGCTAGTACCAATAAAAAAAGATAATGAAATCACTACGTTAAAATTCAATAACATAATTAATTGTAACCAAAAAATGTTTGGAACCAAAGAAAATTGTGAAACTCGTAACGATAAAAGCATATGTAGAAAAACTAAGTTAATAGATCTAAGTAACGACATTTGTGTAACACGAATCAAAAACAAAAAGCCGATTGTAAACTCAAAAATAGTCAGTACGCAATCCCCCGGAGCAGAGTCAAACCATTCAAAGAAGGGTCTACATCGCGTCCGAGGACGTCCGCATTTAAAGGGGGAGGAGTTAACATTTATTATTACAAATAACTAAAACTAACGCATTCGCATAAGCTAACACTACGAATAACTCAAATCAATGCACTCGAATAAATGTCATAAAACACCCGCGCCTCGTTAGCATACTTTCGGCAACGCGGGACTCAAACAGAAATATGCTGAGATGCATAAATATTCTTCAAAGTTCGGTTATTGAAAGGACTTGGCCAGCGCTATTATGGAGCCCGACGTTTGCAGTATCTTAAAAGGAGAGATTAATCGGTGATTAGAGAAAATGAAGTGATAAACTTTTGGGCATTCAATACGAACTGCGGCAAAGGTGACCAACGAGGGTGAGAAAAAGGGCACAGCCATTGTCAGGGCACGCTGCGACCGCATTATGAAGAGCATTATGTAGAGCCGATGCCTGGGCTGGCATATGTGCCAGGGACAGGAGCTCATCACAGTGGCCAGATGGAGACTCTGCAAGAGAATAGGAGAGAATCGTTTACTCACTAACTAATCTAAATGAATGCGGATAAGAGAAACGTACGTTCTCAGCGACCAAAGTGCCGCCGTAACAGTAGATAAACAACTGGCTAAGGGCAGCCACCGTGTATCCAATGTAAAGCAGGGTGCCCAGTCCATTGCCGCCATTGGTCATCAGTTCGAATATGCTGAAGGCGATCACCATGCTGGCGGACAAGAAGTGCGCCAATGTGATAATCCAGTAGCGTTGCCGAAAGAACGCCGTCAGCTCAATGATATTGTTGTGCTGCTTGATAAGTCGCACCAGAGATCCAACAAATAGTCTGCCTCGCAAGTCGTCCATCTGTTGAATTCCTGTGCATTGATATTAGATTGCTATGGGTTGCTGTGTTGCACTGTTGCACGTTACCATCGTATGGCCGAAAAAGCGCACGTATGTCGACCTGCAGGAAGTTGCATAGTGTGGCAATGTGCACACAGAACTCAAAGTAGAAGGTATCACAGCCGCCGAACATAAAAATGGTCACGTAGCCAGTGTAAGCGATGAAAATGTAAGTAACCGGAAAGAGTGGTGCATGTAGCAGGAAAGAGGGCATGCTGAGTGGATACCAAATTGAAGTGGAGAGTGTATACCAACTTAGAAATGCACCGTAAATTTAATTATTAATATAAATCGATAAACGACCGTTTTTGTGGCTCCAATTTCATATATATAGTTGACTTCGCTATATGTACTCCCTGCAGCTAAACTACGGACATATCATCTCAAAATTGATTAAGAACAAACTTGTAATACCCTCTGCAAGAGTACGAGTATAATATGTAATCGTCTTCGAGCCGAAGATAGTCATTTGATTTTTGAGTGCTTTAATGTAAAACTCACGTCATATTGAAGGGCATGTCCCACTTAATCTGCTCGGCCTGTCCCCAGTACTGCACCAAGGCTAAAATTAGCGGCTTCAGATTGTACATGGTGCACGTAAAGAATCCCGCGGAGAGTGGCCAAAAGTTGAATCGTGATGCCATCAGAAGATGCTTTCGCATTATCTTTTGTTTTTCGTCCGATTGGCTGGCGCCGTCGAACAGCATCTGTCGTAGATTGGCCAACACGTTGAATAAGTCGTTTCTATAGCGCAGCATGAGATACATTTTCAGCAAAGTAACGGCCGAGGTGCCCGCCGGACAGAACGTCTCCAGGGCAAGCGTACTCTCTCCATTCTGTGCAAATTGGAGGCCGGCATGTATCTCGGTCGCAACACCCACGCCCAGCACCACAAAATGGAAGAGAGCGCGCTGTTGCAGCGCATCCAGCATGCCCGGCCAGTAGCCCATGAGGTTCAGACATAGATGCGGCACCGCATAGAAGTACAGCTGCAGCGGCTGATCCCCGTACAGGTAGCGAAATCCAAATTTACATGCCATTTCTTAAACGTTTCTATTGCTTCAGGCCAGTTGAATTGCTGCTTTTATAGGCTCGCATCAGAGCTATTTGACCCTCTTGGTTCGCTGCTAATTGACTTGTTATTCAAGCAATTACATACAATATGCTCAAAAGCTTTGAAGTTCCCACAATTTGTCAAATAACTTTTTCATAATGAAAACCTGTGCCTCAAGGAGGATTAATTAACTCGTTATTCGGTGGCAAGCAGGACTCACAAGCGTCTTAAAGGCATACAATATTTATCTGTGTCTCTGATTAACAAGGAATAAATGAAATACGTATTTTCTTTTGCTTTTAGTGTAATAATTTATAACTCTTTAACAAGCCGTAATAATAGAATAACAATAATAATAATAATAACAATACTCTATAATATAATGGTTATTAGATCTGTAAGTTAAAAAAAACCCTATAGGTTTAAGTGTTTCATGATTTGATTGGTATTTATTTAAGCTTTTGCTTAACTTAAGTAATCCTTAAACTATCGATTCGTATAGAAACTACCTGTTATAGTTAAGGCATTCAATTGCCAATATCTTCCAGAATTACCGATTCTTAAATATCTTTGTAGAGTTAAAATTATTTACATTTTTGCCCAAGCATTGAATTTTATTTTTTGATTCATTTCTCAAAAATGCAATAGACAATAGACAATTAGGTATTATTATATAAATATGTACATAGTTCAAAATAATAAAATATAATTAACATATGAATCTGTTATTTGATTCACACGTACATTTAATGCAGATCATATTCAGCTATAAACAGCAGAATCTGTATTTTCAGGGCAATTGCAAATTGCCGGCAAATTGCCAGTCAAGTGCGGTCGTCTTGTTGATGTTGCCAGATATATTCGAGCGACTAAACTCTGGCAAGAGTATGCCAACTGACGGCACAATTGCAGAATACTCGACAATATTGCCAGCGTGTGTAAGCCCACTTTAAGCCCACCTGCACCGCAACCTGTGTACATATATAAATTTATAGACTGACCTATTTTCTGCCCGAATCAAAGTGTTAGTTAATTTGTAACTTGACATGGGTATGGTGTATTTGGCATGTTTGTCTCACTGCTGTTGTTGTTCTAATTATAGATTATAACTCATTTAATTTAGGAAACTATGTAGATAATTGTTGAAGTTTAACAATTGCTTTTGAGGCGAGACTTCTTTGAGAGTTGTGTCGCATCGAGACACCTTTGCTTTGGATATCCTAATTAAATATGAGTGTTATTTGATTGATAGACGTCATATTTTTACGTACATCAGTTTTTTAAACCTGTAATATTTGTATTTTATTCGTTCTTATTATGACTGGTCGAGGAATTGCTTTAAACACAACCAGGGAGCCAGAATCAGAGCGCACCTGTTGGATATGCCTTGCCACCGAGTCGGAGAACCGTCGTGCCACCTGGGTGCATCCGTGCCAGTGCCGCGGCAGCACCAAATGGGTGCATGAGAGCTGCCTCTCTCGCTGGATTGATGAGAAGCAGAATGGCGATACGCGAATGAAAGTTATTTGCATGCAGTGCCGCTTTGAGTACCACATCATTTTTCCGAAGATGGGCCGCATCGCCATATTCTTGGAGTTGTGCGGGGATGTGATCCGTCGGTTCAGTCCATTCGTTACCGCTTTTGCCGTTTTGCTCTCCGTCTACTGGGCGGCCATCACATATGGAGGCATCACGCTCATTCAGGTGCTCGGCACGGAACGCGGCATGGAGCTCATTGAGAAGGGGGACGCAATCTTTATATTGATCGGACTGCCAATAATACCGGTGGCCCTGATCATCAGTCGTTTCTTCCGCTGGGAGGACGTTCTATTGCAACTCTGGCACAATCGTTACAGTGTTGCCCGCAAATTGCCCCTGATCAACCGGTTGGTGAACGTCCATACCGACGTGGAAACGGTGTCCAATGTTGAGGATACGCCTTTAGCCAATGCTCCTTTCGACTTTTCCTGCATCTTTTGCGGTGCTATTTTAATGCCCAGCATTTCAACAATTTTGGGCCGGGTGTTATATAGGAACGTGGCATCGGCGCTGCATCGCACGCTCCTGGGCGGATTCACGTTCGTTGCTGTGAAGGGCATCCTCAAGATCTATTTGCGTCAGAAGGTGTATCTGAAAAAGAGACGTCGTCACATCATCGACTACACAGAGGAGAATGTGCGCATCTACACAACTGGCGGACAGGGCAATCAGATTCAAGCATGATTATGATGGTTATGATGAGCCGATCGCTATGATGATGAGCAATGTGAATTCGATGAGCTGGAAGATGAAGTTTTGAATGCGACTGCGACTGCGACAATGCAACAGGATGATTCCGATGCCGACGATCATGTAACGACGGTTCATCTTGTTATAAGCACACCAGACCGCCCATATGCACTGTCTCTTGATTAAATTTTTGGATGATTCTCGATCCAACCCAAACCAAATTGTTCTCAATTATGATATTACAATCTAAATCTGTAGTATTTTAATTAAATCAATTATATAATATTTTATAGTAATTTAAGTTAAGAGACGCCTGAACGACTTCAATCTGACTTATCCGATCTGATTATTTTTTATTATTTGCTTGAAACATATCGACTCCAACGATGTGCCGATGTGTACTCGAAAGTTTTCATTATGCATTTTTAGCTTTATCTGTGGTGGTCAGACAACAGTTAACATTACAAATGTATACCTTGTTTTTTAGGTCTTCGAGTCCTTGTTCATTTCAGAATATGGTCAAAGAATCGTAGGTAGAAAAGTAAACCAGATTTTTGTGATTGGCTAAGAAATAAATCCCTTAATTGCGTTTGCTACACGAGAATTAAGACTTGAAGTCTCAAGCTCTTTAATCGATCCGCAATCCACTAGTGGATGGTAATATAGACATTAAAATTGTGGCTTTCCTTGACATCGGAAATATATATTTGCTAAATGGGGGATTTTTCGATTAAATAAAATAAAAATAATGTGCATGTTACATTTAATAAATTATATTACACATTTGAGCTCTTATTTGCTCAGTATAATCTCTCAATTTGGCTTGTTTATACAGATGGACAGACAGACAGCGATGGCCAGATCGAATTGGCTATTGATCCCGATATATAGTATCAAAGATGTTTTCTTTTGCCGGTAACATATTTTTGCACAACTTTTTACTCAATTGAATCCATTCAGGATATGAAAAAACGCAAGAGTATATTCCAAATAACCACAATAATCCCGATGTTATTTTCAATTATATTTGTTTGACTGGCCCGAGTTGAGTAATGTCAAATGGGCTGGTTAACTTCAATCGCAGCAGTCGGCGACATATCCCAACTGGGTTAAAATCATTTTCACAAAACAATTCACAATTCGGTCAGTCGAGATATAAAATAATAAAAATAAAATACATTTGAGAATTTTTCCGTAAATAAGTAAAATTAAAATTCGTTACAATATACATTTTTAAAATTAATATCCAATTCGCTTTTGGCTGTTCCACTTTGTTAATAACCTTCTCCAATCCAGAAAGAAATCAACCCAAAAATGTCGGACAATTCAGTGGTATCGGGTGTACTCAACTTAGTCCTGTGTGGCGTTACCGGATATGGATTCTATGCTATGGGGCCTTCGGAGCATCCATATGCGTTCTCCGCATGCGTGATTGGCTTTTGTCATGGTTTATTTGGTCTGGTCGACTGTTTCTCTAGCAATGAAACGTCGAAGAGCGCCAAGCAGACGAGTAATTCCATTTTGGAGATAGTCCCCTTGCCACTGGTCAACATAGAGCTCTTCTTTGGGGGCGATGCCAACAATATTGCTTTGGGCCATGGCCTCTTCATTGTACCCATGGTCATCTGTATCCTGGTGGGCCTTATCCAAGGCAAGGGTGACGGGGAAGGCGATGAAGTCATCGAAACGCTCAAGCTCTTGACCATTCTGGGCAACATAACATCACTCTCCTATCTGGCCGTCAATGAGGGTAGCTGGCTGATGGGCGCCATGGCCTTCCTATCCTTTATGACCAAGTATGGCTCGGAATACCTGGAAACTGAGATCGAGGGCTCTGGTGATCCCGTCAAATATGTCAGCTGGTCTGTATTCTACTTCCTAACCACCATGGTCGTTGGCGGCGAGAGGTAATTGACTTATCAATCCTTCCCAACCGAAACCGATCCGTGACAAAAGAGAAACTGCAATGGGGAACAATCGAAATAGTGAAACTTGGATGCTTATCGACTTTATAACATTAACCGGAACAATTCGATTATTTAATTATTACAAATATTAATTATGGATTTGTCTGTGAAAATAAAAGCTACTGGATATGTATTTGTATCCTAAGCAAAGGGCAATAGATAACTCTAACCTCCTGACTTTTCGGGAAATGCTGATAGCATAGTAATTCGTGAGTAGTGTCAGACAATATTATAAGAGATTAAGCCATCGCGATTTTAAAAGATTCAATTGCTTATTACAATAGTCCTTATATATAAAAAGGCCACACAGCATGTATGATCAAAACCCATAAATCATTATGGACTATTCCGATGTCCTTGTGCTACCAAATCCGAACCCATGGGACTCAGATTTCACTATTTTTTAGGGTATAGACACCTAGCTGAGAGAGCCTCAGTCTGCGTATTGCCCGGCAATCTTCCAGAATGTGTTCTGAAGTCTTATCAGTTTCAAGGTAGATTTACCACGCAGTTATTTCCACAATTTTTAGCTTTTGTAGATGCTGAGCAAACTGCAATATGCCGTCAGAAGAGATTTTTATAAAATATTCAGATAGTGAATAGTGCGTTTTCTATCATAGCTGTCAGGTCCTAGTGTTTTTTTCCTATTGGTGGCTGCTGTTTAGCAAAATTGCCATACCATATTTGAGACACCCTTGTTAGCTAGCAATGAATTGATAGCTGCCAGAATTTATGGGATCGGAGATGCTTTCTTTTGCCTGTTATTTCTACACAACTTCGGTATACCCTTTTTACCCATTTCAACCCATTCAGGGTATAAAAAAACGCAAGAGTGTATTCTGAATAACCACGATAATCCCGATGTTATTTTCAATTATATTTGTTTGACTGGCCCGAGTTGAGTAATGTCAAATGGGCTGGTTAACTTCAATCGCAGCAGTCGGCGACATATCCCAACTGGGTTAAAATCATTTTCACAAAATAAATTTCACAATTCGGTCAGTCGAGATATAAAATAATAAAAATAAAATACATTTGAGAATTTTTCCGTAAATAAGTAAAATAAAATTCGTTACAATATACATTTTTAAAATTAATATCCAATTCGCTTTTGGCTGTTCCACTTTGTTAATAACCTTCTCCAATCCAGAAAGAAATCAACCCAAAAATGTCGGACAATTCAGTGGTATCGGGTGTACTCAACTTAGTCCTGTGTGGCGTTACCGGATATGGATTCTATGCTATGGGGCCTTCGGAGCATCCATATGCGTTCTCCGCATGCGTGATTGGCTTTTGTCATGGTTTATTTGGTCTGGTCGACTGTTTCTCTAGCAATGAAACGTCGAAGAGCGCCAAGCAGACGAGTAATTCCATTTTGGAGATAGTACCCTTGCCACTGGTCAACATAGAGCTCTTCTTTGGGGGCGATGCCAACAATATTGCTTTGGGCCATGGCCTCTTCATTGTACCCATGGTCATCTGTATCCTGGTGGGCCTTATCCAAGGCAAGGGTGACGGGGAAGGCGATGAAGTCATCGAAACGCTCAAGCTCTTGACCATTCTGGGCAACATAACATCACTCTCCTATCTGGCCGTCAATGAGGGTAGCTGGCTGATGGGCGCCATGGCCTTCCTATCCTTTATGACCAAGTATGGCTCGGAATACCTGGAAACTGAGATCGAGGGCTCTGGTGATCCCGTCAAATATGTCAGCTGGTCTGTATTCTACTTCCTAACCACCATGGTCGTTGGCGGCGAGAGGTAATTGACTTATCAATCATTCCCAACCGAAACCGATCCGTGACAAAAGAGAAACTGCAATGGGGAACAATCGAAAGAATGAAACGTGGATGCTTATGAACTCTATAACATTACCCGGAACTATATGATTATTTAAACTATTATTATTATTACTGTTCAAATATTGAGCTTAAAGATATTAATTTGAGTTTTGTTTGCGAACATTTGAGATGTAGATACATATACATGTATATAAAAACTTGGTGGGAATATTTGCGAGGCTCTGAGCTTTGTAGTTGGTACAATAGATCTTATATGACGCAGCTCATACGCCTTAAGATCGTCGCAGATCGCTAATTTACACCCATTTAAAGAAGTGTGGTATAATGAAAGCACATAAAAAGTAACCTGGTCAGCAATAATTTATCTGTGGACTTTTTAATCATTGTTATTATTATAGTGTAATGTGTAATTTTCAGTTTGTCATAGGTGCTGTTGATAAGACCATTGCAATGACTTGACTATGCCTGTTGACGACTTATCCCATTGGCTTCGCCCAAGGCAGGGGCCCAACCTAAGACCACAACGCTAGCCGTAATGACAATAAAAACTAATAAATTTTAAGAGCTAATGTCAACACGCGTCATCTGGCACGCACACCCGACTCGACAACAAACGCCAACAGCCCGCAGACCTAGACCCTTGTCCAGACTGAGACTGAGACTCAGACCCAGATTCTGACCAAAACCAAGACCAAGACTCGGGCCCCTTAGCTACACAGAGCGGTGCTCAATGACCATGACGCCCAAAGTTGGCGTTGTGGAGTCATTTAGCTGCGTTTTCAGAGTGTTTATTGTTGATTTTATGACTTATGCTGCGGCGATTGGATGCTGAACACAAAGTCGAACTATGCGAAGCTGGTGCTGGCGGTGTGTGTGAGTTAGAGCCGGAGACGTAGTCCGACTCGGAGTTCGTAGCTCGGATTTGGTTTATGGTGGGGTGTGCTAGAATTGTGGACGAGTTTTTTTTTTTTTTTTTTTTTGTTTGGTCTTGTTTTGTTGTGCGATCATAATCACTTTTGATTGGCAGCTGACGAAACTGGTTGTTACAAAACTGTCTGTTATCATATGTAATTCGCTGTCATTGTCTTGGCCCGAGCTACTGGAGCTACCAGCTAACAGCAGCCAGCAAGCAGCAACCAGCGCCAGGTTCAGTTCCAGTTTCACATTGTAAGCCCAAAAGCCTCGCATGGAGCTAACAGGCTTAGAGACACCAGACCGCGTCTGCTGCGATGAAGTCATCTGCATCCATTGAATGCCATCCTGACATTGATTTAACTGGCCTACGATAACGACCAGATATGGCCATATTACACACATTGTTCTATGTTCTTAATGTATCATTCTACATACACTTGCACACTCGTCACACTCCGAGTAAATCCGGGTTACTACACAGCGAGTGGTACTCAATGGAGTCCACACAAAGACACTTCACAACACACTTTTGGGGTCGTTTATTGAACCCTTTGAACGCATTGATCTGGCTGGTGTGGGAAATTAGATTTATTACATGGGGCGAAAACGATGATTATGGGAATTTGAATACTCTTGAAAAATGAGAGCCGGCGCACATTCAACACATCTAAATCACAAAAAAAAAAACACCCACCGTACCATTCACACTCATTCACAGTTGATTCGCGCAAATTGTTGTCCTCTATTCCCCCATTCCCCATCGCCCCTTCCCACTGCGTACTAAACAAAAATACATGAACCAACCATAAGAGCAAAATATTCGAATAACACAAGCAATGTTCTCAGTAAGTAACTGAGAATTCGAATTCTGTGTTATTTTACACGTCGAGTAATTAATATTTTTGAGAATCTGTTCACTTTTGACCAAATTCTCGCTGTGGCAGATAATAATCAATATCTTGAAAATAAATCTTTAAGAAAAAACATGTTTGAAAATTTCAATTTAGTTTTAATCTAAAGTTCACAAAGTTACTTTCTGGTTAAAGTAATGACTGTGGATCTCCTTAATTCCTCTAGGTGGACCCTCTGGTTCATGTGCACTCGAGACGCATGGGAATCGTCCAAGCACCAGTTTTAAGATTTTGTTTTGAATTTGCTCACCAAAAAATTGATCCGAAATTTAGAAAATATCTATTAACCAAAAGAAAGTTTTTCCAAGTTCCCATAAATACGAAAAAATGTATTTTAGCTTTATTTATTATGTGATTTTTTCTATTAAAAAAGGCACTCTTTAATTGCCAAATTTGTTTTCTACGCTTTAAAATTAAGAAAAATATTCAGTTTTCGAAAGTCAGTTTCAGAAAAAAATACGTTGAGCTGACTTTGTCGCAAAAGAAATATGAGCATTGTCTAAAGTCTCAGTGCAATTTTATGTTCTATGAGTGTAGTATATGACAATATATATATATATATATATATATTTATATATATATATATATATATATATATATATATATATATATATATATATGCGAATTGTATTGTTTTTATCACAGTTGGCGTTATCAGAAGTTCTGATGCTGCTGCTGTCAACGCCCTAATCAACATTTAATTTTCGTGAGTAGGTAAGTGCCATTGTGTGTGTGTGTGTAGCAATTATGAAGCAACCCAGAAACTGCAATCATATTTGTAGTTTTATTTATTAGATTGCTTCTTTCCATCAGCCCCATAATGGAGCAGGGGCTGAGCCTTGGTATGGGTATGGGTATGGTTATGGTTATGGTTATAGGTATATATACTGGGTGTATTGGTATGGCTCTTATCAGCAGTGCTCCAGTTTTGGGTGCCTCTTGGCCTGCTCCTATCTAATTTTTACAATTAAGTCGCTTTTTGGCGCGTGCAAGCTGGAATTGAAATTTCTTTTAAATTTCCATTTGGTGATTAAAAAAAAAAATAAATAAATAAATTAAATAAACAAACAAATTGTGAACAGTTGAAATAATTTCCTGGCGGCCAATGTGTATTGAACAAAATTAATTACACCTCCCAACTATTGACATCCACTTTAATCAAATTGAAAACGCCTACCTGTGCGTGGCTGCATGGACGGGTTGGGGCAGTTGCGGGAGGTGGTGTATAGTGAATGGGCAGTTACTGTTTCTTTTATTGTTGTCGTTGTTGTTGTTGTTAATAATCAATTGGGCAATTCAATATTTTATTTGTGCCATCGCATTTGGCCGCAATTCCAATTTCAATCGATATGCGCTCTTTATTATTGTTCTTTGGCAACACGTACATTTGTTATATATTGTTCTTTGGCCAGTCGCTCATGTTTATTTCATAGGGCAAACAGTCAGCCCATTGGCCACAAGCTTAACATTCATCAGGTATTCCGGTTTGGCTATCTAAAGCCCTCGCCTGGACGACAGACGCCAGAAGAATGCCGGCCGAAGTCGAAGACGCAGATGAAGCATAAGACGAAGGCGATGGCGATGGCGATGGCGATGGCGATGACGATGACCCACAACGAGCTGTGTTGGTTAAGTTGTTGGTGGGATCGTAAGCTTCTCCCCCCATAGCACACAGATCGAAAACTTAAGAATGCGAATGCTGTAAACTTTTTGGTATTAGAATGTAAAGTGAAAGGAGTTCTACAGGTTAATGCCAGGCCAAAACGTGAAACAAAACAGAAAACAGAAGAAAAAAAATACAAAATAAAAAACATCAACAAAAAAAATAATAATAATAAAAAAACGCGGTCTGCTTGGGATTCCAGAGCCACTGCCATTGCCAGTGCCAGTGCCAATGCCAATGCCGGTTTGAGAAGGTGGTGAGTAGTCAGGCAGTCAGGCAGACAGTGTATAGTTTATGGAGAGTTGGAGAACTGCTGGAAGTGCTGGAAATGCTGTGGGTAGCCAAACTGCAGAACTGAGCTGCCTCTACGTATCTCTGCTTTCCATTTTAGTTGTTCTTTTTTCTTTGTTTTCTTCTCACTCAACTTTATCCGCTTTGACTTTGGCTTTGGCGATCATTTAATGAATGAGGAATGACTCCATGGAAATTATGAGCAGACTGTCCATGTACTATGTAACTGTTCCACTCAGTTGGCTGAAGAGTTATCCACAAACACAAACACACACATACATTCCGAGAGTGTGCAGCAGACGCTTGCAGCCAGTTCGTGACACATTTGACTTGCCAAGGAAAACTGATCGCAACTCCGCTCGAACCTGTTAAGAAATATTCTTTAGCAAACAAACCACATAAGTCAATTCTGTTTCTTACACCACCATAAATTTTACAAATCTTGGCTTTTGAAAATGAAAACATAAATTTCCAATTTCGTGCCCAATTACGATATTACATTTAATTTAAATTTAAAAGATTCCGCTATTTTTCCAAACTTTTTTTCCTAATTTTTTCTTGCAGTAAAAATTAACTGACTGCGAAATGCTCTGATTTCAGTGTAATACAAATAATAATAGTTTTTAGGTTTGTGCCTGTTTAGGCATATTAACAGAAAAGTCAATCAAAAGCCGATTTAGCTTGAAACTTAATAACACCATTAGTTATTTAATGCAACTGTCAAACGTTGAAGACACTTATTAAAGTGGACTATTATTTTGAATTCAAACTTAATATATGTATATTTGTCTATAATAATCAAAAGGGTTCTTTAGACGACTGTGTTCAGTGTTAGAAATAATTTCGTATAAAATGTAATTTGTGAAAGTAACTTTAGTTACTCAGTTCATTTTTCAAATACCAATTTTTGCACATTTTTCCGTAGAAAACTTGAAATAAGAAATCTGTAGAAACATTTCGTGCATTTTTAATTGCATTTCTTTTAATTTGATGTAGGCAAGTGACTGATAATAATACTTAACACCCTCTACAGGGTAACATGCTGATTAGTATATAGCTTTAAGATTATTATATAGCTTTTGGTTTGTCTCAAACGCCCAAGATTTCAAAGTTGGTTGATTTGCAATTATTGGCCCGACTTACTATATATATATGTAGATAGGATAAATCATTATATGTAAGCGGTTGGACAACGATTAAGATGAAGGTGGCTTGAGATGTGAAATCATTATTATTATTTGCTTGCAGCATGTCAATGTCACTGAGAGAGTGGAGGAGTCTGGATGGGGCACGATTGGAGATCATTCAGTCAGCAGATAGAATTGCCGAATTGCCTATTGCTAGCCATATGAAATGAAATGATATGTTGAAAATGAATGTGTTCTTGTGTGTGTGTGTGTGCGATGTGTGTGTGTGATGTTTGTGTGTGTGACGGCGTCAGCTTGCGGAAGCAGATTATTAACACCAAAATAGTTTTATGTAGGATTAGTGACAAATATTTTTGTTGTGTGCCGGGTAACATGCAGACCGACCGACCGACAGACACTCGGACAGAGAGACAGGCGAGTGGGCGTCCGCCGAGACGGAGACAAAAGAGGCGACGTGTCGCCTCAATGGCATGGCAACCAAAAGACACAGAAGCAGCAGCAGTAGCAGCAGCAACACACACGGCAAGAACAACAACAACAAGAAGAAGAAGAAAAACAAGGCATCTACAGCATATTCATCTTCCGCATGTCTGCGCTATTTTTAAGCAACTAATCGCCCAGAACGTTGGCAGAGAGCAGCGCTGACGCTGACGTCGGCGTCGACTTACCCATCAGCAGAAGTAAGGTGGACGGGGTTGCTTGTGGAGGGGGTGGTGGGGTCAATGCATATACCTGAAAGACGATCCTCGTTGCAAGCACAAAAATTGGTTTTACCGGCTCTGCTTTTACTCTTGCTATAGGACGCACATAAATTAGTCGAGTTTTATGCGACAGTTTTTAATTTTTTTTAATTTTTTTTAATTTTTTTTTTTTTTTGTTTCCCAAAAGCTATTTGGTCGGGCGTCTGCCGGAAAATTCCAAAAAGTCAAACGCGTTGTGTGTGCTCAGGTTATTTTTAAGCTAGAATGGAATCAAATGGAATTTATATTTGTCAGCGCCTCAACATGCATAACAATCTGTTTATATATATAATATATATATATATATATATATAGCCACGCGTATATTTCCCTGGATCTTATTTTATTTTTATACAACAAATATTTATTCGAAAACGGGGCAACATTTTCCACACAACGAGCAACAAGGCAAAAACATTTGTTTTTTGTTTTTTTTTTTCTTGTGGCTATTAGATCTTCAACATTTATTAACCGACTTTGGCGATATGGCAAGAAATATTTAGACAAAATTAAAAATGCCATGCTTGAAAACTTTCAATTAATTTTACAACATAGTGGAGAATGATCGAATAGTCTGGTGCCACTAGGCGAAACATTTCCTACATTCACATTCTTAACATATCGCGGTTCCATTGGAAGACTGCGTTGGCGTTAACGTGTGAGTGGCAAACTGACTCCTTGATTAGCATTAGCGTATTTGGGAAATGAATAATTAAATAATTAATAAAAATAAAAGACAGGCGACAACCACTTTCTGCAAGTAATCCAATTAATAAAAAGGAAAAAGGACTTAATTTCTATAATATACAAAAAAACAGATGACATTAATGAAATTATTATTGTAAGGATCACGAAGCGCACTTAAAACCAGTCTATGTATACTCGGAGAAAAATCCCAGCTGTCTACTTCTAATGCATGTTTCCATATTTAATTATATTTTTAATGAATCTTGTTTGAAGCATTTTTGAGTTTAGAATAGTAACTTAAAACTAAGATCTGCAAGCTGAAACTAATCCATTCTCATGCAAATGAAAAGCAAGCAAACAACAAGCTTAATTCAAGGTTTCCCCTCCTGATGGACAACAATGGGCTCGAATCAATATCAATGAATAATTTCTCAATATTCTTTTTGTTTTTCCCAGTCAAAGTCATCCCGTAAATATTAAATAACAAAAGTTGGTACACAGAAGGAGGGGGGAGTTGGCATGGACTGGGGCAACAGGGCGGGAAATGGGTGTGGACTGGTTTCGTTATTAATTGAAAATGCCAAATGCTTGCATACACTCATCAAAAAAATCTATCTATATTTTAGTAATTTAATAATATAATTCAGAGAGTAAATTTTCAAGGAAATGATTTTTCTAAAAATTGCATGTCTATTTTTTAAAAATGTTTAGATAAATTTGTTTTTTTTTTCTCAGTGTATTGTGTTTTTTTTTATTATTTAATAAGTGGTTTGCGATGTGAATTTTCACTGAATAACTTCAGGCAGACGGCGACACGACGTGACTTCCGTTGGCCATGCGAAAAACTTTTCTAACTGTGTGTATGTGTGTGTGTGTCTCTGTCAACAGGATATGTCTACTGCGTCGACGGTTTGTTGATGGCATAATTAATGCCTCGCTGCGACAACAGTTGTTGGCATATACATATGTGTACTCGTATGTGTATGTGTATGGAAGTGTGTATATGTGCATGTATGTATGTATGTGTGTGTGTATGTATATCCACCACTTTCGTCTTTCTGTATTTGAAGTTTTTCCCAATATGAGCACAAGCTTTTCTGGTTTTCCGTTGTGTCACGCTGCTGCTGGTGGAGCGCTTTCTTCACATCGCTAGACGCCTGCCACAAGAAAAACTGGTGGAAATTGAAAAGCAAAATGCAATTTTGATTGACGTGCAACAAATCAACGCTTGCAGCAGCAGCAGCAACAAAAACTATGCACGAAACGCCCATTTTCATTTGAAGTTAAAACTGTTAAAGGCCTAAGAGTTTTTCGTGTAGTTTTGATATTTTCGGGATTTTATAGAAAATCTTTGTCTTTGAAATTCGAGTGGGTTGCAACAAAACAGAAATGCTTACGTGCCACAGCAGCTATATTAAGCTGGGCACTTGAGCAGCCACAATTGTTTCAGTTGTGGCATATTCTGCTGGATTCAGCACACAATCAAAGCTATACCTGCAACTCAATTCAAAATTCGAATACAAAATATGGCATTTGCAGCGAACTAATTTCAATATTACTAACAAAAAGTTACAAAAAATATAGATTAAATAAATAAAGACAAAGACAATTTTGAACGATATTTTGCGTTAAGAAAAATCTTCTTAAAAGATGAATGAATTAATGTGCAACACGTGATTATTTAATAAACACTTATTATTTGTTAAAACCATCTTCATGTTTATGTTGTAAACGTTTAGTTCTTTCAATGATTAATGTATAAATAAAATAAAATAAAATAAAAAAACAAAACAAAAAACAATAATAATTAATATGTAATTTTTATGTGAATAACGAAAAGTATAAAAACTGAGTATAAATATAAAGTACATATTTCTATTTTGAATCCTTTATGTGAATCATTTTCTAATTAAGTAATTTTCGAAAAGTGTCACGTTTATTTGTACAACTATGCAACATGTGGCAACAAGGAAAAGTGAAAAATGCATAACATTAAATGATATCATATCAAGTTGTTTGTGCACATTTGTGTCAAATGTTCTGTTTAGAGCTGAAGCAAAAAAAAGAAAAAGAGAATAATAAAATCCGCATTGGAAGCCAAGTTCACCAGCATTGTGGAGGGCAATGAATGGGGAACTTGTCGAAAGTAAAAACTGTTGGGGCGCACCTAGAAAAATCAAAGGCAAAATCTTTTGCATTCCAACCAGAGTCGCATTAAAACACGTTTCTAGCTGCTCTTTTTGTTGTTGTCGCTGTTGTTGCTGTTGTTGCTGTTATTGCTGTTGTTCTTCAATTGAATTCAAGCGGCAACTTATGCGATCCAATCCGTTGCCAGCCGCCCAAACTGAAAAGATTGCCACGGCAGACAGAGCGACGCAGCCAGCGACTTGGCCCAGAGCTTGGCCACAGCCGTTAGCTGTTTGCCGGCTTGGCAACAATGCGGATACATGCCACACACACATGTACATATATATATATATATATATATATATATATATATATATATATATATATATATATATATAAATACGAGGTGTGTTCAAAAGTATCGCGAATTTTGTGTTTTTTTCAGATATTATTTATTTATTCATGAATATCTATTTTGTCCCCTTCAAAGTAATCCCCATGAGATATTATACACTTGTGCCAACGGTTTTTCCAATCTTCGAAGCACTTCAAAAAATCATTTTTTTTATCTTGTTCAGCTCCTCCTTCGATCCCGTCTTTATCTCGTCAAGCGTAGCGTAACGTCGTCCTTTCATGGGCCTCTTCAGTTTAGGGAACAAGAAAAAGTCAATTTTGTTCTTCCACAAATCCGGGCGTTTCTGGCGGATTGCTTCGCGCAAATTGCGCATAACTTGCAGGTAATATTCCTTATTGACCGTTCTACCCTGTGGCAAGAACTCATGATGCACCACGCCCCTGCAATCGGAGAAAACTGTCAGCAAAACTTTCACATTCGACCGAACTTGGCGCGCTTTTTTCGGTCTTGGTTCGTGCGGCAGCTTCCATTGAGATGATTGAGCTTTGGTTTCCACGTCGTAACCATAAACCCACGATTCGTCACCAGTTATGACCCTCTGGAGCAAATTTGGGTCGTCGCGGACAGAGTCCAACATCTCATTAGCAATGTTCATGCGATGGTGTTTTTGGTCGCAATTGAGCAATTTTGGTACGAATTTCGCGGCGACCCGTCTCATGCCCAAATCATTGATAAAAATCGAATGGCATGAGCCAATCGATATGTCTAGCTCCTCAGCAACTTCTCTAACGGTGATTCGACGATTGGCCAATACCATTTTCTCCACTCCATTAATTTTTTCGTCTGTTGTTGAAGTGCTCGGGCGTCCGGCACGCTCTTCGTCGTTCACATCTTCTCGGCCTTCTGAGAACATTTTGTACCACCGATAAACGTTGCTTCGGTCCAAGGTAGCTTCTCCGTATGCCACAATCAACATTCGGAATGCATCCGCGCACTTAATTTCGTTTTTCACACAAAATTTGATACAGGTTCTTTGATCCATTTTTTTGAATAGGTAAAAATCGAAGACGATCCAAAACACGTGCAAGCAAAGCAGCTGTCAACAATTAAGTGAACATTCAAAATGGCCGAGCTTGTCGGCATAAGTGAGAGACATGAGTACCAACATAACGCTACAAAAAAATCGCAATTCCATTATACGTAACCCACGAAAATTCAAAATTCGCGATACTTTTTGAACACACCTCGAACATGTATAGATTTATATATATATATATATGTATATTCTTCTTTTATGTGTGTTGGCCTAGGCGAAGATCGTAGACAAAAGACGTCAGGCATTGTTTTTGCTGCCGCATGCCGATTGCCATTTGTTGCCTGTATCAGATAAGTTAATTGGCCATTTTGGCCCAAAGGGAGCAAAAAAAAAACAGCATAGCAGTTGCTGACTAGCAAAATTCGTCGTCGTCTTTTGGTGAAGAGGGAGGACTAAGAGTGGGACAGGGACTGGGAGTGGGACACTGCGACTAGGACTGTGTTTGCCATCGGGCTATTGGCCGAGACAATGTGAGCCACGTTAACACTGCCATCGCCAGCTAAGTTGGTAACCCAGTGACACAGTTTCCCAGTTGCTCAGTTTCTAGCCAGTTGCATTCGTTGGTGCATCCGCTGCATGTGCCACATTCTGCCTACATTTCCATTTCCATTTCTGATTTCGATTTCGATCAATGAATTCTCCACAAACTCCAAATGCAATAATACAAAATTTGTTAACAGGCTCCTTCAATGAAAATGGCGTGGCCTATTCCATGTTGATGTTGTAATTGTAATTGTTGTTGTTGTTGTTTTTTTTGTTGTTGTTGATCTTTCACTGAGGCAGCTCAATCAATATGCAATTGTCCGTTCTATACTCTGTTGCCGAAGGTATCATAGTATATTGGTTTCCTGCAACGTCCATCATGCTGTCTGTCCGTCCGTCAGTCGTAATCGGTAATTAGCAGGTTAATTACTGATAGCCGCCTTTAAGAATCGATCACAAATTGTTATCGCCAAAGCCGATTTTTAAGAAAGTGCAAGTCGATTGAATCGCATGTGTGCCACAATTTTAAAGATAGACTCACCAAACTTTGAAGGTAACTTGCTTGTAACCTCCTTCAATAATCGGCTTATACATTTTTCAGACCACGCCCACAACAGCCGCCGCCCCCAGGAAGTTCGGTCCTAGAAATATCAAATGCGTATTTATTCCACAATTTGAGTCGACCCTTCAAATATCCTTCAGAAATGGAAATTGGAACACGCCCACTCCCGTCCCCAAAAACGATAAAATCCCATACCTTGCGTAATTTGAGAGCTTCAGTTACCAATCTTGTAAGGATGGAAACTCTTCCAACATTTCTTCTCGGCCACGCCCACTCCCGCCCCCATAATTTACACAGCCTATATCTAGCGCAATTTTAAAGCCAAGCTTGGACGATTGATTACTAAAAATCTAAAAATATACAGGAGATATATCGATATACATATATGTATATCGACATCGACAGACGAGTTCTCTTTAATATAAAATTAAAAAATTTTGTTTTATAATTGTTTTCGCAAATTATTCGATATTCGATTATTCCCAATATGTCGACATCGATATATTTGTCCAATATTAAAGCAAATTAACAAATATATATACATACATATATATATATTTATATGTCGGCGATCAGGTTGCTTATCGATATATTGATCTAATTTTTTGTGTGGTGTCTTATTTCCAGGCAATGTCAGACAAAAATGGTTACTTGATTACTATAATTTAATTAAAATTACATTAAATTGCAAGTTAATTGCAAAATTGCACGAGCACACGCAAGCAGCAATTTGAACGAGCATAGCCGACTGCAGAATACTCTGTACTCTGAGTACTCCTCTTCAACAGTGATTGAAAGTAAATTAATTAATTTATCTCTTTTCGAATAGACAAAACAGATCCAAGCAAAACATTCCACAAAACCAATTTACCCATTTTGGTCAGTCAAGTATTTCGAGTATTTCTTATGAATTTTGATCATAGTTGTTGAAAAACCAAAACAAAAAAAAATTCAAAATAAAAATGCTGTCAGCAAAATTGCTGTCGATCAAATAGTTGGCGCATTATATTTTTTTGCTGCAGCCGCATCGAGTGAATCAATTAAATTGTGATCAAAATAATACACACAAGCCCCAACAGCCGCCAATACACACACACACAGAGTGAGAAGAAATTGCATTTTCATTCATAAAACGCAGCTCTGTGTCAATGGATTTAGCGCTGTTTACATGCCACAGGCGGCTGCTACAGGAAGTGACGTAATTTGCACAAAAAAAACCCAACTCACACACACAGACACAGGCATATGCAGCTGTGGCGCGCACTCAGTGCACTGTGGGGCAAACACACACACTTATGCTGACGACTTTGTACAACAAACTTAATAATTATGGAAATAAATTGCAAAAAAAAAAGAAAAGAAAATTATATCAAATAAAATGCAGTTTGCCCAGCTAAATTAATGAATTATTTATAACAATTCAGCTTGTCAGCAAATATAAATATTAGTTGGCAAAATGTTGCCCATCGTCCTCATAGACATGGGTAAAGGGCAGAAAGAGACAGCTTTTGGGCATTGTTTGTATTGTTTGCATTGCGATCTCTGCCGGCGTCGCTGTTGGCGCTGTTGGCGCTTATGCCACGCATCACTGCCGCTTGAGGTTTGTGTCCAAAGTCTTTCGATCTGTGCGCTGACCTCGTGCTGCATTTCAAAGGGAATTCTAACGAACGAACGAACAAACAAACTAACAAAAACAAAAACAATGGCAATTACAGCGATCGATTGTCAACAGCAATTCCAATGTGTGTGTGTGTGTATGTTTGTGCATTCATTCGCAACAAAATAGACAAGAGACCAACGTGCAAGAGCAAGCACAAGAGAGAGAGAGAGAGAGAAAGAGATAGAGAGAAAGAGAAAGAAAGAGAAAGAGAGTAAAGCAAGCAATGTCAGTTAAATGGACAACATTGCAGCAACAAAACAAATTTGTCAATTGCTCTTTGCTGCATTTCTGCATTGAACGAGGACAGCAAAGAGAGCGAAGTGCTAGAAGCGCTGCAAAGCTAAAGAGCTGGAAGAGCAAGAAGAAGCCGAACAAGAATCAAAACCATTTTTATGTGCGACTTAAGCGTAATAAAAGCACAAAAATAAAAAAATAAAAGAAAAACTGTTTTGCCTGCGATTTGCTTTTTGTTTGCTTTTGCTTTTTCGCATTAGTATTTTAAACTTGACTTGGCGACTTTCATATGGGAAATGTGTCGCATAAATAACTGCATACACAAACACACACACACACACACACACACACACATTTGTGTACATATTTACATGCGTAACTGTCCATTTGAGCCGTCGCTTTCCATTTTAATTATTCATATGAAGACTGGGACCGTTTTGGAATGCTGCAAATAGAACACAAATCAATGCAATGGAAATTCTCTTGGTAGGCTTAGGATTCATTTAGTAGATGACTAAAGAAATTTGTTTTATCATATGTATATAAAATATGCGTAAAATTGCGAAACTTAAGAATACATACGAATTGAGTACTTTTAAAAAATCCCATCAAAAATTAGCAATGTAATTTTTTATATGTTGCTGATACACCGGAAAGTTGCTGGAAAGCACTGGCAACAATATTGCTGCAACATTTGCGGCACTCAAGCACTCAAAGCACAAATACAAACGCTCCAAACTCTCACTCAAAGCAACTCAATCACTCAAGAGAACGTGGCGAGTGAGTCAGAGAGAGAGAGAGAGAGAGAGAGTCACTCAGAAAGCTTTAGTCAAACCGACAAAAAAGAGAGGCAGTATATGTGAGTGTGTGTTGAGAACAACACTCTTTACAATTGAGCTTCACAATTTGGCGCGAAGCAAGTTGCAGCTCATTGAGCGAAGGGAACGGCGCATGCTAGAGTAATTGCTGGGGGGCGGATTGCACCCGCCGTAGTACTCAGAGCACAGTCTGTAGTAAAAGCACTCGCACTCATCAAGTAGTCGTAGTTGTAGATGAAAGCTCTCATTGCAAATACCAGCTGATGTGAAGGGAGAGGGGGGTGGGCACCGGAGACGCCGGGGCGTTGCTCAGTCTGCGTCGGCGTCAGCGTCAGTGTCAACGTTTGTCTGGCTACTGTCGGCATTTGATGCCCTCGTGGCGTAGGCGAGGGTCAGCAACGGAAAAAGGAATACGGAATATTTATGTTCTCGCTCCCTTCTGCAACTGCTTCTTCTTTCTGTCTGTGTGTATTTCCCTCTCTCTGTCTCTCTCCCCCACTCTCCTACTCTGTGGCTGTGTGCGTGAAAGCAGAGGTGGCCGTTAGCTAATGTCTGTCTGTATGTGTTATTGTTGTTGTGGCTGATACTTTTCGCTTTGAATTGACCAAAAATGCAGTCGTCGCTAATTGCAATTTCGACGACCTACATCAAAAAGCTTTCAGCGGGGTTGGGGTGGGAGGGGGAATTAGAATTCTAACATTTTAATAGCGCTTTGATTTTCGTTGCACTTAGTTTCTTTTTCTGGTTTTTTGCTTATGCCAGATTATATCCATTTCTGAAATTATTATTTTTACAAAATATTTGCCTCATTAGTTTTAATATTTGTATTGTCTTTGATATATTAATCTTGCTAACACATCCACACAAACACAGACAGACACTCGCACAGATAGACACACACACACACATAAAAAAAGTGAGAGAGACAGACGAAATATTCGGCTCCTAAAAGTGCCACAGATAGTGAATTGCCTGAATGTATAATTTGACATTTATGCATTTTTTATGATTATTTATTACGTTAATTTTTGATTAAAACACAAGTCGACACTGGCACCGACAGCAGCCTAAACCCCCAACACCAGTCCCCATTTTTCATGAGCCACATTTGTATGCAGCGTTCGCTTGTTGCAAGCTGAACTTCATGAACTTGAAATCGAAATCATTTCTATTAATATAGTAATAGGACCAGTTATGGGGGAGTCAGACGGGTGTTATCTAATCTCATCGATAAACGATAACGTCGATAAATACACACCGACAAAATCCTATATCGCCCAAAGATCGGCAGATATTTTGATACATATTTTGAAATTTGTAAGTTTAAGGAATTTATGAACACGTTTTTAGAAGTGGAAGAAGACTCAAAAAAAGGGAGAAATAAAACAAGCATAATTTTATTCATAATTTAATAATAATAAAAAAAATATTTGCGGTTACACGTATGTACTTTATTTCCTCCAACAAATTTGCACAAGCATCGATCTAAAACTTAGCAGAGAAAACTTTTAGTATTATTGGTAATAATTTATTACGAACCTTATGCAATGGACAGCAGTTAAGTAACCTAGTAAATCTGGCAACTACTTGATGCAATAGCTATAAAAATATAGCACGTTCTATATTATCTATCTTGAACATGTATTCGAGATTGAAACATCGACTCTTCCCCGAGCACTGATAAAGACAGCTTTTCTGATTGTTTGCTCTCTATAAATATTCTTGTCGACAAACATGTTGCCACCCTAAGCAGCAGGCACACAATCAGAGGCTCATAAATCACATACTCGTACACACACACACCTTTGAACAACATACATATATATATATATATTTATTTATTATTTTTATATTATTATATTTATTATTTATACAGTTATATTTATATAAAGTTATATATATATAAATATACACTGTGCGAAACTTGATGAAAGGCACTTGTATTTTTCCTTATAAAATTGAAGATTTTTTTAATTGTTTTTTTTATTGTATTGGAGCATTATCCTGTTGGAAAAAGGCATTTGGGCCTGGTTGACGCTCCATAATGATGATTTTACGATGACTGAATGCAGACCAGATGATGATGTGTGAGGCACCACCACAGCTTCGAGTAGGGAAAAATTTCTCACACTTCTTTAAATCGTGCCAGTAAGAATTAAATCCGTTTGGACCATCGAAATTCAATTTTATCTTATTAGGAAACATCACATTTTGGCACTCCTGGGTCCAGGACATTTGTTATTTTATAAAATTTAATGAATATGTTGCGATGTTGCGGGACTTTTAACCGTAAACCAAATAGAATTTTAGATGCCATATCATTTTTATCCAGATTGCTGTTTTGCTGTTGTTTTCTTAGCATTATTTGCTGTAGTTTTTTGTTTTTAATTTTATCACTCTCAATTCTTAATTGGTGATGCCGATCGACTTAACTTAATTGCTATTTGCCGGTTGTTCATTCCAGTATCTTTGTAAGCAAGGATCTTAGCCATCTCCTCAAGTTGGAGTGTTTTTTAGAGTATATACGCACATACATATATACCATATACAATACTATATATAATACGAAGTAATACTGCGAATATGATATGGAATTTGGAATATAATTTTGTGTTGCTAATTGCCTGAATTTTGGTTTTTTGTTTTACTTTAAACATGAAAAAATAAATTCAATTTCAATCAATCGTATATGATTTTATAATATATTTAATTTATCAAAAAAATTATACAACATTTTTTGGTTACCATGGAATTTACTATGTAGAATTGTTACATCTATATTTAAATCGATTTTAAGATTGATCAAGAAAATTGATTGTATTGATTAAATATATTCATTTAATTTAATAACAAAATATTACACAAAAAGCATGTTAAATCTATATGTAAAGCTTTTCGTATTAAAAGTACTCATCTTTAACTCAATTTTCCTGCATTTTTATTATTGCAGTTTCCCTTTTCTTTCCCCATGAAATTTGCAGACAATATTAAATGATATACAAATGGAATTTGAATGTGCTTTTAGCAAACAACATATTTAGTTATTAGACACTATGTAAATGATTCATATGCATGTGGCAAACTTTGCTACTTGGAAATGGAAAATGGAAAATGGGAAAACTGTCAGCTGTGTGGGTTACAAACAAACAAGTCACTTTACATTGTGATGAGTTTTTCGTGTTCAGCGCAATTCATTTCGGATGCTCAAAAAAAGTTGATCCTCACATTTCCCAACTGACAAAGAGGATAGGACGAGGGACGAGGGGGGGGGGGGGGGGGGGGGGAGTATTTGGATAAATATTTAGCACTCTTAAGCTTCTACCTAATCTTAAATACATTTTGTAAAACTAATGTTAAGATGCAAATGCAAAAAATATAAGTATATCTGATGTTTTAGGATGACATTGTCATTACCTATTATTATTATCGTATTATAAATAAATCGTCTACAGTTTGGGCAGATTGTCGCTGTTTAGCGATATTATATTGAAGTTTTCCCTTGAAGCGATTTAATGATTCACATTTGTTGTAAACAACATGATTTATGGACATATTGATGTACATATGTCATCTTTTTTAATGGATATATAAAATATTATTCACAATTTTCATCTACCCAACGAAGTTAAAGATTCACATAGACATACATGTTGCGTATATATTTTTTTATTTATACTTCTATGTATGTGTGCTTATATATCGAAGTACATTTGTACATGGACAACAACAACAGATACAGTTCAGTTTAATTCTATTTTCCTTTTATTTTCATTCTTTGTTTTTGTTTTATTATTTGCAGATATTTGCCAAAGCAATAACTATATATACATATATATATATATTTATGTATTTATTTATATATGTACATGTATACACATACTTATATATATATATATATATATATATATATATATATTTATCTCTTTATCTTTCTATTTTCGAATGTAGGCAATACTTAATTCCTGGCTTATACAAATATGTATTCTCATGGATTGGAAATTAAATTATAATTTCTATTTTGTAGCTGGGTGCACGGTATCTCCAAGTCGACTACTCCCTTGGGTGAATTGGATTTGTTTTCAGTTGCAGTTTCTGATTCAGATTCGCCGTCATTTGATATGCCAGCTAATTCTTAATTGTTTACATTTTAATGTTGTTCTTGTGTCTATTGTTTGGCATCGTATTTTATCTTAGATTAATTTCCTTTTTTTATCGGTCGGCGCTGCTTGTTTTGATGAGATTTTCCTTTTAATTGTAGTGATTTTCTTATTATTGTTTGTTGTTTTGCTTATGTAATTTTATTTACTTCGCAGATGCAGCTCTCTCGCTCTATGCTTTTTTCTGCCTCTCTCTCTCTCTCTCTGTTTTACTGTGCCACTCTTGTCTCTCTTTCTATTTATATTTCAAACTGTATTGCTATCTCTGTCACTCGTGCATTTCCCAAATGAGTAATCCATGCGATGCACTCAATGAGTATATTGATTTTAATGCCGCTTAGGTCTGGCGCCAATTGGAATAAAATACTCAATACTCTTCGAAAATAATTGACAAAATATTTCATAACATACAAACTATTTGAAATTTGTTTTTTTTTTGTTATTTTAAATACTTACACATTTTTTGTATATGATAATATATATATATTTGTATATTATAACATAATACTTTAAATAGTTTTATTTCAAATACTTAAATATAAAATATGGATATGGATGGTTTGTCAATTGAAATTTGACTTGATTATAATTGTTTAACAACTAATTCAAAATAATACGCAGTCTTGAAAATGAATGATCATCTTTGGTATAAATAAACATTGACATTGACAACATTTATTTCGCAAAACCTATTGGATTTCAATATTAACGTCAATGTATAGGGTATTTCGAAATTCGATCAATCTGTGAAATGTGAAACATCTGCTTGTTATTTGAGATTCGCGCATTTTGAATGCTCGTTTTACAGTTGCTCGCCTTACTTTCATCAGCGTTCAGCTAAATTGTGGGAACTAAAATGTGCGGAGCATGGACAGCGGATAGCGGACACTGGACACTCGAAAGTGATAGTATTAGTGTGGCTTTTGGCGTAGCGGCGTCGCTGTCAGCAGGCGTTGACATTTTGCGACACTGGTTGTGCGTTGTTTGCTTCTAACAACAAATTTAACGCGTCAAAGCGCCTGAGATCGGCGACAGAGCGAGAGAGAGAGAGATACAGCATACGGAAGATATGACGTTGCCACCTGGCATAAAAATAGAATATGAGCATGCTCCATTAGCTGATAAGTGCACTCTTCTTGAACCCTCCCGAACTGCTCCCCCTCTTCCATGTTGTGCTTGATCAAGTTTTTTTTGGCGCGCATGAATGGGACTTGTGCGCTTTTAATTAGCGCTGCACGTGGCCGCCATTGTTGTTGGCACTTGTGCGATGCAGACGAATTTATTAATGGCAACGGCGTCGACTCGATTCGTTTCGATTCGATGCGAATTAACTTGCTACTGGCCAAGTGCTTATCTCGGTGTGACTGAACCAAAACGTATCCAAAATCTAGATTGTAGAGAAATTTCAAGTTTGCTCGCTTCGCTTCCCATTGCCATTTTGAAGAAGACATTCCACATTTGAGATAGAAAATGAATGCCTCTATATATTCTCGCTGGGCATTTATCAATAGTTGTCATTAGTGGCAACACAGGCTAGTTAGTTATGCACAGGTGCAGTTTAACACAGCTCATACTACTACCCAGTTGCTATATACAGTTGTTAACTGCAGCTTTCGTTTCGAATGCACTTTATTCGTATGCAAATTTCTGACATATTGACCGGATTTGGTTCAACTTGTTTGATAAGACTTATCAGTCACATCAGTAGGCTAGCTAATGGCCAATTTATACATACATAATGATTTATCATCGTCATTGGCATTCTTAACATTATAATGATTCGTGGAAATGCATTGCTTATCTCGGTTAACCTAACCGACTGCATTTGCCCACTTTTTTCTTTTATATATTGTATAGATGCATTTCTATTCACAAATTGTTAGACTAGCGCTCAGTAATATAACTGTTTAACGGTGTTTTACTGTAGCTATATTTGCCTATTCGCATAATTGTGGATCTGTTCTATATATACACGTATGTATGCACCTAGTATTTACTTAACACACATGTTGTCAGCCATTGTTATGTAACCCGTTGCTGATATTACTCTTTTTTCTGATTTAATAAATTTTCAAAAAATGTATTTGTGTGTGTGTGGTGTGTGTTTGTTTTTTTTTTTTATTTAACAAACAAAAGGAAAGGGTATTGGGAATTTCATTTATTACCAACGGCTGCTACTGCTGCCGGGCTGAGGCGGACTTAAAAAACAAAAAACACAAGAAAAAAACAGTTGCCGATAAGGCTAAGGAGCTTTGGTTGCTTGTGCTTTGCTCTCGATAAGAAGTTGCTTTTTGTTGTGGATTTGGCGACGTTTTCTCATCGCGTCGATCCTCAACTCCTGAAGGAGAGCATCGTCTATTCGACTGACTTAACTTTGGCTTGCCACTCCAAGTTTGTCGCCATTCAAAACAGATAAGTAAATTTGCAATTTGCAAACAGCCTTTGTCTAATAATAGGCCATTTGTTGTTGTTGTTTTTTTTTTTTGCTGTTGCTGCTGCTGCTGCTGTTTATTGTACATATCTGTAGGCTTGCCAACAAGCAACGACAGCTGAAACAGACGCCAAAGTCAAGTTCATATTTCAATTTCAAGGTTTTGGGTAAACATTTTCTAATAAGTAAACACAGCAAGACAGGCAAATTGCGAAGAGTGCACAAAGAAACTAAAATGGAAATGAAAATGAAAAAGAAAACAACAAGCAAAACAAAAATAAAAAAAAAACCAACGTCAACAATGAAAGTGTGTATTGACAACAATAGTAACCATAAAAAAGTCTGTTTCTTTTTTTGTTTTTTTTTGTTGGGTATTTTGCTTTTTGTGCGTGGCTTACAAAAGACATGCCAAGAATTATAAGAGCTTAAGAAGTGCAGTCAAAATACGAACAAATTCTTGAAATTAGAGAATTTCTCGCAGTAATTTTTTTTTAATTATAAAAAAAAGAAAAAAATTAACATTAATAATATAATTAATAAATAAGCTAATGCTAAGGTACATATGTATAAGGAATAGGCTGGAGTCTTACTACATTTTAGATAATATAAAAATTCTGTTTTTTTTTTTAACAGATGCAACATTCCGTTTTAGAAAAATACTTTCTGAATTGTAAGTTAAGTTACGATTGGCGCCAAGAGTGTGGCGATTTTCAAAAAATCAGTGGTATTTATAAGTCTCAATCAGACTTAGTCATTAGAATGGAGGGTAACGTTCGGTCTCACAAACACTCAAATTTATATTCTTATATTTATTACACTTATATATTCAATATTTGTGTTTGTATATATTTATATATATATTTTATGTCGCTTATTTAATCGCACTTCAACTACACAACTCTACAAAATTAAGAAAAAAATAATGGCAATAATTTACAACTGTCTTCTGTGGCTGGCTTTAAAGCCATAACTGGTGATACGACATGATATATATAGTTAAAATATAGCATACTCGTATATGTATGAAGACAGGCAGACAGCCTTCCTATCAAAGGAAGAACGGCTATCTTTGGCACACCGAAGATTACACACCCTAGCAGATTGGATTACGAAATAGTTTTAAATTTTTATGATCGACACACACATACGCACAGAGACACATATACACATCTGATACATATGTGTGGTTATATTGTATCAGAAAGGGTGACTTGTTTGCTTCTACAAGGGAATTTGCCAACAGGGCTTCGAATGTTTCCCACGTTCGCGGAAATTTGCAAATTGTCTGGCGCCAATTCTTAACTATTCGTGATAATCGCAGTGCAGTCTTGAAAGTTTAAGCAAGCAAACCGATTAACATCAACAACAGTCAAATAGCTGAGTATATATAAATATTATTTTCCTGGTTTCATCAAAGAACGTTGAGGAGAGGGGCGGTGGCAGTATCAATATCAGTTTAGGTTTCTTCGAAAAAAAAAGATTCGGTTCCAGTGGCATTGGGGGGATTCCTCAGGTGCTCACTTCCTATGTATTACCACTCTACTGTTGAGTTTCATTAATAGACGATTCAATTTATTAGCAGTAGTAGTAGTATTCTCGTAGCAATGTCTCATTATTTTAAATTTCCAACTAAATGCTTAGTCATTGTTTTGCATTCTTGGCAACTGCATTCACTGAATGAATGAATAATCTGTTGAATACTTTGCATTTTTATGAAGCACTCAAGGCCTCTAATATTTATTTAGCTCAATAATTTAAGTAACAACAACACTCATTTGAACAGTCATTAAATGACGCGAATACCGCTGTGATAAGGTTCGCATTAGCTAGGGCGTACTGTGGCCGTTAAGGGGGCTATTAAAATCACACATGTACATCGCTTACTAGTCTTTGTACAGAGCTATAAATTATAAGCGTGGCGATATATTTAATTATTTGCATAAATCACCACTCAATTCAATTGAACTGTATTGTAATGCACCGTGGACCATAAATAACCAAGTTTAATATCTCATTTAATACTCGCAACAAACGACATCTTTATTAGGACGAACAAGTTGTTGACTTTAACTTTAAAATGAACTTAATAAGTAGAATCCCAATTAACATCAAAAACCATAGTTACTTATTATGGAACTTATTTGAATATTATTATTAAACGGTCTTAACTCGAAAAGTAAATGTTAAAGGTTACGAAAGGTAATCGAACAAGAACTCCTGTAACTCAATGCACAGTTATATAATAAAGTAATATTAATAATTATAATAATAAAAATAATAATAAAAATGACAATAATGATGGGAAAGCGAAAGGTATTTCCGAAATAGGAACGAAACATTCTTGGGAATCGCTTGAATAAAACTAAATGGATAAATGAATAGAATGGCAATTTTATTAACAAATTAAGCAAAATGTCAAGAATTATGCAACGCATTGCAAAAGTATTTTATCAAGACATTTCTCAAAGAAATATAACCCTTTTGGGGACTGTTGGCAGAGTTGACAGAGTGGAAAAATCCAGTTAATTTTTGAGTTCTTAATTAATTTACTTTTATTATCACAGCAACGCCACGGAATCGTACCTATAAAACTGATTTGATTCCACACACCGAATGATAATAGTGTCGCTTATCAACCGGTAAAAGCTGCTGTCAAGTTGGCACACAATTTCAAACTAATCATCGAATATTTGACCCAATTTTGATATTTAGTACAAAAAGAAAAAGAAGACGAAAAAGAAAATCAATGAAAGTACAACAAAAAAAAGGGCATTCTTGTTGAAATATAAAACAGTTATATAATACTTGCAACTGGTGAGTTTGCTCAGTATAAAATTGGATACCAACAAATCGGGCTATAACCGATCCACAACGAGCAAGCCGTAGACGATAGAAGGAAGAAAGAGGTTCCCCTCTGCAACTATATATATATATATATATATTAACTTGATCAAATTTTGGTATATATATATATATATAAATACTAAAATCTGACCAAGTTAGTTGACGTTGAACCAAAGAATGCGACGGAAATAAACCAAATTTAACCTAATTAAATTTAATTGCGCTTCCTTGTTGTTGCTGTTGTGACTGTTGTTGTTGTTGTTGTCGTTGTTGTCGTTGTTGTCGTTGTCAATACGTTTGACAGGTTCAGATCACACTTGGCATGACCCCACTCCACTGATAAGAAGCCAATTTGATTATTTGAAATGTTTGTTGCCGTCATCACGAAATTGTCGACTGTGGATGCGTTAAAAGAGTACCAGATAAGCACGATACAAAGGTAATCGCATGCCATTAATAACTACGCACCCAACCGAACCCAACTCGACCCAACCTGAACCGAACCGAACCGAACCGAACCGAACTGAACTGATCTCTCAACTCGGTTCCGTTTTCACTGATTCGCTTCAGCATACGAGTACATACATAATATATATAAATATATATGTATATATGGCGCATTAAATAGCTAGCTTAGATTTAGACCAATAAAGATATTATCTATCCATCCTATGCTCAAATTTTAGTTAGCTGATATACAGAGAAATATTTAAAATATAATTAAATAATAATAATAATTAAATAAATGCTTGTCTAACACACATATATCGCACCTAATTGAAACGGTGTTTTGAAGCGATGAGTACAGATAATTAAAACAAGAAATATTTATTGTTTAATCGAAATTGAAAAATTAAAAATTTGAATCAAAACACGTGCCTGACAAAGGGTCACTAATAAAATAGATGGGCTGTGTTATCAAATATTCAGTGTTGATTTGCTGTCGTAAACGATAGATTGACAGATTGGAATCTGAGCAAAAAAAGTTCTTAGTTTTTGTTCTTCGATAGACACCATCTTATTGCCCGTCCTCCTCTAACTATTGGTCGATTTATGTTTGTTGTTAAATTAATTTGTTGAAATTGATTGTGAGATAAATTAATTTGTCGGTTCCCCCCACATCTCGCTGTAACTCCTTCCCACCTTCTCATAAGCGTGGTACTACTAATTGTTTTAAATTACTAATTACTAATGATTACAACAGACATACAATTACAGTATCATGTTATCAATGCAGAGTCTTATATTTCTTTTATTAAGAAACCAATACTATACACTATTTTGCAGATAAATACCCAGATAAATACCTTTTTTATTATTTGTTTAATTTATCGCTAAATATTAAATTAAATTTTTAATTAAACTTTTTTTGACACTTTGTATTTTTCTGTGTCGCCTGATAATAGTCGACATTAAATAAATAAAACTATTGTTATGCATTTACAATTATTTATTAAATGCCGACTTCATTTTAAGAAACTCTAAACCACTCATAGATTTTCTTCTCATTTCGATCAAGTTTAGTTTTGCTTCTCTAGCTATGCTATGCAACTTGAATGATCGTTTTGCTTGTTGTCAAGCCCAGTTGCTCTTAACTATTTATAGTTCTTATCAACAAGGTGTGTGTGTGTGTTTCTTTCGTCATACTCATTCCGTACACACTTCATACTATGTTTAAAAGCTGCGTGTGCGATACGAAAAGTATTCACACTAAGCAGCTTAGGCAGAGCAGGTACTCCTCTGCCTGTTTGACTTAAAATTTTCTCAAAATGGCACAGCAATAAGTGCAGCATCATCCTCATTATACTCAATACTCATTTTACTCAATATATATACATATATATTATATACGCATTTTAAGTAGTATCTTTTATAAGCACTTATGAGTACTGTAATCTTAAGTTAGTGGCAAGCTTATTGAAAATCCTGTCAAATTATCAGCTTTTTATTTTGTTTTGTTGTTGTTGTTGTTGTGTGTAGCACTCGCATTAATTACACGTGCCGAGCTACGCAGCATTATAAATACATAACTTCGTGTTACTCATACGCACTGTTGCCATCCCATTTGTGAGCGTTACGCAAAATCTACACTCATGACTGAATAAGTACTCATTTCTGTCTTTCTCTGTATGCGTAAATGAAAAATGTATACAACTATAAAATAATCTTGACATGATAATTTTTATTTTTTTTTTTTAAGAAATTAACTGGCATGTGGAACGACTGGGAGAGGGGTGTGGTTGGGGTTGGCATTCGGGTTGTGGTTGGTGGTAAAGGGAGCCGTCTCAACTACTTGCCCAGCACACAATTTGAAGTGGGCGCTGCTGATTACGAAATGCAAATCTTAAAGGTAGATCACAAATTTGTCAAGAAATGGAACCAACTCTACATTTGAATTTTTCTGCTGATAGATTATACTCACAGAAAGCGCATGAAGAGTGCAAATATGGCAGTTACACAGTGAGAAAAATGGTTACGAATTTCAACTCATAATTAAGCTCGACAAACCTAAAATGAATTTGTGAATCTATTTTTAAAAATAACTAATAACATGTTTCAGATTAATTTTGGGTAAAAAAACAAAGAAAGACGCTAAGTCCTTATCTAATAATAACAATAGCTTTTAGTGCGATCTTTTCGTGCAGTGAAAGCCAAGTTAACATGGAGCTAAGGCAAATACGTTGCTGATTTATGCTCATTTGTGTGATTTGCTGGTCTTGGCTGATTGGGCCTTTCAAGTTGTGAGTCACCATCATTATAGACGGTTTAATCAGGCGGTGCTTTGTTTTTAATAAGTCGCATTCAATGGCCCTATGTTATTTGCGCGATAAGTGATAAGCTACTTGGCGCCAATCGGCTGACTGCACGACTGCTTTTGAGTATTTTGCGATAGTTTCAAGTGGCCCCAACAGCACAAGGACACATTGCCATAAGTATTGCGCAACTTGCGCATATCTAATTGCCTGTCAATTTGTGTGGGTGAGGAACAGCTGGAGATCAAGGTCGGATAGATAGCTGGAGAAATCGATGTGGCTGCTTTTTTTTTCTTCTTTTCACACATTGAACAGACAACAGCACATTCTGATCTGTTAACGGGCGTTGGTAATTGATTTGTTGAGACTATAGATCTGCTCTGCAAATGAAACACAGCAAATAGCATTTAATGGGCACCCAGCATTTGGCCAACCAATTCAACAAATTGAGAGATTACGTTTGGAGATTACCATTGTTGTAATTGCTTTTTAAAGCACATAAATGTATTTCCCTTTGTCTTCTATTATTTATTAATCAGTTTCGATGCCCTAGATGACAGCTATACCAAAATACACACTTACATACACACACAAGACTGTGTATTGCGTGTCTGTCGCACAATGTCTGTCTATGTTCTTTTTTTATTAATTGACATTACTCCTTCTTTTGCAGCCACTATAAACAGAGATTGGATTTGGAAAGGGTACATGGCTAATCGCATGAGATGTGCGAAGTACTTTTTGCCATAATAAGTAAATTGACTTGTTTATATTTAATTATAGATAGAGTATTAGAATGAATTTTTATATGTATATGTATAGTGCACTTTAACTGTGTGGGTATCTTCTAGTCGAGCACTGTCACTTTTATTTGCGTTTTTTTTATTTTTTTCTCTGCGTTTTTTTTTTCAGCTGTTTAAAAATCTGTTGCTGTCAATGGGGCTAATGGACATCGGTTTAGATTTGTAATTGAAATAGAATTTCACCAAGCGCGCTTCAATTGCCTCCAATGTGGTTCATTGTAGCGCCAGTGCGCTGATAAGCCCCGCGACCCGACGCGACCTGCCCCTACGATTCATGGGCAAAGTCATAAGAGTTGTTGCCCATTGGATTTGGCGATAGGTCTTATCGGTTTAAACAGCACATCTATGCATTTAACAAATATACATATATATATGTACATATACAAGGGCGTACGCAGGCGGGAAAGGGAAAGGGAAAGGGAAAAGAAAAGGGCTACTTAGCCCACTACAACGCAAATTTGCAAGATAAGACTTAACTTCTGGCGACTTTTCCAATCTTATAGTTATATATTTATAATGTGCTAAATACGATTACAATTCTAAAAATATTAAAAATAAATATATATATTACACCTTACTCACCTCTCTCGCCCCTCTCCAGAGTACGCCCCTGTATTTTTTTTATTTGATTTCTTTTTATAAATAAAGGTGATATGTGTGCTGATTGTACTCTATTCATCCATTCATACGTACCCTTACCGTGCCTTTGAATAATATTATGAACATCGTCTAATAAAGTTAACGCATTCGCTTATATTAGTTGAAAAGCGTAGAATGTAAATGAAGCCCTCATATCTTAATCCTTATGCAAAAGTATTCGCAAATTTTTTAAAACACTGAAATGTGTAACACCCAGAGAATGTTGGACTTAGTTTTTGTCAGTTTGCCAATTTTTTTCTAGCAGACTTAAGCATATATCCCAACTGATATATCGGGTATTTATTTATTTAACGGAAGGTTACATTTTTAGAAATTGCATTCGGCAAGGGTACTTCATGTTCGGCACTCTGCCAATAGTTGTCCTTTCTTTTATTCCTCTATTATATGTTATATTATTTACTTTATCAGCTCGTTCCGCATGAGCTCTATGCAATTCATACAGCTAATTACTGTTCGTTTACTTAAATATACATACATATATGCACATGTGTATGTACATACACAGATAGTGCAGCAGATGCTTCCAACTGGATTGTCGATATTTGTTGTTAGGCAGCAAATTGCAACAAATTACTATTAATGATTATATACATTTTGCAATCGCTGTCTCGCAACGCTATTTCATACAATATATATTTTACATAAAATAAAATCATCACTATATACATGTATATGTACATATATATTTGCAGTGCACACAAAAAGTAGCACTCTTATCAGTTCAGAGCTTACAATTGTCTTTTGTCTTTGTTGTCTTCGATTTGCCTCAATGTTAATGTGTCCGGTCAAGACCTTTTGATACCTGTTAGTCAACTATGTGCCACAAAAATATACAAATGTGCAGAAGTTGCGCATACGCCCCGTTTGTGTGAGACGTGATAGTCAGCTCGTTATGATAGTACTTTGGCCATTGGATGATCTATGTATGTGGAATATGCAAATGTATATTCAAATATCAATTACATTGCACTCATCAGATTATACTGTTTGGGTATTTGCCCACGCATTTGGCACATTTACTGTTACTGTGTGGCATTCACGCATCAAGCAGATCGATTTCTGTGGCAAAGTGGACGTCACACTGACGCACATCATCTGCCCAGCTATAGGAGGATCGGGTGTGAGTGCCAATGTGCCAAGGTGCCCCGTTGCCAAGTTTCTTTTAGCCGCTGTATGACAATATGTGTCCTAGCCAAACTCGTGTGACCCACTTTCAGCCATAATCGCTAAACGCAACCGAAAAGCCCATAAATAAGATTACCGTTTAACAGCCACCTCATAAAATATATTCCGAAGCAGCCAACGTAGCAACGACGCCTCAATCTGAAACTGAATAGCACTTAAATGCTTTGCCATCCACGAAGGGGATTTGTGTGAATATACATATATAATATATATGTATACAACACACTCTGAATACATGCAGACATAGACATATTCATACATGTACGTATGTAGTCAGGTATGTAGTCAAATTTAAATGGGGGTCATCTAGATAAGTAGATAAATAAGCAATGGGGAGCATCCATGTTTGGGCATGGCCAAATGCTCAGGTACTAATTAAAACAGCCTGTGATAAAAATAATTTATATATATATATATATATATATATATATATATATATATATATATAATGATAGTTATATATTGCTATATTTAAAGAAAGAGTAAAATGTGCATAAATATATAAATATATATATATATATATATATATATATATATATATATATATATATATATATATATATATATGTAATATATATATATTTTGCCATATGTGTTCGAATTTGAAATACAACCTTGTGAATGCAAATTAATTCAGTTGAGTGAATGAATGACTGATTATCAAACTCAAACTGCGAGAAACCAGCATCAATCAAACAATTCCCTTCTCCCTCTCTCTTCAGCTTCAGCTGAAAGTCCAGCTTAGGCATTAGTCAAGTAAATGCAAATTTATTGCATAATTATTTAGTATATTTTCTGATTTGTAGTACTACAATACGTACACTGAATGTTATGCTTTATACACTATGAAAAAAAAATCGACAAGAACATGCGAAAATCGTTATACCTTTGGCAGCAAAGCTAACTCACCATATTATTCAGAAATTTTGGTTTCTTCCTTGTTAATTTCTTAATTCCAGGGAATGTGAATGAATGTTATTTTAAATTAACCTTTAGATACTTTCACTATTATTATTAAACATTAGTATTTTAATATACTGTACTTTTTGGAACATTTCCTACTATTACGAGAAATATTTTTGTGGTAAAAAATAATCCTACTAATTTTCAGACATTTTTCTTCGTGTATATATGGAAATAATTTCTAAAAACCAGACAATTTTTCTAGTTTTCAGGTCGACTTATTTCTGAGTAAACTTGCTAAATGCATAATAGCCAAGCGTTGAACGTTTACGTTTTTAAGTGTTAAAATGTCTCGCACGTGTAATTGATTCATTGACAGGCGTAACACACGTACACACACAGACACACACACACACACACTCAAACACACACATAGAACTACAAACACGGAAGTGAATTTAGTCTACTTACAATGCAGCGCGAAATTGTGGAAAATGTTTTCAGAATCGTATACGGCCCAAGCGAGAATTTGCAAATAAATATTTTTGTGTACATATCCATATCTATATACCAAATGTATGTAATTATTTATGCGCAATTATATACAAATTTAACAGTGCACATAAGCTTATAACTTAAGCATATGTTCGACACGAACAATTGGGGGCGTGGTATGCTATATTTTAGTCTGGCATTAGCTCAGACTCGATGTTTACATTAAGATGAGGCCGCTCGTGCATAATACGTAGATTGTAGATTGGCGCATTATAAAATAATAAACCTATAGAAATGTATAAAAATAACACAACAACAAATCGCAAGATTTACTGTACCGAATCGAATCGAAGAAAACTTAGTTTTACAAAATTGATGTATCGGATTCTTATCTTCGGAACGGAATTGGATGCATTAAGCAACAATTTATTGATGCTTGATTTCATATAAATATGAAGCAAATATATAGATATACATACATATTATATACTATTGAAATACTAAATTAATAATACCTATTGAGTAGCGATGTGAGCCACGGAAGTCCTCGGTCATTTGAAGTTATTTAGCTGAAATGGCTGCTGCTTGCCTTGTGTGTCAAGTGATTGAGTGTATTTTTCACTTATACTTGACTTTGCTTAACATAAAAACTGTGTTGCGCTGGTGATCTGTGACAGGAAGAGGAAGAGTATGCGAAGCACTCCTTTTGTCAGAAAGATAGTCAGTATACACTCTTCTAACCCACTAATCTCAGTCAGCAGATACATGTCCCAAACAGAGCATAATGATCTTCCAAGTCCATTGAACTGACTCAGAAACGGACAAAAATGAAGTGTTTATATATATATATATATACATATATAAATATATATATATAGATATACTACATATTTTTGTATGAGTGATAAGGGGTATTTACAGATTTTTGGAGGCGGCTTTTGAATATGCAAGTATATTTCATGTTCATGCATGACAGGCATTTAAGTAACTCTCGCTTTTGGCAGAGCCAACGACTTTTTGATTATGTTCAAGCTCGTCGTTGTTCTTGCGCCATATATATATATATATATTTTTTTTTTGGTTAGTTTAAAGCTGACATGCAGCCCACATCGGTTTATATCAACGGTTGCGCGATCGGTCGCTCGGCCAGTTAGTCGGTCGTTTTGTCGGTTTGTCGGTTGGTTGGCGTCGTCATCATCATTTTTTATGTGGCAACTGTCGTTAGCTTCCTTTTGCGCTGTTATTTATCTTGAAGTTGACTTGAACTGAAAACGGCAGTGGGGAGTGGCAAGAATCGGCGGCAACACTCAAATTGAAGCGAATTATCAGCATTTTACATTGACATTCTACGCATTTTTAATGACTTCTTTCGCTCAGAACCAACTTCGACTTTAACTTCGACTTCGACTTCGACCCCCAAGCATTTTGCGAAATGTGCAAAATACTTTTTCCTCTCATATTCATTCCTTCGGTTTATTTTTTCTTTTTTTTTTCTTTCTTTTTTTGCTTTTGTTGCCTACTGCATATCCTGCCACAAAATAAAAGAATTTCAACTGTCTGCTGCCATCTAAGACGAACGAAAAAAAACCCAACTTAAATAACATCATTGGCATTTGACAGGCAGACGACGCGTCGACGCATCTTGCACCAAGAACACAATATTTGGACAGACACACACAGACACACAGACACACAGACACACACACACACACACATGCACACCCACAACCCTCTATGCCAACCTTCCGCTTACTTATCTTCAATATTCTGTGTAGTATTAATATTACGCAGCGTCAAAATTTTGGTTACCCAACTCAAATGAGCAACCCTCAATCCCCTGCCCCTTCAACTCCCCCCATTCCTGTTCCCATTCCAGTTCCCGTTCCCGTTGCCGCTCTTTGTTCTTTGTTCAGCTGGAGATGGAGCATTCAAGAAAATTTATGACACATTTTTGATTTGCTGTAGAATCGCTTGAGGGGTCCCCGGATGTCCGTTAACTGCTCCTTCATGACATTCAATAAGAACTCTTTTCCATTTCGGCCCTGAATTCTGTCAATGCGACAATACACTAATTGTCCACAGCTGCAAGTAGTTCGTACTAAACTACACTACACTATACACTATACACTAGTCGAGAGAGCTTGACAACGAAATACCCTGAACCCTGAATCCTACTATTAAATATATTTTTGTTTTTAGTTTTATTGCCAGATTTCTCTTGAAGAAGCTTTGCAAATCTGCTAAAAACAAATTTTAAATACAGAGTGAACTGGTTAATAGTCGTGCTTTCACCATAAATAATACTTGATCAATAATACAAGATATATTATACAGAAATTGGAAGGCTATATCTTACAAATTGTGGCTTCTGTTGGGATCGAAAATTAAAATTTTAGAGAAACGGGCGAATTATTGATGAAATTAAATAAACTTAGCGTAGCTCTTAGTAGATGAAATTCACTTCCATATTTGGTATTGCTAGCTCGTGCAATGTCTGAGACTGGATTGTGCATACAGCTGGACGCACATGACTAGACCTCGGCTCTTGATCCTGATCAAGACTATAAATATACTTTATAAGGGCGAATATGGCTCCTTCTGTCCGTTACCTGCTAATTGTAGAATCTAAATTTCTACATCCGCAAAATTTGATGTCACCAACAACAAGAGCAAATTAGTAAGCTTTCATCACAAATCTAATGCATTTCAGAAATTTGGTACTTGAATAATTAAATGCACTTCAACTAAGAGATTAGCATTGGATAGCATAGTAAATAGCATAATAATCGCACGAGAAATGTTTTTCACACATTATTTTTTCGGTCTGTTTTATGTTTGACATATTTCCCCATTGAGATTATTGTTACTATTATTATTATTAGCATTATGTGTATTATTGTATTAATAGTAATATGAATGCTTTCGCTTTGACCACTCGAAATTCATTTATGCAACTTATGCATGAGCAGCAGCAACAACAACAACAACAGCAGAAAGTTATCTCAAGACGACGCGCAAACGCTGGGATCGCAATCGAGATCAAAACGGAGACGGCGACGGCGACCGAACCCGCATAATAATGGCCATACAAGTGTCTCATTTCTGGGAACACTTCTGGGTCGTGGCGGAAGTCGAAAGTGTGAAATTCTGCGAAGCGACTGCATCATTGATTAGTTTATGAAAGAGACCCCAAACTTTAATCTAAATATATCCACATTAACACACATACTGCATGCACATTCGTCTGTACAGACTTACGTACGAGTGGATGTCTGCATACACTAAGAAAAAATTGCACTGAATTTTAGAAAATCGATTTACCTTTAGCGGCAATTGTAACTCACTTTGCTGATCTGAAAGTGTATTTCTAAAACGGAACGATCTATCTACATCTTTCTAAAATTCTGGACTTTTCATTCCATAATTCCAGGTATGTTTAGAAAAAAAAAAAAATCAGAGCACACTTTTTGTTTGTTTGTTATATTATTATGAAACATAAGAATTTTAAGATTTAATAACAGTTTGTATATATAATTGTTACAAATTTATTCTATTATAATGAAATATATTTCTGAAAAATAGAAAACTTACGGATTATTTTTATAAAGAAGACACACTTTCGTCGATTTTTTCTGAGTGTAGCACATGCACAGAGATTCGAACCGCAGCTAGGCTAAATTTGTAGCGCCATTGACGGCAGTCACGCCATAAATCAGTTGAGGCAGTGATCATGTCTTGCCATGTTGCTACATGACACCCAACCAATATCCGACCCCCCCTCCCACATCCTATCAGTACTGACCACCGCCTCCAGCCCTCCTATTCAAATCGACTGTTGCCAATGGTCGATTTCTTTTTTGCGATTTTGCTGTTGTCAAAAATTCGCACATTTTTTATACGGACATGGTACTCACTCAGTTACCTGCACCACCCAGCTCCCTCCCCCCACTTAAACCTCACTCAATACCTCTGCCTCTGCCAGTACTTCGGGCAGGCCTGTCATGCAGCCGGCAATTAAAATTGGTTCCCTTCTTCATCAGCCGAATGCTGAGAAGCGTTGTCCGCCTTCCAATTGACGAGCGAAGCTGTTAAATAATTTATGAAGTGCGTAGGGTTTCTGGTACGCATTTCAAGCAGTCCATGCCGACTTGGATACATATAAAATATATACTATACTATACACGATATATATTCCGGGGCATCGCTCACGCACTCTGTGTGCACAGCCGGAACATATTTGTCCACGCAATTTTTGCTCATTAAACTTTTTGGGCACATTCTGCGAGCTGCATGCAAATGCGGCTGATTAGTTTTGACTATGAAGAAAAGCAACTGCTTGCGGACGGGATGGATAGAGAAAGAGTCAGAGAATGTGTGTGTGTGTGTGTGGGGGGGGGGGGGGGGGGGGCGATGGGGGCGATAAGGATAGTTAGTCGGTTACGGTTTCCATACATGAAACATGGCGTTGAACTGAAACCGAAACTGAAGCAGAAACAGAAACAGAAACTGAACGTGAACCTGTACCGAACAATAATAAGAGAGAAAGAAAATATGCGAGTTAACTAACTAAGTAAAGTAAAGTCGAATATAAGTGGAGACACGTTCTAGCCGTGCCTACGACTTTGGCAGCTGGCAGCTGGTTTTCCTTAGCTACGAGTGCATCTTGGCCAAGTGCTCGCTGAAGCACAACAACAACATCCAGCTCCTCTCTCTCTCTCTCTCTCTCTCTCTCTGGGCCGTTCATTGTTCACGGCTCGCCCTTGTAACGCAAGTGTTAAGTCTGGACACGCTCACAAGACTTAACACTTAGCCTCAGCCTTAGACTTAGGTTCAAGTTGAGACCCTATGCTAAGCCTAAGCGCAAACCCAAACCCAAGGCGAACAGTGTCTAAACCCGAGCGCGAACTAGGCACTCGAAACCAAAAACCCAAACCCAAACCCAAGCCGAAAAGTGCAGCCACATTAATTATGAATTGGAATTGAGTGGATGTGTCTTTTACTTGGACTGTACTTCTCTCTGCTGCACTTTTTTGCACTTGCAAATTGCATCCGCGGCACATTTCATATTTTTACGCTTGCGGAGTTTCCAATGCGACTGCAAAATAGTCTAGGGAGCATTCGAGCAATAACTTTTGTCACGCTATATAGGGCCACATGGGCGCACAGGAGCGCAGCCAGGTGCATTCAACAGGTGCGCATTCGACAATCAAATTACCATATTGAGAAGATTATCCATAATATTATATAATATATAAAACTATCGGCGATCACTTCAATACTGCACAGTTGCTAGTTGAATGTCAAATGTGATCTGGTCTATGCTCGTATATTTCATATATTCCCTTTAATTGCATAATCCGATAACTAAAGCATTCAGTTACGTCTATAAACAGAAATATGTGTACAATTCATCAACTAAACTGAGTCATTCCTTCAATTGATAAATGAAGTTTACAAGTTTAGATTAGACATTCAAATTGTATACTATTTAATCAGTATTAATTTCCAGTTGAAATCGATTTGGTATTTTTGGGCCCAAAAGTGACTGAAGTGCGCTGCTGGCTGTAACGACGAGGAAAAACACTTAATTTACTTGAGAAGACGACAGCCACTGGGTCTGGACATGCACAACGCTCAGTGGCACGTATTAGTGTCTTTATCATATAAATGGTGCGGTTTAAATAATAATTAAGCCTGACTTGTACTGGCTGCGGCTGCTTCACTGTGTGTTTTCCATTTGACGTTTGGAGTTACTGGTCGAGTGTATTTGCCAGCTGTTCGTCTACTTCTTCTGCTTCGTTGTCGTCTTGGTCTCCGCATGCCGGTTGCAGGTGGATGCGGATTAAGCTGCCACAGGGCGCAATAAATCAACGGATACATTGGCCACACCCCCCCCCCCCCCCCCCCCCCCCCACACACACACACACACACCCTACACCACCACAACCCATATCGAGTGCAGCCAAATGCGAAGCGTTCCCCAGCCAGAGGAAGCGAAGTTCGTGTCAACATTGATATTCCAAATAAGATTCTGATTCAGTTTCTGAATTAGATTCTGATTCAGATTGTGATTCTCATTACCGATACTAATAAGTAGACCTCACCGTGAAATTACAAGCCCGCAATTTACTTCAGACTTTAGGCCTATATCTAAAATGATAACATGAAAATGTGTAGATTATATCTTTTACTTTTACCAATTTGTTGTGATGACAGTTTAAGAAATGAAAACTACTTTTTTCACTTTTATTTTTTGGTTTAAAATAAGAGCCTAGACAAGAATCATTATTAAAATGATAACCACGTACATCGATACAGTCTAAAAGCGCTATGGCACTATACATACAGATGTCTATATGCATATCTATATATAAATTCAAATTAAATTAATAGAAGTGTAAAACCTTTCATAGCTCTCAATTTAAGAACTTGAATTCTTGATTTAAGCTGATTCTGTTTTATTTTCAAATGATAATTGCTTTGATTTAGGAACATTTTCGATCAAATAATAAAGCAAGTTGTTTTGAGAATGCAATTGTTTTAATATAACAATAATTGAACTCAGTTTATATGGGAAAAGTCCTGAAAAATTTGTATCATTCTCTGATGCAGATATTGACAGTGTATAAACTTGATGCGAGTACAAAATACTTTAATTGTTCTTTGAGTGTATATTTTGTGCCTACATCATTTGCCTGCCTATTTTATATATTTGTAATAACTGGCCAGATGTAACAGAGCATCGCCAGAGCTGTCACAACAATCAGAGATGTGGCAGAAACATTTTCAATAACACAAAATTTGCCGTGTTCGTTGATCAGTCCAACAGCCCAAGTACACAAAGACGACAACCAGGCCGACGGGACGAAACTGGAAGCCAATAGCAATAAGCGCCATCAGCTACAATTAACGGTTGCATTGCGACACAACGAAATAATGCTGCAGCTGTTGCACTGAGTGCGAGAGAGAGAGAGAGAGAGAGCGAGAGAGAAAGAGCGAGAGAGAAAGAGCGAGAGGCAAAATCAACTGGCAGAGCAAGAAGAACTCAAGAATCAAGAGATCTGCAAGATGCTGTTCATGGACGCACTGTTCAACAGCTTGCTGGTGGTCAGCTCCGGCTACGCGATGTACACGCTGCATCCGTGGCAAACACCCTACGGCTATGCGGCGGCTGCATTGAGTCTGGTGCATGGACTGCTGGGTGTGGTGCGGGCGGCAAACAACGATGATGATGAATGCAATCGCGTACGGCAGATAACGTCCGGTTATATGGAGCTGGTGCCGTTGCCATTGGCCAACATGGAGCTGTATCTGAAATCGTCCAGTCCGCATCTGGCAATGGCGCATGGCTGCTTTGTGATACCGTTGGCCTTCGATCTCGTTGCCAAGTGGCGCGACAGCGAGGACAATTCAACGATGACGCTCAAGGATCTGACGTTGCTCGGCAATGTGGTATCGCTGCTCTTTCTGGGCGTCAATCAGTCAAGCAATGTTTGCGGTAGCATGGCGGCAATTGCATTGGCTGCACGCTACGGCTCCGTCATGCTCGAGTATTACTGGGAGGGTCTGGGCATTCACTTCAACCTGCTGGCCAATTCGGCGTTCATCGTGCTAATGGCCATGACCCTGACGACAAAGTCCTAACCAGCCATCAATGCCACGTCCACAATATCCACAATATCACAAACACTGTTTGACATCTGAGCGGATTTCGGCGACATCTTCTGCTTCATCGTCATCATCATCAGTTTGGTTTTTTTTTATTCGGTGGCTCAAGGCTAACGGCGGGCGGTTCATTGGCTCAACAATGGCTCAAGCGTCGGCTCAATAAACTTGCAATTAATGTTGGCAAATTAAAATGCAAAAATAAACATTAATTGTTTTGTCAAAAATTAAATGTTGTGTGCTCGTTTGATTGTTTAAGTGTGTCTGTTTTTGTCACTATGTCCGCGGGGATGCATCACAGAATGAGCCGACAGCAATTTAAGGCAAAATTTACAACGATACCAAGCCATTGAGCAGGGATAAATATTAATGTCCAAGCCGGAACCGGCTCTGAGCCGCCATGCTTTTGATACGTATTTACTACAAAAAGGCAGTCCGCCTGCCAGCCAGCTGTATAAGCGTGGCTAAGCCCAATGAAATCAAAAGTATTTCCACCACAATATATTAACACTTATTTACTGATTTTAAGTAGATGCTGCATTTGAACACACCTTTTCTTGCCCTAGTCAAAGTTCATCTAAACTTCAAGTTTAATTGGTTTGTCGTTAAGTTAGTTGGCAACAGCGTTCATTACGTGTAACTTGTCAGTCACAATTCATAATTCTTCTTTTTTTTGCCAGACGTGCAATGATTTGTAAGCAGCTTATACTGAAGTTTTGAGTCTTGTCAAACATTGAGCGGATTCTTAAAGACAGTATCATGCTTTGACACATGTTAATGTCATTATTAGCTTTGATAGATATAGATCATGCATTTTTAATATTCATGAAAATGAATTTCACCAAATTACAAATATTTCGTGCAAGATATTTCAGGTCATTTCATATTGATAAACATAGAACATATTTCAATATTTCATTGCAATTTAAGCTTATATTTTAATATATGTGAGAATATTTATTAATGTTGTGCGAATTATGGAAGAGACAATTGACAGTAATTGATGCTTATGCACACTGCTTGTCACAGGTCGATGTGCGTTTTGTTGTCTGCTTTTGGGCGCAGGCTGTGCGAGAATTGTAAAATGCAAAATGGCTGACGTATGGAAGAAGAACAGGAACATTAACCGGGAAACCGGGAAGCGATGCTGCTAATGAAATGGCGCCATAAAGATTGAAAATAAATTTGCGGAAAGAAAGGGGTGCCGATGCAAAACAGTATGTGGCAATAATTTATACATTTTAATTAATAACTGTGAGTGGCACAGTTATGGACCCAGCAGTTCGCTACTATAGTCGTGGCCACAAACTGGATACTAATCATGTCGTCAGGCGCGGCAATCTTTGCGCTTTTGCACGCCTGGGCTCCGGCTCCGGCTCCAGCTCCAGCTCCGACATTCGTTCGTTCGCAGAACAAACGTATTCACTTTGTAGTTAAAAGACCATCCATTATTTGTGGGAATCAAAGTCGCTACAGCAGCGACAGCAGCCTGCAGAGGAAACGCAACGGAAAGATAACAACAAATTAAAGCTAGCGAAAAAAGTAACCGCAAAAGCATTTCAAAAATGTGCAAAGGGAGGAACCACAACAGAAAAAGAATCAACAACCGGCGAGCGAGCGAGTGAAGAAGAAGAAATTACATACACAAGAAACTAACAAGAGCGCGGCAATCGTAATTATCCGTCCAGCAGATACCCTGTTACCCGAATGGGAGTAACTGTATATGCTTAGGTTGTTCTTGAACTTTGTGAAAGTATACATAAAGTAAAATAATCTCGGCGTTATGCACTCAAAATCATTACAAACGCAACTACACGAAATTGCGGAAATTGAAACCTGATATACGCATCATTCAAAGCTTTCACTCTCTCTGTCTCTCTCTCTCTTTCTATATATCTCTCTTTTTCTCTCTCTCTCTCTCTCTGTCTCTCTCTCTCTCTCTCTCTCTCTCTCTCTCCCTTACTACATCTGACACAACTATGTCTAAATATGTGGAATGGCAGGAGTATCCTTCTGTTGCATACCTTTGTAGTATCGATGTTATCCCCTTTTACCCATTTAAATTTATACAGGGTATAAGAAAAGGGCAAAATAAAAGAAATCAAGAAATCAACAAAAGCGAACGCGTGCAAATTGCACGCCAATGCGCCGGCGCAGACGCCGCGACATTGCTTTAGTATGCGTGTGTGTGTGTGTACCTTGAGCAAGTTCAAAAACCTGCGAGTGTGTATTGCGAGTCAATCGTTGTTTGCCGTTGCTCCGGCAGACTCAGTCGCAGACAGACGAAGTCTCAGTCGCAGTCGGTTAAAAATGCCGGCCGGCACTGGCGCAAAAAATTGTAAAAACGTAACGGCTAAAATCTATAGACTGCACAACACTCTGTTATCGGTACAGACACAGATTTTCAGCCAACAGATATGAGCCATTTGATTATAAAGCGAGTTGATCTTAGCCTGTGCGATATATATGCGTGGCTTTGTGTTTAAGATGTGCAAGTCATAAATTTGATGAATTTAGCTAAAAATATGTAGACTTCACTGACTTGGACAAACATAACATCAAAAACATGCAGGTTTTCGCATTGCGAGCAAAGTATTAATCAGGAAAGCAACAACAATAAAAAAAAAGAACAGCCGCCGCAAGCAGAAGAGCAACAATGAGAAGTAATAAATGGCAAGAAGAAAACAGAGAAGCGGACAGCGATGACGCGTCGAGCTTTTGGGCATGCATGCAAAATGGACCGCCGGATGGCGGAAGACTGCGCTGCGCGTATGTCAGACGGATGGACGAACGAACAAGCAGACATTGCAAAGCGCATTGGCACGAATACGGCTAATAAATGCGGAAAGTGGAAATAGACAAAAAATGAGACAAAGATTGAATACCCTATAAATCTAAATAAAATGTATACATCATCTATGTATGCATACATATGCGTTGCATACTTCATGGCAAAGCGCAAATGCTTCACAGCGTAAAAGGAAATGTTCAAAATCGAAGAACGCCGACGCAGGGCTCAAAAGTAGAAACAACAGTGATAAATACATACATATTTGTAAACATGTTTGTGGGTACAGTCATAAAATACACTTTTGGAAATCGCCATATATTTGATGCTAATGGTTAAGCACCCTATAATTCAGAAAGTGAATTTCAAACATTTATGATTGTGCCTTTCTAAAAACTAGGGTTTGCTTGTCTAAATTGCAGAGTGGATTTGTGTAAAATGTGCCAAAAAGTTGTCTAATTTCCGGTGTTTTGTTTTCTAAGTATGTACCATAGAATAATATTCTCTTATCTTAGCTTTATTTGTTACTTATATTTTATAATATAAGCATTTTACAATAAAAACTTTTTTCTGAGTGTATGTGAGAGTGCGCAGGTGTGTGTGCGTTGGTGTGCGCCCGCGCAACGCGCCATTCAAAAAGCTACATTTCGCCATCGATTTTTGCAGCGCCAGTCAATGCGACGGCTGCTGCTGCAGTTGCTGCTCTTGCTAACTGCCCGCTTCGCACTGTTTGCTGCCGCTTGTTGCTGTTATACGTGATTTGTTTACGAATCTTAACAAAATACTTATGTATACAAAAATGCCTTAAATTACCGGGAAAGGCGTTCTTCGTTTAAACATTTTGTAGACACAAATACAACACAGCTCGAAATAACAGTGTTGCAATTGTTGTTTTTGCTCTTGTTGTTGTTTTTATTTTTGCTTTTGTTGTTATCGTTCTCGTTCTTTGCACTTTACAAGCCCGTACTTCCCCAAATTGTTGGCATATTTCTTTCAAGAGTTTGGTTTTTATTTATTTTTTTTTTATACAAATAATTCACAACTATTTGACTATTCAATACATTCACCTTTCACATTCAATGGTATTTTAAACAATTAAGTTCAAGCTAGTGAGGTTCGACTGTAGTTGCAAATGTGCAAATCTGTGTGTGCGTGTGCGTCTGTGCCGACTGAGTCACATTCATATGCACATGTGCAAAAATGTGTGTGTATGTAAATATGTATTTGAAGCGTGGGAGCGTATAGTACGAGCAGAGGCAATACGACAACCTCAATATGCAGCCAATGGCGTCGATGAGTCAACTACTTCAACAGTATGCAGATCCGCATACATGCATACATATGAACATGCATATATTGTGTGTATGTGTAGTACAAATGTATGTAGAAGCTAATAGATGGTGAATGGGCAATTGAAATGTAACGGTTCTGATGACACGAAAGCTTGTCGGGGCCACTCGACTGAGCGAACAATATGCAGGGCACACCAGATAACCGACGAGCAAGCGAACTTTCCGAGATGGACCAAACAATGGAGCTGAACGAGCGATGGCAATTGAGGAATTGAGGTGACAGTTGGTAAAAGAGCGGTCAGCATACCGTGTGCACTTTCAATTAGTATCAGCCCTAAAGCAGGCACTCAGAACTTGTTAATTATGGCACGGAGGCTAAAGTCATTATGAGTTGTCTGTTAACAAAGCAGAAGCTCTTCAACTATGGCGGGTGGTAGATGCTATACATATATATATATACAAACAAGGAAGTCAGTTCATAGTTTATAGTTTATAAAGCATATCAAAAATACGCATTGCCAGTTGAGCAATTGTTGAACTGTTTTATGGGGTTTTTGTTTTAAATAAAACGAAACGATTAATACGAGAAATGACACGAGTAACACGTGTCAACACAGCAAACACAAATTATGAAACATCAAACGTTAAAATAAACTGCCAAATTAGAGCAAATCATTTGCATTGGTTAAGCTAGTTCATATTTAAACATTTATTTAATTTGCCGAACACGCACAGAGACACACAGAGACATACACCTGTCGATATTAGCATACATCACTGACACAACCTGATCGAGCCTCTGCTAAGGCTATTGCTATAGCAACGGCTTTAAGCATTCGGCTTATGGAGCCTCAGGCGTCAGGCCTCAGCCTCAGCCTGCCTACCTGTTTGCCTGCCTGGCCTGCCTGCACCTGTTGCGATGCGGCGGTGGCACAAAGTTATTCACTAAACGAAACACTAAATATATGTATGAAAGTCGCACGGACCAATGGAGCGTCATTAGACGACAGTTAGAAAACGAGTTTTTGTTCGTATTTGATATCATCATGAGATGATGCCATATTTAAGCAGTTTGCCAGCTCTAGACACGGCAATAAATGTCAAACATTTTTCAAAACCGGCGGCCCATAAAATGTTCTCGCTGCCGATACAGACATATCTACACCCGAACTTATTATATCTTCATATATATATACACACACATATGTATATACATTTGTGTTAAGTGAATCTACGAATGAAAAAAAAAACATTTTAATCAACATAAAATGATAATAATAATCGTTATGAGGATACCTCGGATAAAAAAAAACAGCATTAATTAAATTAGTTAAATTGCCATGAGTATCAAATTAAAATTTGTGTTTTCTTTTCTTGAACTGGTTTCTAATGGCATTCTATAGTGTATAGATTCCAGATATACTACGCAGATAATTCAAGACGAGCCTCTGCGGACGGCATATGTCGTTATTAACTAATATTCTATGAATCCACCCCAACACACACACAAAAAAAAACTCAACAAAGATTCCTCATTTTTATATCCTAAACACATTGAAAATGCTAAGTATGTGAAAGGCAGAAGAAAGCATCTCCGATCCGCTAATGGATAAGCATCTATTTTCTTCATCAGTATTAACAGCAAAGTCGATCTAGCCACGTCAGTCGTATGGTAGACAAAGGTTAGATTCAGCAAATTTGGAATATAAATATATAAGTTTATATTATTTGAACCATAATACCCCGATTTATTTATCGATTTCCGATAACAATAAAATACACAATTTTTTGGGTACAGCTTTGCAATTGATAAATAATACATATATATCTATATATATATGACATATAGTTGATCAACTGTAATTTCAATTGTATTGGTTAGCCAACTTCTACTTCCTTAGCCACAATTAACAACCGTTTTTGTATTCAAACATGTATCTGCGTGCATTACACAAGCTTAACTGAGCAATAAAGCAGAACTGTCATCAAATGGCATTTTAAGCTTTGATAGATAAATAAATGATATACAATACATGGCTTATATTTGCCAGATATGCAAAGCTTACTTCGCTTTCATTAAATTCAAATCAGAAAATTTATTACATTATTTGTGTATGCGATCAAGTTCTTTTTTCCTTCATAAATGCTATAAGCATTTTCTTACTTAATGCGCTTATTTTAAACAAGTTGGCTAAATCTGCACCTAATCCAGTTGAGTATTCTACGGTTGCTTTGGGCGTCATCGTCATCGGTTGCTATATATATTAGAATCATACCACAGATATTGTCGATGATTCAGCTCATAATATATATATATATATGTATATATATGTATATATATACTTAGCTTAGCTTTGACGTTGTCGTGCAAGTGAAGTCGATGTCTCGTCACATTTGAACTCATTTGAGTTACACAAAAGCATTTTGTATACGAAATGGGAATGGGAGACGTTGCCACTTAATGCTTGCTTCAGCGGGACAGCCGGGGTTCTGGTTATGGGGCTACGGGGGCGTTTACGGTGACTTTTGAAAAGTATTTTCAGTGCGAGAAATTAGTTGCCAGTTGTCAACTTTAAGTAGGTGAGGTGCCGATCAAACGAAACACGCTCACCACTAACAATATGCATCGAATATACAACTACTCGTATATATACTGTTAAAAACGCTGATCAACGAAACTAAATTCTACACACTAACTTTGTTTGTATTCATAAATTGGATGTGAAAACTCAATCACCTTGACCGGGCAAAGCCGAATAGTACCTGCTAGCATTTATTGTGTATCTATATATATATATTTATATATATATATATATATATATATATCCGTATGCATTCATGCATTTACATACATACATACATACATAAAAGGGTACAGCTCAGTCAAGGATATGCAACTATGCGTTAGAGTGCAATCGAGCTGCGCATTATGGCGAAAATCAAAACCGAAAACCTGAACCTAAACACTGCAAAATAAAAAGATGGCAAAGGCTTGCCAAAAAATGCCAAAGGACAAAAACAAACCAACAACAATAATAAAAAAAAAACGCCAAGTAATATTTGCATCAAAAGGACGAGCTTCCCATTGAATGGCACAAACAAACAGCAACAACAATAGGAAATACCTATACGAATATAATGAAACCGTAAGCAAGCCTTAACAAAACAAAACAAAAAAAAAACTTCAGAAAACACAAAAAGGTGGTTGAACTCTATGAGGAGCTAAAGCTTTGTCCATGAACCACCCGAGTGAGTGCGTTGTGAGTTATTCATTTGCGCGTCCTCTTTTTACCTGGCAGAGCAACAGTCAACAGTCCACAAACAACAGGCAACAGGCAATAAGCAACAAGCCAAACCCAATAAGAAAAAGAAGCTGAAATTAGATGTCGTTCTTGTTATCCCTTAAACAAAGCACATCACATGAATGAGCCAAGGCATTTGACTACTCAACTATAAAGCACACTCAAAATGTACGACATTTGTATGCCCCTTGTGCAACCTGGGTATTTTGAAGTTATGAAAAAGTCCGTAACACTCAGGCGGAGTGTCACATCGATCGGCATCAGCAGCCGAGTTGATCCATTAAGTAACGCAGAGCAATCTTATAGAAAATGTAAATTAGAGAATGCAAATTGCAATAAGACCAAAACCTATGTTGTCAATTAAACATATTGATACATATATACATATGTATATATGTATATATCTATTTCATATATTCTTTGCAGTGCTCTCTCCTTCCTTAATTGCAGTTTCAATACTTAAATATGTCCGGGAAACCTGTGAGAACCTTTGGTAAACTTACCTTCCTCCACAGTTTCATGGACAATCGACAAAACTGTTTTATTTAGAAAGCTAAAATATAAAATTATATACAAAAAAATTTATTGTATATTCCCCTTTAAAAATCGATACCCAATCGATATGCATATTTTGTCATATGATTGAGATTAAAGCCAAGCCGAGCTACATGACGTGGCAAATATTAGTTAGATCTATGAAATAGTTCCCACTTATATTTACAGTACAGTTATATCTGTATCTGTAGATTAACAGTAAGCGTAGCCGAATTCTTTGAGCTGTTTTGAAGTGGCCATCGTTAAAATAAAACGTGATTTCTATCGGCCGACTAAGGGAAAACCCATTGTGGTATAAGTAAAATTTCAAGCACTTAAAGCTCATTGAAACAATAATTGTAATCAGCAAAAAACCCAATCAAAAATAGCCAGTTAATTTAATGGTAATGGCAATGGCAATGTCAATAAATAAAATTCAATTAAATTCTAAATAACTGCCGTTGCTGTTCTTATCATTACTCCAACATCAAGGCTGAGCTTGGGCGAAATTAAAAATTTTTTTTTTTCTTATACCCTTGGGCACAAATTATTTCAAATATTTGCTTATCAGCATGTGACTTAAAAACATGTATAAACACATCTAGTAAGCAATATGAGTGTCTGCAATTGTGTTTTTTATTATTTAGTCATTCGTTTTCTTCTTCTTTTACCTATTATTTTACCTATTACTGAAATTGGGAAAATAGCTTGATCAAAGGATTCCTAACATGGAACTATGGGTGCTATGGCTGATTTATCCGAAACTGGTACTCCCCAAAATGTTGAAGCTAATAACTCACTCAAAATTGAACTTAGACGAGTTTGCACTCGCGTGACAGTTTTGCAACATGAACCCCAAATACAATTTTATGTTGCACAACTTAATTAGAATGTTACAATTGAAGGTATCTTGGCAGTGAGCTGCCCATACAATGCTCCTTTTAGCAGCTATTGCTTTTGAAAATCGCTCAAGTCCTGACGAGGGTCAAATTTGCGCTTCAATTAAAACCGTATTCAACACCCAAATTACCAATTAAACTTAGACTGATGTTTGGGACCTGAAAGTGCGCCGTAGGAAGTAACAAAGTAACAAGTAAGGTAACAATAAAAACACAAAAAAGTTGAAAACAAGCAGTTGAAACAATGTTTAGGATGGATATGGATAGGGGTGCATAGGGATGCATAGGGGTGACAATGATCCTGCTCAATCAACTCAAGGGTCTGGCAGGCCAACGGCAACAATTATAATCGTATTGCTTATTGAAGCGACAGCATAAAAAGCATCGGCTGATTAACACACAGAGAAATACGTACAAACATCGATCCAGTTACAGCTGTTCGACAGACCCTAAAACATCATCCTAGTCCTAGGCAATACAATCAAAGTGCCACCCCGAGATCTGCGCAGAGTGCGAGTAAGTGATTTCGTAAAGCCTATATATGTATATGAGAGAGTGAGATAGAGATAGAGAAAGAGGCTTTAAGAAACTATATACATATGTATATATACTCGTAGATGTATATATGTATACACATTACTCTCTATCTGTTGCGAGCCCAACATTCAATTGGGCTTTGTGCCACCGCCGCACCCAATTAAAAAGCAGCCACATAAATTAACACTCGTTGCCAGTTGGGGGAATTGCACGGTGGCAAACTGTTTAGCAGACCGACGACGATCTCATATGCATATAGATTTTGGTCTGGGCGCACACGAGCATTTCCAAGTAGCCAATTTGGTGCTCGGTGCTTGGTGCTCGGTGGCCACATCCAGAAATTCAAACACGTAACAGTGAAAACATTAAAATTGACAAATCAAAAACCAAAGCCATCGCCACACAGGTGTAAAAGAATGTATGTATGTACCTATGTATATACGACATACATATACACATACATTCCCCAAGATAACAATAATGACGACGATCCTCCCTTGTGGATACTTCACTGCCCGCTGCCCGCTGCCCGCTGCCCTTGCCGATCTCTAGCAAGACACAATCCAATAGTGTGTACGCTTTATAGGTTTTGCGAGCGTTGTCTAAGCATTTCATGAATTTCTTGAATTGGTTTTAATTCGCAAGAACTCTTCTTCTCCTTCGTTTTCTTCTTGGGGTGATTGGGGAGGAGGTATGGTGAAAGAGGAGGATATGGGTAAGGGGACAACAATCAGCCTCGGGGCACTTGCCTCGCCGTTCTCTTCTTGGCAAGCGGTGATTTGTCAACACGTTTGAGCCATCGCACAGCCCAACCATTGTAATAAAAATTCCCAAGAATGTTGGCCAGACTGCTGCGTGGCCCATACTAAAGACTGGCATTAGCATTTGAAGTCACCGATTGCGTCATGGGCGCGCATCAGATTGCGTGAATGAGTGTGAATGTGAGTGTGAGTGTGAATGTGAATGCGTTGACGAACTGTGAACTGCTCGAGTGCGCGATATGGGTGTACAACTACTTACCACGCGAAATGCTATGGTAAACAGGGCTAATGGATTTGCCATGATAATGCAACACAGTCTTGCACCCAAGTCATTAGCAGTTCCAACAATGGGAGTAGACGTAACAATCACCAACGCGACTCGACTTAAGTCGACTCGACTCAACTCGATACGACACCTTCAACATAGCCGGGGGCTATCCCGCGGACAGGCTCCTCAACGGATGATCCCCAAGTTAACCTGTTCGAATTGTTGTCCCCCGATGACATTTCAATCAGCTAGTATCGCATTTATTTATGTTGATGAATGATGATGAATGACAGTCTTTTATGTCAGACATGAACATAAATATCACTTTATACAATCAATTTCGGTAGATTTACATAAAAATCTCCCTGCAAACATCTTAATACCTAAAAACATCGCTGACTGACTCATACTCATACTGAATGGATATGCATCCGTACAGGATATAGATGATTGAGTCAACCGACTGCAAATAATTAGCAATTTACAATTAATTATGAATTTTTGGGTCATTCACATCCGATGAGTGATGTCAAGTGTCGCTCATTCAATTGACAGAATGAGACTTGACAGTCCCAGATCATAATGTTCTGGATGAAATGGTGCCTCCACGCGATGGGCCACTATTGGGTTAACAGAGTCACAAAGTCATTCGTTTACTTGCTAACCCCCTTGACTATACAGCGCCAATTTACTGACTCTACTGATAACAGCTGTCATGATCATTTTTCAGCTTATTCTTTCACACATTAGTCAGCTCAATTTGACTACTTAAATTGCAAATATTGGTACAGCTGATTAGTTTTTAACACGCCGCATACAGGGTCATATATACATATATAGACGTGTCACTTTGGAGAAACGAGTTTTTCTTTATGCAAATCATATCAACATAAACGTTTTGCAAATATTTATAGAAATATCTCTTGAGATCTGAGGGACAAAAACACTTTTGCAATACTTTACCATTGCTGTCGTCTGTCCGTCTACTTTGGTTGACAACAAGCTTCCCTTTTCTGTGTGTTTGGCAATGTTTGGATATATATATATATATATATGCTACATATATATAAAAAAATATATACATATATATATTGGCGATTGGATACAGGCGATTTTGTTGTTGCCTTGTGCCTTGCGGGAAAAGTAAAAGTTGGCCGGTTGGTTCTGCAAATGGTCGAAACACCGGAAATGTTAACACAATTTCTCACAGCATGGACGAACTTGTCGTTGCTCAATTAGCAAAATGCCTACGAGCTGGTTTTGCTGTTTAAAAGCGAGGCCTCATTGGACATGAACATAGCCATCATTATTACTTACGAGTATTTGAAATGTTTAGATAACAACAACAACAGCAAAATAAATTAATAAATCAAAAAATAAAAAATGGAAAAACTAACAGCTGCCAACAGTCAAAAAGTAGCAACTAAACAATCAACTCAAACTATAACTAGACCGCGAAAATTGCCTACAAGCTGTTTTGATTATAGCTCCCTACACCAAACTACACTAAACTCTACCACCCCCTCCAACCCATCCATCTCACCAAAGTTCCCCAAGTGCCCTACATATCACAGTCCCGCCCATCCGAGAACAAGATCCCCGTGCAGTTGCCCGTTACAATGTTCATTCATTTATAACGAACTTCAACAGTGAAATGCTTAAGATTGTTAAGCAGCCTTGTCCGGATCATGGGCCCTGCCTCCGGAGGAATATTTCTCTCTATTTTAGTACATTTCGGTTTCTTCTTTTTTTTCGTGTTGAGACTTTAAAGTTTAAGCAAATCATCTTCATTCATGTCGTCTGGCTGTCTGTCAGAGCAGCTGCTGCCTAAAATACATTAGTTCGTAACTTAATTAATGCTTTGGCGTTAATTGCCACAGCAAAAACAATGCAAGATGTTTAAAAAACAGCAACAACAGCAACATACAACACGCCTAAGATTTTCAACAAATAATGAAACATAATGTGTGAGAATTGTCGGTTGATGACAGCAATCTAAACTGATTTTTGAAAATCTCTGATATGCCATTCATTAATTAATAGATAATAGAATAAACAAAATTCCATTTACGGGGCTAAATAATGTGGACCTTCTAGCAAATTAGACGAGTACATCTTAATTGAATACATAATGCATAATGCTATTATATATATACCTATACATATACCTATGCATATGTAAATAGAGTATTTGTTATTTTATATATACTCGTATTTTATTTGGAACAAACTTTATCCTCAAGTTTTCAGTTTTGTTACTCTAATTTTGAATTAACATTTCAAAACAAAACGTTGAAAACAAGTGTAAAATCGATCGATGAAGTTCCTTATTTCATTCAAGTGTAACTGCAACTGTTTTCAAATAAATAAATGTTAAATGTTAGAAATTTACTTATTTAAAAATAGCCAAGAAAAACGCTATTTATGCTCCAAGTATAATTTTAATCATAAAAATTTGCTCACACCTATTTCATTATAATTCTTTACTTTTACTCGGTTTATGATACTCAGTTTATTGCTTGGCATATTTAAATTAGGATGCATTGAGATGTTCTCAAATGTAATAAGCCTGCAGTTAATCCATGTAGGGTATTTGGATTTCGGCACTTTAAATAGAGCAGATTTAATTACTAGTTTTGCTATACATATATCTATCACAGAGACATATACACGCGCTATGACACATACAGGCAACTAGCAGTGACTCTGCAATTTTGCCAAAATGCAACCAGCCCACACTCATAACACACACACACACACACACACACACACACACACACACACACACACACACACACACACACACACACACACACACACACACACACACACACACACACACACACACACACACACACACACACACACACACACACAGTGAGCTCAGAAGGCAAATAAGCAAGAGCAACAGAGATGGACTGAATATAAAAAATCAATGCCGCTGGCTAAGTGGGCCCACAAGCTGACTGGCTAACCAGGCTGGTTGGCCTGCCAGCCTGCCGGCCGGCCGGCAAAAGCCGATGACAATGACGCCATCTGGTGGGCACACAAGGCACACAATGTTGTCACTGATTCAACATTAGCTCCCGTGCCCAAAAGATACCCAGCGACTGTTTGAAAGCCAACGCATTTGGCAGCTGGCCTGTCTTTATGGCCGGGCAGGTTTTTCCTTGGGAAAATGCATTAGCATGATTCATGCCTACTAGTTGGCCAAGCAGCCAAACGGACGGACAATTGCATTGCCCCCAAATTTGTTGGCCAGACCGAAAATCGATGCTAATTCTTCTCTCAAGTGTTTCACTCATTTTACCAAAGTTCAAGTGCTGCTCTTTTTTTAATAATTTTATTTTTGCTTGCTATATCGAGTTATATACATACATTTATGTTTGTAATTATAATTCTTTTGCGAATGCCCAAATTTAGAAAGTACATTCGGACTTATTTTTTGCAGTAGGTGCAGGCTATTAATATTTCATTTGAAATGGCATCGATCATTATGACTAAGACATACAGTAGCCAAATGTTGTTCATCTTACTAACTATTAATATCTACACTAATTTAGAATGAACAACCTTGAGTCAAGTTTCGTTTAAATATGCTCACCTGACAACGAAGTGGGAGCTATTCCCAATAACTATTAATATGAACATTGCCAAGAAAATAAGCAATTGGGTTTCCGAAGCAAAACAGACCTTCGAGCGCCTCTAAGGACCATCAAGTGGCAGCACAACAGAATATAACGATTTACAACACGTATTTATGAAGCCTTACGAGCCAAAATGGTTTAACAAGCTGTTTGCTGTTTAAAAAACAACTAAAGAAAAAAAAACCCCAAAAGATTTTCGACGAAACCCTAAAACTAAAAAAAATGAAGCAGATTTTTATTAGATATGCGACTGTGCACGTATCAAACATGGCCGGGGTAAACGTACTGATTGCCGCCCTGGTCGCTGGTCAAGCATCTACTGTCTACCGTCTACGGTCTGTGGCGGTCCGGCAGCTGTACCGACCCGTGTTTCTGTAATTCGCAAGCAATTAAAAGCCTGACACGCAACCTCTTGGCAACAAGCTGAAAAAAAATTAGAAACTAAGCCCCAGACAGGAACTAAGCGCAGCACTCGTACCTACATATACATACACACACATATATATATACATATATATATAGGTATGTATTTACCTGTACCTGTACATATATGGACCTGCTTCTGAATACAAATTACAACTCACAACTCAGAGACACACTTACTCATACTTACATACCCCATACCCATACCCATATCCAGAGTCAAGCCCAGACTGAGACTTACAGTTGTAGTTAGCCAAGTTAGAGACTTGATCGGCTACTCTTGGAGCGCGTTCATTAGATAGGCAGGTAGACCTAGGCCTACATTTAATGTAATTATCAGTGATTAATGAATTGCTAAAGCAAACATTGTGTCGCGACTACAAACAGATTTTATTTCGAAGCGGGAAACGAACCAAACACATTGAAATTGAAACTGCCAAGATCAAATGAAAATGCCTACGTCAAAATCACACGCTGTGCGATACCCTGTTCTCAATATAACAGGCATAAGTGATATATGATCAGGTTGTAAAACAGAGAAACCATAACAAATGCATATATGTATGTGGATAGGCAGACCGATAGACAGATATCGCATCAACCCAATATAATCGTTTCAATTATTAAAGAACAGAGTATCGAAACAGTGAGCAGTGAGAGCATATTGATGCGACTAATTTTAGCGACTTCCATTCGAAATATTTAGAGCTGGCCGACAATAAAATTAACACAAGTCCTTGATGCGCTGCGCTCGTCTGAATTATCAGTTTTCACTATATTTTATCAATTGTTCGATTTGTGTGTCGGTATCGGTTTTGGGTTAGGGTATTACTGCAATTAACATTGAAGGTGGCATTTTTGCTATTGACTCGATAATTCCAGGAAGGCATATAAATGCCCGGTCGGGGGGCGTGCCCTTTTGTTGCCCCTAAAAGAATTGTTGGCCTAATGATAGTAAATCCGAATTTTGTTTTTTAGTTGCTACATTCAATTAACCAGCGTGTGAATATGAGCAAAGAGCGTGCCGCCTTTTCCGCACGCCCTCCAAAAAAGAAACTCAAACCTCAATTTCTCTGTACAACCCAACCCCGCCGTATCCAGTCATTTTTTTTTTTTTTCAATTCCAATTTGAGGCTGGTGGCGTCATTGGCAGGCGACTGTTAGCTGGGGGTCAAAACGCCAGCAGCAGTGACCAAAGCCAAGACGGAAGCCAGCACCGAATTTAAATTCAATAGTATGAATATGAGCGAAGCTTCACCTTTTCCTGCCTTTTCTTCACTCGACGCCCTCACGAACAGAATGGGACAGTACGGCTTGAGGCAAAAGTTGAGTTGTTCGATTTGTCAAAGTCTGGTTTACTAGACATCATTAAAAGCGGCTCGCTGAAGCACATCCTCAATATTCCACATTCTACGCCACTCGTCTTCAGCCAGCACGGAAATTCTCACCACTATAAATGGTAGCTATTATTGTAGTTTCTAGCTTATCACAAGTAGGACTCATCGCACTGAACCGTATTAAAAACAAAAAGAAAAAAAAAAGAAAAAAAAAACAAGTTGGAAAAGTAATGTTTATGCCAATAATTTAATACGCTTGCAGATATATAGTAGAAGTATGAATATACATATATTACTGATGGACATGAAAGCTGTATAAAATACTTAAAATACACTTATAATATAATATCACTTATGAATAGACACAATCACCATCATACGAGTCAGTCATCAGTCGTCAGTCGTTCTGTGTGTTACGCATTTTGTGAGAAAATTAGTATGCCCAATGCAAGGGTATAATATGTAGAAATAGTTGTAATTATTGTTTTGTTCGTGGTCTATGTTAAATTCAGAAAACGTAAAGGAAAAAAACTATGTACTTATGTTAATACGCAAAGCGAGCGATATAAAAGCCATAAAATGTGGTAAAATACATTTCAATGGATGCGTATTCAGCTGAAGGTAGCATAAATTATAGCAAAGGCAGAGCAAGCAGCGCCAAAGACGAAACACATGTAATAAAAACTCTATTAAAAATGCCACTTACAATTAACAAATGGCCCGCACTGCCTTCCGGGGTTCAGGGAGGGCCACCGCATATTGTAGATACGAATAGAGCGACTACAACAAAAATAAATATAAGTAGATGTTCATGTAGATGTAGATGTATATGTATATGTATATGTACTGTATATGTATATGTATATGTATATGTATATCTATATGTACATGTATGTATATGTATATGTATATGTAAATGTATATGTATACGATAGGCATAGGTATACGTATAGGTGAAGCTAAAGGTATAGGTATAGGAAAAAATAAAGAACAGAATGTATCTACGCAGTTATATAAAAATTCGGTACTGAGTTGATTGGCCTGCCACTGAATGGGCCCCCTCTGTGCCTCTCTCCAGTTCTACAATGGCATGACAACAGCTTGAGAAAGGCTATTGGCAAGTCAGTCAGCCTGGCGACAAAGATGTCAATACACTGGAAGAGAGAGACATATAAGCATAAAAGAGCGATCATATCTAACCATCTAAATGTATATGAATATGTTTACACATTAACATAAAAGAATCCGTCACAATTTAAAGATTTTGGTCCATAAATTATATATCGCAACCGACACAAAACGATCACATTTTCAATTCATAATGAGATAACGTTTAAGAATCATTTTAGCACATTTGCTTGTGCACAGTTTCAGTTCGTTGTCGCTTGTCGCCTGTCACAAAACGCCATTTCACAATGTGTGAATATTAAAAGAATGTGCGTGTCTGAGGTGGCTGCAAATACTTACGCATAACACACGCAATTAAATTTATAAATATTTAAAACACTAATTTACATACCCGACCCACACACAGATACTATATAGTGGTGCCCTTATGCCTGCCTCACAGCCCGGTTCGGGTGCCGATTTAAGTTTGACTCTGGTTTTGATTTTTGGCTTTGGGTCTGGCTCTGATTGCGACTCTGGCTGTGGCTCATGGCACATGGCTCATGTGTTAGATGACCAAAATCGAAAGGGGAAGTCGCCACCAAAGACAAACATTATTGAAATCCACAACGCGTATAAGAGGTTCGCTTTTTATTGCTTTTGAATTGAATTTGGTCTTATGCGACTCCACATTGGCTTCTTGCTGCTTGTTGTTGCTGGAATATGCCTCAAACTGACATATTTGATATGACAGATTCGGTTTACGGCCGACCTGATCCGAGAATACCGATACCGGGGCCTTCCCAGAGCCAGTGTCAATAAAACCCTGGGCACGGTTTAGTTGTTTATATATTAATAATTACACAGCATGCACACAAACATATCACTTCGAAATTTATGTTTTTTTTTTTTTTTGTACTTTTCGTCGAGTTGTGGCCTAAAGGAAAATGAAAGTTATGTACAGAATTTAATTAGAGACGAGTCGTTTTGAAAGCCACTTATTGTTTGCTGTATGTCGCATTTAAAAATACCAAATTAATAACACCGAAATTGGTGTTGAGTAATCGAGTGTGAAGCAAGTTATACTATTAGTATTGAATAGTATAGTATAACATATAAGTATATCCATATTTATGACACTCAGTGCAAACGGAAAACTGGAAACCTTATTAAACTTTTAATTATTAATAATAAAATGGATATCTCGATTGATCCTCGGGATGGTAAATGATAAAGTAATTCGATCTCTTCGGCTCCAGGGTACTTGGTGGCCACAGTAAAGTTCTGTTGACTCGGCTCGTGATACGCATCAAGAATACTTTATTGGATCCTTCAAAGCGTTACAAAAATTGCGGCAAAATTATAATAACCTCTGCAAGGGTATGAAACGATTATGATGTTCCTATGTTATTTGAACCAGTTTTTTTTCAAACAGTAAAACTTTAATACAAGTTTTAGAATAAAAAAAATTCTCTGAATTTTTATGTCAAATTCTAATAACAAATATTTGGACACATAAAGTTCATAAGTCTTTGCGAATAGCTAATTAAAACCAGAATTTGTGCTCAACTCTGGTCTTTATTAGAATGGATTGAAAACAGGAGCTAATTAAATCAAAACTCAATTGGTTTGCTATTGACATGTTAAAGCTGTCATAAATATGTAGGCAGCATTTTCGTCTGATTAGCCACTCGGAGTTGAGATCTTTTGATCTGAACATTAATGCATTGAGGTCAAAGATTTCACTGTCGTTGCAAATGTGATTGTAGAATCCCTTTGGGGGTGTGTGTGGGGGGGTCTGTTATTTGGGGGCTACAGCTCTGTATGGTTATTTATGGCGCTTAATTCCTGGGCCAACAAGCATAAACATTACGTTTCTCGGCCGAATCTTGAGCGAAACCCATTTCGTTTCTTTTTGATTTTTTTTTTTTTTTTGGGTTTGCTTCGCTCAATGCAAAGTGCTCTTCATTCACAGAAGTCTACACTTAGCTCCGCTCATGTTGAGCTTGAGTTTTTTTGGGTTTACGGTTTTGTTGAGGTTGAGGTTTTGGGGCCGTTCCCATAGCCGGCAACTGGCAACCGGCAACCGGCAACCGGCAACCGACAACCGACAACCGGCAACAGTCGACCCGGCCACTTCAGCTACAGCTCAAGCAAGCAACAAAAACGATCAGCATTCGCCGTTGCCATCTTCGTATTATTTAGCAAATTAATAACCATAAAAATCTTAATACCAGCGTTAAGAAACGAAATCTTTAGCTTGCCTGCTGAATTTCTTACGAAAAAAGTTCGTGCAACCGGCGAACAAGCAAACAAAAAAAGCACACAACAAGAGACAACTGAGTAGGTTGAAAACACTAAAAAAATGAAGAGAAAAAAATCAAAAAAATAATAAATACAAGCAAAAACAAAAAAAGGAAAAAAAGATTAGCAGAAGTGCCGCCATTTAAATTTATTTACTTACGAGTGTGAACTTTATGCCCATGGCGTTCGACTGGCCCTCTCTTGCCCATTAACTCCGTTCAGCCCGCTTATCCCATCGGTCCCCTTCCGACCAGCGACGGTCACGAAACGACGCCACCGTTGTCAATGCCAAATGTGTGACGGTCCCCAGGTCCGGGACCTGAAGCACAGACCTGGTCCGCTTCCAACTCAAGATGCGCTTCAGCTAAACCTATTCTCACATCATCAACAAAGTGCAATGACTGAGTGTATGTGTGTGTGTGTGCCGGGGTAGGGGTAAACGCGGTGAACTCTGTGAAGTAGAGCCTCCGGTACCATGGAAATGGGCAACTTGGATACAATCAGACCTATTGGTAGCAACAGGCAAGCTGTTGTGACTTAGAATCCAAGTCATGGCAAAATCTTCAGGCATAAATTTAGGAATGACGCCACATGCCAAATAGGTATTCATTTGGAAACGATTACTGAAATATTTGGCTCCTTGTTGTCCCATTCGGAATGGGTTTGCGGTGCTTCAAGCGCATTTTTCCGACCAGGCTCATAAGTAACGTATTATTTGGTTCCAATACCAACTCTTAAGTATTCAAAAACAATTTGGCAGTGTGCCACTGCTGAATATCATCATCATCATCATCGTCATCATCATCATCATCGTCATCATTAGCTTCATTATGTTTGTCGTCCGTTTCGCAATTTGATTCCAGCTAAAATGAAATGAGATCTTGTTGCCCTAAAAAGCCGAAAAAGGAAGGAATAAAAAACGAAAATAAAAATTAAAATCAACAACCCCACACAAAATGTTGGCATTTCCCTTTGGACTACTCGACGACAGGGCTTTTAGTTCGGTTCCTGGCTAAGTTCCCTGTCCTCACACTTTCACAGCCAAAGCAGAACTACAAATGTACACATGCATATACATATACATATACATATACATATACATATACATATACATATACATATACATATACATATACATATACATATACATATACATATACATATACATATACATATACATATACATATACATATACATATACATATACATATACATATACATATACATATACATATACATATACATATACATATACATATACATATACATATACATATACATATACATATACATATACATATACATATACATATACATATACATATACATATACATATACATATACATATACATATACATATACATATACATATACATATACATATACATATACATATACATATACATATACATATACATATACATATACATATACATATACATATACATATACATATACATATACATATACATATACATATACATATACATATACATATACATACACATATATTTGCAAACAGTATACATGTTTGCTTATGTTGTATTTAATTGCGATTTGCAAAGTATTCTATCCTGCTTTTCTTAAATTCGTAATGTGAGCCCAGTTTAAGATCGCAGTTTAAGAATTTTAATTATTTTAAAATTTGCATAAAATTTGAAATTGATAAACGGCTTTGGCGCTCATGTTCCTCTTCAACAAGGTGAAAACCATTTGAACATGTTTCGAAAACCAACAAAAGTTAGACATGTACTACTACAGACGAATGTCTATCTATCTATCTATATATCTATCTATCTATCTATCTATATATCTGGTTATCTATCTACTAAATACCAAGCATATGCTTAAATGTATAAGGAAACGACGGATAAGGATAATATGCATATTCTAAGTAACTGGCATATTGGAAATGTCTTGAACAAATTCTGCTCAGTTTTGATTTGAACTTGGTAGCAGCATCGACACCGCTTGGCTGCCATCGAGCTTTAAGCCAGGCCCACAAAGCAGACGCACGTGCTGCGATGATTTTAAATGTGCAATAAATATTTTCAGCTGTATTTGCTGCTCATCGATTGCTGGCTATTGATTGTTGGTTGTTATCGACCGGTATATATTAAGTTGTCTTATGTTGGCTCATAATTTATGCGACGGCTCAGACAAATTATTTACGTACGAAATGTTTGAAGTGGCATTGATTTGACAACAGGCCATCAAAAAGAAACAAGGAAAAAGAGAAACACTGAAAAAGAAACACACGCCCAACCGGATCGGAACAATTCATATATATATGCATATATATATGTATGTATATTAATATGAATATATATATATATATATATATATCGTTGGACCAACTAATTAATGAAATCTAGTCTACTATACTAATGAAATCGAATCCATGCGAACATTGTTCATTCTTTAATAAAATCAGCTGCGTGCCTCATGCAAATTTTTGAATATCCTGTAGTTATTAAAAGAGGGTATTTTCAATATATAGTATAGTATATATACAGTAGAATGTTTGAGGCACAATTCTCTGGAAAACCAGTCATTGATATCAACTTTAATGAGTACAGAGATATGAAACATTTGTATCTCAAAAGCTTTTGTATTCTTGAATAGAAAGTCTTAAATTAAGAATTTAGACCCTAAATTAGATCTACAATCTCAATCAGAATTAATCAAGGTTGTTAAATTTATTTGAATAAACTAAGAATGAGTATAAAAATATATTCCGGTTTTAATATTTTTGTGAACAGCCGTAACTTCTTGTATTTAAATTAAGAATATATTCTAACTTTACGGTTGTATTCGATGAAAGTGTGTAAATGTAAAGGGTAGCTAATAGTCAAGAACTGACTATTAAGGCACGCTTTGCTCTGGTTGATTTTTATTTTTTTATTTTTTTTTTTTGGGGAAGTTGATACGCAAAATCATCTGAGGCAGAAAATTATGTTAATCTATGAGTGTGAGATGCTGCGAACCAGTTCAATAGTGTTTTACCGACTGCTAGCAACCTGTTGCTTTGTATATGCTAAGCGTATGCATTGACATTCCGTAATTTGCGTAATAATCACAGCTGCAAACTGGCCTGGCAACAGCCAACACCAAATACCAAATACCGATATAAACAAACGGACAAACGACCAAATACCAATCACCAGGCCGGCAATAAGATGAAAACTTAAAAGTTGTCACATTAATGCTACAAACAACAATCGAAATATGTCTCCAATTTTTATTTCTCTTTTATGTATATATATATATATACATAAAAGAGAAATATTTTATTTTTATTTTTTATTTGGGCCATTGCTGCGACTATGTACGAGTATCTGGGAGCTACGTCTCAGTGATATTCTGCGTATAGCAATCGCATTGGCCACGCTTGGCAATCAGCCTGACACCACACAGTTTGCCCGGTAGCTCTTTGGACATGGACAATTGGTTTCCATTGCCATTTCAGCTGCCGAGGCAGTTGGGGACAGAGAGGCAATGGCAGTGTCAACAATCGGTCAGCTAATTGTCTCCAGCACTCGAGTCAGGTTGAACACGTTAGTTGTGTTACTTGTATAGAATATACAATAACAAATTCTTACAGCTGCGCAATGCTCTAAAGCAGTTCAAATTAAGTTGAAAACGAGACCTGCGACGATTCTCTGTTTGTGCGAAATGTACACTCAGGATTATTCAAGTGTTGCTGCAATGAAGAACAGTTGATGAGCAGGCAGAAGTAAGAATGGAAGTCATATTTCTCCTCGGATATTTAAAATTGGTCCTGTGTATGTAATTCTTTGAAAGTTTCAAAAGTCGATTCTTATCAACCTTTTCATATATTATATTTAATGTGGGGTATGCGTAGTTAAATGGTAGTTTACAGAGCATATTTGATAACAATATCTTTATGGGCTCCAAAAACATGATGACAATTTGTTATTGTAATGATTATTCTTAAAATATCTGGATTATTCAAGGTTATTACTTTTATTTTTCACTTCTGCAAGAACTCTGTCAATTATTTCACGCCGTTTAAGCTTAATAAAAATATTGCTTTATGTGAAACGGTGATGGGAATGGCAATATAAATTTGATTGGAATTTAATGACTAGGTGTGTGTGTGTGTGTGTGTGTGTGTGTGTGTGTGTGTGTGTGTGTGTGTGTGTGTGTGTGTGTGTGTGTGTGTGTGTGTGTGCGGTACATGTGAATTAGGACCGCCGCTCTAAGTGGCTTTCTAACGAAGGATACTCAAGAACTGAGCGAATACAATGCAAGATGCCTTAAAAAAAACCAACATTAAAAATGAAGTTGTTTCCATGAACTGAAACAGAAACAACAACAACATCCTCTAAAATAATACAAAAGAAAGCTACAAAAAATCAGCAGAGAACGAATCTTAAGTCAATGACTCCATTAAGTGCGGTTTTTTGAATTCATTATGCGTTGCAAGGTTTCCTTTAGCAACAGGTTGCTATGCCACCCGCTCGCCGCACATATATAAATATGTATATGTATATGTATGTAAATGTATGTGGCATGCAGCCAAAGGCAACGAATGCCAAAATACCCGAAACGAAAGCCGAAAGTATGGATGAGTTTACCTGTGTGAGGGAATGTGTGCTTGGGCGTGTTTGATATCTACAAGTGAGTTGAGGACTTCCCAATGCATCACTCCAAAAGTTGATTTGCCTTCACAGGATTGTGCTTGCTCTATTCCATTTTCATCACCACGCATTACCAGCGACTTTTATGGCAATGTGTATTGTCGGTTGTGCCATTGTTCAACTTTGCCAGAATGTTGTCGATCACACAAGGGCGCACAGTGGTCTGCGGACACAATATAATGAGCTTAAGTTAATATATAGTATTAAATTGTACGATATTGTACGATATATATCATCAAATATGTTCGATTTATTTTTTAGTGTTAGTTTATTCTTAAATGATGCAGAAGTGGAGGTATCCTAAACGCTAACCAAATCAAATTTAATTTAATCTTAATTCATTTACATATAGCTCCATTAAATAATTGAGCTCTGAATCACTTTCGAATGTGTCGACGGCTTACTGATAAAAAGACGAATCTTGTTCAAAAAACAACACTCAAATATTAATTTATCATGTCAAAGGCTTATGTTCTTTTTTTATCATTTTTTTCGCAATTAAAAGATAAGTTTCTTATGACAGACATAAACTAGATGGAACAACTGCTATGACTATTAAATTCAATTTTATGAAAACAACAAAGATTTTCGCCATATACTTGCTATAAATGGAATTCAGTGTAAAATATTTCAAAATTATATTTTGTAAATATTGGATATATTTTTTTTGAGAGAATTATTTAAAAATAAAATACGTTAAGTATGTTGTAAGAACAACAATGCAATTGGAATTACAATTACAATTATCCAGATTCTTTTCCCTACATCAGATCACAAAAAGTCGAACAACAAGATACATATTACAACGGTCTTCACACGCTAAATGACAGCTAATGACAGTGGGTGCCATAATTCACGACTAGCCTGTTTGCTAATGTAACAATTTAACGCTTAAATTACTGACTCATGACCCAGACTCGACCCGGAGCCACCTAGAGTCAACGAATTCCACTTATTCCAGGTTTTTACTTCACTTAAAAAAAAAAAGTAAAAAAAAAACAAGAGCGCCTTAGAAAAACGGTACGAATTTTATGCAAAATTCATTGTGTCAACATTTGTAGTCGCTCTATGTCTCTTCTTGTGTTTGTATGTTTTGTGTGTTTGGTGACACTGTTTGAGCGGTGGCAGTGGCCGTGGCAGAGGCAGAGGCCAGAACCAGAACCAGAGGCAGCGGCAGCAGCTGAATGCTGAATGGCTTAAGCGCTGCTGACTGCGATTGCTCTGGCGTCTGCATGCAACGCGTTGTTGTTGCTGCTGCGAGCGTTTGGGGGGAGTTATGGGTACGTTAGGTAGACACACGCACACACGCGCACACTCACACACACACACACAGACGCACACACAATCATATTGCATACATATGGATGTATATATGTACGTCTGTATGTATGTACATAAGACACACATGCAGACAACACGCGCCTGACTCAAGTGCCATGCAAGTCATGGACATAGAATGAAGCCGCGTTCTCGGTATTCACTAGTCTGGCAAACCCCTTTTACCCCCTGCCAACCACCACCAAGCAAACCACCTATTTCCCTGCACTACCCTCCCCCCTCAAAGCATATCGTCTCGATCATGCGTCTGTTTTAGTTGTATTTATGTGTCTGTGTCTGTGTGTGTGTATTGCTGCTGGAGCCTCTGCTTCTGCCCCTGCCCCTTTTTTTTGTGTGTGTACGCGCTGTTGTTGTTGGTTCATTGCCCGCCAAAAATTTTGAAGGCCAAAATAATATGAGATTTTCTGTTGTCTTTTTTTTGCGCTTTCTGTTTAGCCTCTGCTTCTTCTGCGCGCTGCTTTTGTATTTATTGTGGCTGTTGTTATTGCTCTCGCAGTCATTTCAGGTTTTCCCTTTCTGGCAATGTACGCGCCAGCCAAATGCTTGGAGGTGTGTGCGGTTTGGGGCTCGGCAGGGTGTTTGGTGTGTGTGTGTGGGGGGCGGTGATAGGGGTATGGGGGTTGGAAGACGGAAAGTTTCACATACTGCGTAGCCACTCTGAATACACACAATACGCACACACGCACACACAGGCACACTCATTTACGCACTTACACACCTGTACCTGTATTTGCTCGAGTATCTTTTTATCCACTACTATAAAATGCTGTATCTGTATCTGTATCACGTCTTTGCTCTGTCGCCGCAAATTACGCACTTTTTTTTTATTTTACATACCCTGTACCAAACTCTGAATGGTTTTTTTTTCTATTTCTCAAACTAAAAATCAAATTTATGGTAACAAAAATATTAGACTATATATGGATATAAAATATAATATATAATGTTGTATGGGATATCTTCTAGCCTAACAAGTAGCATATTTTTGACAGTATATAGATAGATATACATAGATATATATATATATATAAGCATAGATTTTACAGTTGTGAAGTCAGTTGAACTAAGTCTCAACTACCTTTATAATGAATAGGGTATTTTATACATAATTTTAGTTTTCATTACGCTGATATAGGGTATGGCGTAGTCGGTCAGGACACTTGCATCCAACATAGCATTTAATCCTGTAAGATCGCCGTGGCAGCCCTGGCGCACACTTAACAGAGTTGCCATCAAATACGAAAGTGGCATTCATAATTGCATTCTAACCGAGTTGCTGTTGCAGTTTCAAACATATTCATTTTAGAATTTATGCTGATTTTCACTTTCTTATACCCTGTAACCGTACAAATAGCCATAGAGCGTATCACAAAGATAAACACCTTTGAGTACCAACATATGTTTAATGCAAAAATGAAATTATTATTATATATTACATCTTTCTCAAAAATAAATTAAAAATAAAATTGGCATCATATTCATCTGGATTCATGTTTTGAATATTCGATTAGAACATATTTTGAGTGGGTATAAGAGAGCTTAGAACCGATTAGATGGTATCTTAGCGCGAGCTCTTGAGTACAGACCTGAATACAGGGTATCTTTGAGTCGAGGCTCTTTGTGTGGAACACTCTTACTTGTTTTTTTTTCAGCTTCTTTTGGAGCCGTGGTTCCCAAAACCTGTCTTTTATTTAACATATATACATACACAGAGACATATACATATGCATATACATATGCATATACATATACATATACATTTACAAATATATATCTAAATTCTTTTTCTTTATTTTTAATTCAAGAATTTCAGCTTAAGCGCTCAAACACACACACACAGAGCACACAGTGAGAGTTGTCGAGTGAATGGGGCTCCTTTCTGCGTATTGAATAGCTTTCGGATTTTGTGTGTGGATGCCTCGTTCAAATGGAAACTACTTTGGGGCCCACTTGAAGAAACGGCATATGTTTTGCCATTTTGATGATTGAGCAAAAATCAACGAAACCTCATATCATCGATCGACAGTAAACTTCCACTTGAGAGATCAGTTAATAAAGCTGATAAATGATAGATACAATTTCGGCAGCTGACCAAAAAAAAAAACTAAAAAGCAATATAAAAAGAAAAAGAAGATTGCTTAGGTATCTTTGAAGTTTACATACTCTTCCAGAATAGAGTTTATTACTGATCATATTTTGCCAAACTTTGATGGGGATATTCAAAAATAAAAAACAAAAATAAAAACAACATAAGAATTCATCTTTCATTTGAATGCAAACATATTGATATGATACACTGGACCGATGTGACCGATTATGTACTAACTGCAACAGAAAAATATATCTGTGTATATTCAAGATATCGTCAGTCAAAGATTGCAATAATATGGATGCTGTATTTTATGTACTTGGAGGGAAGGTATCTTCTCATTGGAAAAAAAAAATAATAGTACAGCCAGCAAGAGTATACAAGAATCGATGTGGAAACTGTGTGGCCAACACACTAAATTTGCGCTTTAAACGGCGTTCAGTGTCAAAAAACGTTCAAGTATGTATGTATAAATACATGCATTCATTTGTATGTATGTGCGTATGTACGTATCTCTAATTATATGATAATACAGGCATACAAATGTACATATAAATTGCTCTTATTACAGAGCGACGCCAACACACACAAACGACGACCGTCAGTCAGTCTCTCCGATCGACAGATCGGCAGATCGGCGGCCCTCCCGTTGATCTATTACGCCATCACGGTATACGTATTACGTATACGTAATGTTAATGAGTTAGTCATGGGGTATTGGCTATGATTATGGGCTATAGCCGGCACAGCATTAAATGAGTACTATATAAAGGCAATTGACCCGAAACTAACCAATATTATCTCACTCCTGAATTCCAATTACTAATCAATTATGCATATGTACAAAAGTATTATACATAAACACATATATACATACGTATATGTATGTATATTTGAGTATGTGTGTATCACTATATTTCTAGCCCAATGCAGTCATTCTCGCGTTGATCTCATCTCATCTTTGTCTGGCTTTTAACCAATTGTATAAATGCTTGTGCATGAATATTTTCCTCTTGTATACGTGAACCAATTAAACAATCAGCGATCTTTAGCAACTGATTCATCATGAATAGCACCGAACTACAATACTATATATATATTTGTATATGTATTTGTGTGAGTTGAGTATCTTGGCAAAATCCATTCCACTTGCATGACAAATTTGAATTTGAAATTTAATATCCAGTTCTTTGGTTCGACTTTTGATTAATAATCATTGGATTTTTTTTTTATAATTTTAAATGCTTTTATACCCGGGCAATTATTATTTTATTTAGCCCATTAAATAACTGCTTATTCAGAATATTTATGTGTATATCTGCATATGTACCAATGATGCTCCAGCTTGTCAAAGCCCACATGAATTTGTCTTTATTTCAGCTGTGTTCCACAAACTTGTCAAGATATTAAAATCAGCTGCAAGCTCTTAAGAATAGCACATATGTATATGCTTGTTGATTGAAAAGCTTAAAGCTTATATAATTTAAAGAGAATGAAATCTATTTTAAATATACACAGACAAACTCTATGTGTGCAGATACACTCTGTAAGATATATTTATGGGCGACTATGGATTTGGTAAACATTAAATCATTGTCATAATCATCATCGATTTTCGTGAACCGTATAAGCCTAAACGCTGAAATCGAATTACTTAAATTAATCTATCGCTGATAGATTATCAAGCGCCCGCCCGGCTTTTCGATGGAGCGTGTTACACTTATGCTTAGGCCCCAAGACTGGGCAGCTGTATTTCAATCTTGACAGGGTTGTCGTTGGCTGTGCGTGCGACCCCCACCCCCCAACCCAAAAAAATGAAAAAAAAAAGCATCGCAAAAGTTTACTTCAGCCATGCGATTCCCTTACAGCAATCACGCCCATTCCTCTTGTCCATGGTTTACACTGGTCCGCCACCTTTCCAGCCCTCAATATTCATTCATCTCGTCTAGCGTTTATTTTGATCTCCATTTCGGGTTTCAGCAGCGGTCTCCAAGCAGCGACAGGCGTCGAAAACGGCGGCAACTTGTTTCTTTGTATAATTTATACGCTTTTTATTCTGATTTGTGTGTTTGGCCTTCTTGAGGCGCGCACACGGATGCTCCACAAGCATGCACACGTGTGGCTAGCTCTTAATACCCTGTAAACAATTTGGCAATGCTAACGGGCAATGCTGCTTATGCTTTTAGGTAATGGCTCAGAGTTAAAAATGTAGAAAATATTTAGCATCTATTTATTTATTATGTGCATCATGATGTTGCTGAAAAAATAAATTTAAAAAATGTACATATTAAATTATATTATCCATTTCATTTAATAATTTTGTATATTTATAAATATTTATGTATAATGCTATATATATTTTTTGTAAATATTTTAAGACTTAAATAAAGAATAGATATTTTATTCGAATATATTTAATATTTGATTTGTTGTGTGTTAATAGGTATTCCGATTTAATATAGAGGTTGGCCAACCCCATTGGGAGCAAGATAACTTTTAGTCTAGCAACACTATCGGTCGAGGGGGGTGAATTGTAGTTGTCTTTATTTTGATTATAGCAATTTTATATGCGATATTTAGTCACTGTTGAACAGAGCTCGCCGTCCCAGTAGTTTCTCCGGCACTTTTATACCTGTGGGTTGCTACACTACTCTGGTCTGAACTAGGTGTTTGTCCGGGTCTTGTCTTCAGTTAATAGGACAGTCTTGAAGCGCGGAGATAACATTTAAAGGGCGCTTGGAAACGCTTTAGAGCGCAACTCATCTATGGCTTAACACTCGGCCTAAGATTGCAGCCAGTTATTACTTCATTCGTATATTCATTCAATCATTCATTCATGTTAATGTTCACTCCAGCTGCCCCAACAAGTTTTGTGCCCCAACTCCAGCTCGAGCTCAGATTCTGTTTTAGTGTTTATTGTTATGGTTGTTGCTGTTGCTGTTGCTTTTGTGAGTGATTCTTTTTAATTATAAGCCAGAAAGATCCAATGCCCAAAACTGACGCCCACTGCGATATGCTGGCTATGCGGATCATTAACTTTGCTGCTCCTCTTATTTACCCCCCTTCGCTCTTCGCTTGGGCTCATTGTTGTTGTTGTTGTTGTTGTTATTGTTGCCCCGCATAGTAAAAATTGACAGCATTCACTTTACTATAGCCGGCTACTGTCGCGCTTTCATTCATGATTTCTCATTCATTCACATAGAAAAACTTTGCATATGCGTGGGCAGCTGCCACATAAAGCTTTCTTTCACACGCACACTCACGAGCCGCACAGTCAAGCGGCAGTTGCAGCTGTTTAGTGTTGCAGCTTTAAGAATTTGAGCTCAACAAATTTGTCAATTTAATTGGATTTGGTCGCCACAAAACTCGTATGTTGTTCATCAATTTCGTACGCTGTTTATAAACATTTAAATCATTTATTAGCATTATGCACGGCATAAACACTTTCAAATGTGACACGAAGTTGGACACCCTTTGTGTCTGTGTATGTGTCTATGATGAGTCTGTCTTTGCATTAATTCCATTCTCAAATCAAAGTACGAGTTTGTTGCGTTTGCTTAATAGCAATTTCATTGGATATTTAAAGGCGTCGCACGGGGTCCCCAATGTTCCACAGGTTTTCCTATTGAATTTCTTCAAATGGGCAACAACTTCAGGCCAGGCCGGCAAACGGTCCGCATTTGGTGTTGGCATTTTGGCCTTTCCGCTCAGCGTTTATTGTGTGTAGTTGGTGCCAAATTTTTTGCCCTCACAAATGTAACACAAATAGCACACAGCACAAATATATATATATATACGAGTATATATATATATATATATATATATATGCGTGTGTGTGTGTGTGCGATGACAGCACCCACAGTTGCCGTATCTGCTAAAGCTGATCCAATGTGGGTGTTGCTCGAGCGGCGCCTTCCCCTTCATCTTTAAATTTTTGTCCAAAGCAGGGGGAGCCTAAAAGTCTTCTTTGTCTACCTTGCCTTGTAGGCAGTTTGATGTTGCTTAAGTGCAACAATGAATTGCACTGCTACCTGGCTGCAACAGCGAAACCTATAAGCGGCATGCGGAGAGAGTTTACAAATAAGTTAATTGAAATAGTTGATTGGCATATACCATAAGCCCACACATATATCATAGTAGTAATTGTGATCTTGTCAAAATATCTGGAATCGACCACTCCTTGTCTGTGGACATTTATACGCGTTAAATATATACAATTACATACAGTTGTTTTCAAAATAATAATAGTGATACTTTTCACAGTTAAATAAAATAATATTGTAATATTTTTTTTTTGCTCTTTTAAAGTTTAATTTGTTTATAGTCCTGTTTGCAGACGTTTCCTTGCTGTTTTCAAAGAATTTCACAGGATAGACTATTCCGAGCTAAAACTAATAGTAGTGCTTGCAGAATGATTCCGAAACATTGATAAAGTCCCATCTATTGCCAAGGAAATGTTACCAAAGATTACTATTACTTTTGCCTAACAATTGAAAGATTTTTTAAAAGACTATATTTGATTGAAAACATAACACTTCCAAAATACGAGGAATAATTCGAACAGTCAGAAAGACATCAAATTGAATTTTAGAAATACGCCATACTTTGTCGCTTTCTAAAAACTAAAGCTTTGCATTTTTTTTTTAAATATGTTTAATTTTCTTTAATTACTTCTTTGTTACATATACTATTAAACATTAGTATTATAAGATAAATATGTGAAATATACAATTAAAATGAATACTCTCAGCAGCTAAACTCGAATAAAACAATTGAGAGAAAACATTTCATTATTATTTTCTGAATTTCAGAAAGGAGTTTTTCCTAGAATCACGGCTTGCATTTCTACTTTTTATAAATACATCTTTTTTTTATGTAGCAATTATATTTAAACATTAATAAACCTATTGAAAGTCTATAAAACATTCATTTTTAAAGGCATGAATGAATAATAACAGTGACTTAAAATCTATAACATAAACATTGAACTGGTTTTAGCACATAATAAATAACATTAAGTATTACTTTGTAGAACATTAAAATAATAGAAATAAAATTAATGTCAAGGTCATAATAGCCTTTCTAACTTTAAGAATTTATGCTATGTAAAATTTATGAAAATAAATAAAAAAAAATATTTAAAAAAGGAAGAAATCCTTTCCAATGATTCTCAGCAACTTCAAATTAAACCATATTTTCCAGATGATGCTGTTGAACTTGATTATAAATACTGTAACGCAAACTGTTGCCATTAGAGTTGTTGCCAAGTGGCCAAAGGTTATTAATATATACGTACATTTTTTGCTTCGAATATAAACCTGAGCACTTACTCAGAGCCTAACAATTTGCATAATCATATCGACAGCAGACTTACGTACATATTTAAATGTTGAGTGTTGTTTTTGTGTTTGCTGTTGAATTTTTAATTTTGAATTTCGCGGGTTACGTATAATCGAATTTCGATTTTTTTGTAGCGTTATGTTGGTACTCATGTCTCTCACTTATGCCGACAAGCTCGGCCATTTTGAATGTTCACTTAATTGTTGACAGCTGCTTTGCTTGCACGTGTTTTGGATCGTCTTCGATTTTTACCTATTCAAAAAAATGGATCAAAGAACCTGTATCAAATTTTGTGTGAAAAACGAAATTAAGTGATCGGATGCATTCCGAATGTTGATTGTAGCATACGGAGAAGCTACCTTGGACCGAAGCAACGTTTATCGGTGGTACAAAATGTTCTCAGAAGGCCGAGAAGATGTGAACGACGAAGAGCGTGCCGGACGCCCGAGCACTTCAACAACAGACGAAAAAATTAATGGAGTGGAGAAAATGGTATTGGCCAATCGTCGAATCACCGATAGAGAAGTTGCTGAGGAGCTAGACATATCGATTGGCTCATGCCATTCGATTTTTATCAATGATTTGGGCATGAGACGGGTCGCCGCGAAATTCGTACCAAAATTGCTCAATTGCGACCAAAAACAGCATCGCATGAACATTGCTAATGAGATGTTGGACTCTGTCCGCGACGACCCAAATTTGCTCCAGAGGGTCATAACTGGTGACGAATCGTGGGTTTATGGTTACGACGTGGAAACCAAAGCTCAATCATCTCAATGGAAGCTGCCGCACGAACCAAGACCGAAAAAAGCGCGCCAAGTTCGGTCGAATTTGAAAGTTTTGCTGACAGTTTTCTTCGATTGCAGGGACGTGGTGCATCATGAGTTCTTGCCACAGGGTAGAACGGTCAATAAGGAATATTACCTGCAAGTTATGCGCAATTTGCGCGAAGCAATCCGCCAGAAACGCCCGGATTTGTGGAAGAACAAAAATTGGCTTTTGCACCACGATAACGCCCCTGCTCACACATCGTTGCTTGTGCGCGACTTTTTGGCCAAAAACAACACACTAATGATGCCGCAGCCACCGTATTCCCCAGATCTGGCCCCCTGTGACTTTTTCTTGTTCCCTAAACTGAAGAGGCCCATGAAAGGACGACGTTACGCTACGCTTGACGAGATAAAGACGGGATCGAAGGAGGAGCTGAACAAGATAAAAAAAAATGATTTTTTGAAGTGCTTCGAAGATTGGAAAAACCGTTGGCACAAGTGTATAATATCTCATGGGGATTACTTTGAAGGGGACAAAATAGATATTCATGAATAAATAAATAATATCTGAAAAAACACAAAATTCGCGATACTTTTTGAACACACCTCGTACATCTGTACACTTGTATATATCTAATTGTTGCGTCACGCTAACAACATTTCTAGCTAAACAGCAGCCATCTGTGAAATGGAAAGGCTTGCGTGAAATTCCGAAGATTGAATTATACAGTATAAGTATTCTTAATAACCGAATGATCGGAAATGCCCTGAGATACATTCGATTTCCACGAATACTCGTTCCATAAATAGACTCACAACTTACAACTCACGAATCATGATTGAAAGCTGACGCCAGTTTAATAACACATATTTAGTTAATTAGTTTATTAGTTAGTTAGTTAGTTAGTCAACGTTAATTGGCAAGAATGCTTAGAAATCTTGTTGTCCAAAATATTTGCAACTGGTTCCGTTACATATTAAATTATCATTATACCCTTACAGAGGGTATTTCGATTGCGTGGCAACACAATAAGTTATATCATATAAATACACATACATATATACATATACATATACATATACAGTGTCTCACAGTTCAAATGGAACAGCGCCTAGCAAAAAATTTAAAGTGCTATAAGGTTTAAACAAAAAAACAAACGCAAAATGTTTAAATGCCAATTTGTTTTATGTTATATCACGTTTGAAAAGGAAACTTCAGTTTTTATTAAAATATTAATAAATTCACTAAAATTAGTCAAAAACTGAAAACATATACAAAATACATGTCACCGTGTTTTTGGAACAGTCTTAGAAAAGTAACATATTAGGCGTATAAAAACTTAAATAAGGATGTTTATACTTAGTATGATATCCTTTAGCCTTAATAACTTCCCTTAACCTATTATTCATGGAAAGTACCAGCATCCTGGTAGTTTCTGGACTGTTTTTGCTCCACTCATCCAGCAGAGCATTTTTGAGATCGGATCTGTGATTCCGGAAGTTATTTTCCAGCAGAGGCCACAAATTTTAAATCTGGAGACTGTGCCCGTGGAATTATCATGTGGGGGCAGTTCCAGATAAGCCAGGACTGTACTGATCCGGACTTATGCCTGGCTGTTGTCCTGGTCGCGGTCCTGGTAGAACCGGAAAGTACGCCGGATTCCTAGCTTCTCGGCACTTTGGAGTAAATTTTCTTTTAATATATTGAGGTACACATTGTTGTCCATTGTTGTTTCAATAAACACCAAATTTCCTCTGCCGGCTTCCGAGATAGATGCCCATACCATGACACTCACTCCGCCGTCCTTGACTGTTGCCTTTGGGATTTTGGGATTCAGCTCAGTGTTGGACTGTCGCCACAGATAATTCCGTCCGTCTGAGCCAAAAATGTTGAATTTGGGCTCATCTTCAAATATGAATGTGTTCCAGAACTCCAAATCCTTATCCAAGTGGGTTTTGACGAACGTCATCCCAGTCCCTTTATTTTTTTCGCTTATAAAGGGCTTCTTCCGTGGTACTCGGGCATTAAAGTCATGGTTGCGCAGAACCAGGCGCACAGTTTCCACACTGCACTTTTTCCCCATTTCATCCTCCACCTGTGGAGTCAGTTTTGGAGCCGATAGCTTGGGATTTACCCTTATTTTCCTGATGATCCTCCGGTCCTCCTGTTCGGTGAAAATCTTGTTTGGTGCCTTTCTGCCCTTGTCCTCTAGCCGATTTTCGTCGACGAAGCGCCGAATGATGTTAGTCACAGTTGATTTGCTTAGATTTACCATTTCAGCTATTTGGCGATGTGAATAACCGATCTGGACGTGTTCCAGGATGAGATTCCGTTGGTCAATGGTAGTCCGTTTGCCCATAGTCCTTGTTGGCTGGTTGCACCCGAGATGCAGGATATAACTTAACTGACTACTAAAGATTGGTCTATTTATACCGAAAATAATCAACCTGGCATAAAAAATCCGGGTTTTATGGCACCCAGGTGTCCATAACGCCATTGTTCCGAATAATATGTGATCATATATTACGGTACTTTTTTACAGAACCCTGCCTAGCCGGTGAGAAAACCCCAGTTTATTGGGATCATATATTCATTATGGTGGTTAATATATGTACCTGCCATCGGCCTTTGGAATTTTTGAAAAATATTGGATAATTAGTTTATGGCAGGCAATTAAACTTTTTGCTAGGCGCTGTTCCATTTGAACTGTGAGACACTGTATATATAGATATATATATGCCATAGACACAATAAACGAAGATACAGAACTTACAACTTAAAGAATTTAAATTTTATGACAGAGTTTTATCAAATCTTCAAAATGTTAGTTATTGTTGACAGCGATTTATACTCTTTGACAAGATGTTAATTTAGATAATTTCATCATATCTGCTTTGGATATAGCATATATATATATATATATATATATATATACATATATTATGGGGTCCCCTTCAAGGCACGACAAAATGATAATGGTATAAAACTAAATCGATGTGGGACAAGATCTGATTTCTATATGCATAGTTTAGTCGTCTGAGTCATTCAATTGGAGAGTATTAAATGTTTGGCTATTTGATTGGTCTAAATTGGGCATTATTTAGTTAGGCATCTACTATCAACTCTCCAACGTGTGCTCACTGGAAAACAATTTGTTTATCTCTTACTTATGTGAATATTGTATAAGTGTATGTAAATTTGAAGGTGCTGCTATTCCGAGCTATACATTTTGATATACTCGTACATACATACATGTGTATAGACATGTATGCGATCTGGGCGCTATAATAAATTGATTAGCTTAATTGGTAAGTCATTAACATGAACCACTTTCAAATATGCCAAGCCCACTGATTGCGCAGCCAGTTTAGTTTAATTTTCTTTAGCTTTGTTTAGCTTACTTGTTTAATGCGCATCGATTGCGTATCTGGGAATCGACTTATCGCCAACAAACTTAAGGCACAATATTTGATGTGAAGAAAATGCGTCGCAAACTATTTTCGCTAATACATACACATTTACATATATGTATATATATAATATTCATATATATAACATGTATGGCATTTGGTTTATAACAATACTATTATTAACAAATTGCGTTCTAGTCGCGCTCCGGTTTTAAATGCGTTTTAAATGCTCTGCATTTCATCCAGCCCAATAGTCAGAGATAGCGTGGCACACACCTGTTTGTGACCCGGTTAAATGGACTTAATCAACTTACCAGAGTTGCATCTGGCTGGTGGTGGTTAGTGGTTCTCAGTGGTGCCCATTGGTGGTCAATTTCATGCGTTCATACATTCAATGTGGACACGCGCCGTTGACCGGGGGGACCAACGGGCCACGGACTTCTGGCCACGAGCCACGCATATTGAACAACTTCCGTTTCGTGGTTGGGTCGCCGTTCATTCACTGGCGTTTAATTGCCGAGTTAACCCAATGCACATAACACTTTGGCTAATTACCAATAACCGGACACATACATATATTTCGCAAGCATATAGCCACAAATCAATTAGCACACAAATACATACATGTATCTATATACACATATCTATATATATATATATGTGTATTTATACATATATATGTATTTATAGTACAATAAAATATGTGATGATGATGAGCACTTCAGCGATGCCAGTCGAATGAATAACTTATAAGTCGTTATGGTTAATCACACCTTGTACACCTTGTAAAAAGCGATAGCAAATTCCTTATTGGGATTGGGAGAATATTAAGGTCCGTGTTTGTCCACATTAATAGTGAGCTGCCATTAGATTAGATAGATTTAAATCTACAATCGAATCTAAACTGCGATCGCACTATTTTTTAGTTGTGATCACTTACTGTGTTTGCAATAGGAAATAACCAAATCCTTTCTGAATTCTATAAAATGTTCGATTCTGAATCGTAATATAAACCATTAATCCTTAAACTAAACTTATGATTTGAAATATCGACTGTCAAATAAAGCTGTAGACAAATATTGATAAATAGAGATCATCAATCATAGACCAAACAATCTCAAGGGAGCTTCAGAAGAAAACTAAACTAGTAAGCTAGTCAGCTAGTCATGGCCAAAATGGCTTCAAGCATGAAAATTATGCCGATTTCTTAGCAAAGTTATGGCAGCAAGTTTCTCAAAGTGTACTTCTGCTTAACTACACTCAACCAAACACTGTAGTGCGTAGTTGCTCTGGTCCACTTAGGGCTTGTTGCACGTTGGCTGACTGTTTGTTGTTCTATTTTTGATTTATATGCGCACATCAGCGAACACTTTGGACAACGACTGTGCACTAGTCAAAGACCTATGAATGTGTCTATACTATATGTGTGTTTGTGTGTAAGACCGTTCAGTTAGCGAACTCATCAACTCGGCTACTCCTCCTCACTGGCTGTAGCATTTTGTCAGTGTCATGCCGCATAATTGTTGTCACTCATCCCATCCCAATATCCCAAATGTACCTTAGCCATTTGTATATTGTTGTATTTCTATTTCAGCACACATAGCCATTCATCTGTTTGAAAATGGAAGCGTTCTAAACAATTCCAAGAATCTTTTCTAAGTAGCTTAGCTTTCTGCCGAATCTGCCATTTACGCAGTTCCACAAAAACGAAATTCTGCTGCTGTTGCTTTATCTGCCTCTGCTTGGCAGAAGAGGGCCCCTCTCCCCCTAGCAACCCGTATGCTATAATAAAACAAAAAATATAACTGAAATCTTCTTGTCAGTTAATAAATTTTCTTCCGTAACAGCCCTTATCAGAGAGCGACTATATAGTATATAGTATCACCCCCCAATAATAATAATAGTATACTCGTATAGTACATAGTATATAGTATATAGTATACTATATAGTACATAGTTTATAGTATATAGTATATAGTATATAGTATGTAGTATATAGTATATAGTATATAGTATATAGTATATAGTATATAGTATATAGTATATAGTATATAGTATATAGTATACTATATAGTATACAGTATATAGGGTATACCCTGAAGCCAGCATTTCTTCCCTTCCGCATCCGCATTCCAATCCCACCCAATGCTTGGCTACAAATGTGCGACGCTATCACTGACCTTGCCAAAAAAATGTTTATACGTCTGTGAATATGTACAAATGTTTGCCTCAGCATGCGTACATTATTAATTGACATACCCTGTGTGTAGGGTATGTTCATTCCGCCGCACAACGTACAACACATATATATGTAAGACAACAAGTGTGGGCACTATAAGTTCTCTAAGGGTATCGGGAATAGTTTTCGAATATCAGGTATATATGTACTATATATATATATATATTATTTGGCATTTGCAGGGTATTTGTTAGTCAGACACTGTATACTAGAGCACTCTGGTTCGATTCTTGTGTGGATCGTCAAAAAGCGCAGTCTTAAAAACAAATTAGAAAAGCAAATAGAAATTGTACGCAGAAGTGGACAGGTGCAGGGCAGGGCAAGGCACGACTAGGGTGCGGTTAGGGCAGAACATGTAACGCTAAATGGAGCAGCCACTGGCTCACCTACTTTCATACCTTAATCCCAATAAACATGCATGTATTTAGGTATGTATGTACATATGTACATACGAGTATGTATGTATGTGTTGGATGTTGGATGTTGCTAAGTCGACGGTGTGACGACGTCAACGTCAACGACGACGACGACGCTGGCGCTTATCAAACGCGGAAGCTTTGCCGCATCTAGCAAACTAAAAACACACACATACTCGTAGATACACACACACACACACATAGATAGACACACACACACATATACCTTACGCACATATGCATAAGTTAAAGTTTGTCTTTTCGCTATTTTATTTACTTTTTTTCACATTTTTGGTTTAGTTTCGCTTTTATATTCTTTCTTGAGGCTTTTAAATTAAATAAACTGTGTTTGTAAGCAAATGTATGTATGTATATACATGTGTGCGTGTATGTGTGTGACACGTATGTTAATTAACTTTTATTTATATATATATATATACACACATAGATACACTGCCTTGGCAAGAACATATCTTTTCTAAACTGGAGCAACTGTTAGCACAAGCTTTATATATATATATATATATATATATATATATATATATATATATATATATATATATATATTTACATGCCATAGATACGTATGTGTGTATGTCTCAGTAATCAGCATATCTAACTATCTAACTATTTAGAAAGTATGACTAACACTAAGGCTATTAATTCACTGGCCATTTTTGCTCAGACTCTCGTACAAATAAATGGATATATTTGCTTGACAAAAAAAGCAAGCTCAGAAATCAAAAAGAAAGATTTACCACAAGTCAGCTTATATAAATATCTGCAACTGTAGAAAGCTAAAGGAATTTATTGCTGAAACAAATGAAATCTGATTAGAAAGACAATTCGTTAATATGAATGCAAAGATATGTAGAAACCCATTCGACGCACTTCCAACTACACACGCAAGTACAACTCAACTCAAGTCATGTGATCTAAAAACATTTGCCCGAAATCATTGAATGAGCACAATCAACGAATAAATGCCAGTTTATAAGCATTTACCGCTTTGATTGAATTTGAAAATTTGAGCAGAGCCTTAAAGCGAACCAAGAATATGTTCAAACCCTAATAATAAATCGAGAAGAACAACACTTGTGATCCGTTTAGCTGTAATACTTACTTGCAGATGTTTGTAACGACATATGTCAGGTTAGTTGATACATACACATCCATAAATGTATCTAGCTACTTAGGATATGCATGGAGTAAGTGGCCAGTCAGGTGCCGCCCGGCCCGTTGCCTCAGTCAACAACAGATGAAAAAGTTGAGTGTACCGAAGATTTAATACCCTTGCCGTCATTTTTGAATTTTCCAAATTTTAGTCTCTATAATTGAATCTACAAAAAATAGAACTAAAGCTTATATTATGCAACACATTTAAAAAAAAAACAATAATAGCTTATTGTTTGGTAATCTCTTTAATTAATCATTTATATGTTAGAGATATTCTGCGAATAATCATACTACAGTTAATATCATGATATATATTGAAAAAAAATATAACGAGATTCTCCGCTGTTCTCTGCTGTAACCCACCAACACTAACAAGAGCAAGATATATAGTATCCTCTGCGAGTGTTTCGAAACTAAATCTGATGCCAAAATGTTCACTGATCAAAAATACATTTCTTTGATTACATTTCTAAATAGATTTAACTGATTTACCATACTATTTATTATTATTATTTTATATATTTTGCTATAATGCAATTTTCGTTCAAAAAGGATCCCTTGCAAAGCGATATTATATATAATTAGTTAATAGTTCTTATTGAGATACTTTCCTATAGATACTTCGATACAAGAACAACACATTTAGCAATTACAATTCGCAACTAGTCATAGAACATGAAACAATCATTTAATGGTAAAACATACAAATACTCAAATTCCAGCGATTCCAGATCGATGAGTGCTGCGAGCTAGTTAGGGTCTCTTTAATTAGAATATGACCGCAGCCAGTAGCGAGAGCAGCAAAGCAGCATCGGCAACGACCATTAAATGTGTCAACGAGTGCTCGTAAATTTGATGAATTTGTATCTGTATCTGAATCTGTATCTGTGTCTGTGTCTGTACAGCTGGGTATTTGATGGATTGATTGATGTACATGCTGGTCCAACCCTCAATAGCATCAGCCCAACTGTCGCACTGTCTGTGCGTGTGTAATCAAATATCAGTCAAGCGGTCAGCCGCAGCAGCAGCAACAGGCTGCAACAGTTTGCGCAGTCTACAAGTTTGAGGCTGAGATTGCGTGTGGGCCACAGACTCATAAATGTGTCGGCTAATGGACGGGCAAATGGATTTTTTATTATTTTCTGTGTGTGCGTGTGTGTGCGTGTGTGTGTGTGTGTGTGTGTGTGTGTGTGTGTGTGTGTGTGTGTGTGTGTGTGTGTGTGTGTGTGTGTATATGTGTGTGTAATAGGAACAAAACCTAATAACTGTTCAAAGACAATTTGTCATTTAGTGCGGCATGCGTTTTGGGTCACCTCAGCTGTCCAGATACAATATACAAAAGATACAGCTAAACATTGCAGATACACGCAGTAGTTGGTCAACTATTCACACATATGGCCAAGAGGCTAGGAGCTTGTCCTGATCGGTGACTAAGCCGACAACGGATCTTTTGGTTCATTACACATGCTTGTCTCCCTCCTCTCTCTCTCTCTCTCTCTCTCTCTCTCTCTGTCTCTCTGTCTCTCTGTCTCTGGCTCTGTGAGCACTCTATGTGTGTGCTGGTGTTTATGTATCTCATAGATACATTGTTCGGCATCATTTTGCTATGCTATAAATACCATTCTAGTGCTATTTCTATACAAAACGGCATTTATTTAGTAGCTCTCTGTATATATGTATCTATGTAGAAACGTATTGCGAGTATATAACTGTGTGCCATTTGTGCTTTGGCGTTTTGCATATCTACAAATGTATCTGCGTATGTGCGTGGCTGCGTAGCTGCGCATTTCTATTTGATTTTTGCATTTGTTGTTAGTCTTGCTGTGTGGCGCTATTTCTGTATCCTCAACCGATACACGCACACACCGCGCATTGTATTTGCATACGTGAGAGTAAGTTGAGAAGTCAATCAAAGTCGACTAAAGCATGCGCTGCAAATGTATCTCATAGATACGCGCACTATGCGATTGCAAATGTAATGCATGCATAACTGCACCAATCCTGAATGCATTCCGGCAATTCAAGCATTTGTTATTATTATCGAAAATAAGTGTTTTGCCTTTTTTCTACATAGCTGCTTATGAAATACCAAATTTCCAAGCATATGTTTATTTATTTATTTATTATGCGTTCGACTTTTAATAGGGCCATTAAAAAGATTTGCACAAAAAGAAAACAAATATAAATAAATAATCAAGAAAATGGAAAGAAACGTAGCGGAGCAGAAGGAAGTAAAAATCAAAAGGAAAGGAACGTGCGTAGCAATTTAGAAAATAGGTCAAATCTATTTCGGTCCGCACATAAAAACGAAAATAAAACAAAAACAATCAAAATAAAAATAATGAAAAACGGCAAACGGTTGCTTTCTCAGCTTTCCTGTTGGCTTTACTGCCTTCTATTTTTTTGTACTTTTCTTTTTTTTTGTATCTTTTTCTTTCTTTGGCTCCTTAGTATTTGTTGGCACCTTTGTTGTGGAAAATTTTTTGGCGCGCTGATCTCATGGCAACATCGGAATATCTAAACGTTGTTGCCAGGTCGCCGCTGACGATGAATCCAAAATGGTATATTTTCTATTTCAAATTGGCTCAGATACAGCAGCAGCCAGCAAAGTATAAGCCAACAGTTCCGCCATATTTACAGAGACAACCTCAGCAAATCTGACTCGCCAAAATACCCATCGCAAATTCAAATCTCAAAACATCCTTGATTTATTTTGCAATTTCCATGATAAACCCTTCAAATGCGATGTTGGACTACTTAGATACTTATTTTGGAAGCGAAGACTCAGCGGCTGTGCGTCAATATGATTAATGATCCCAACTTTTAACCATCAAAAATAAAAGTAACAACAAAAAAAACAACAGATGTAAGAAATGTAAATCAAATATAGTTTATTGGTTTAAGAAGGGTGATTTTTTGGGATTCGGGATCCGTTTCAACTCCTATCTAGACTAGTAGCATTTTGTTCCAAATATTTAAACATGTTTACTATTCAAAGTGTTTAAAGAAACAAACCTACACAACTAATATTAATAATAATACATCATTGTTAATGGACCATATAAATACACTTTCACAACATTTATTCAATTTTTAACTAATTTTCCTTTAAGGAATTGAATTTATATAAAAATAAATAAATTGACGAGTTGACTTTAATAAATGTTTGGGCAAACAGTTGCGACTGAATTGGTTTGCTTGCATTTACAGCAGTGCAACCAATGCCTCAATGCATACAGGATATGCTTTCAGACCAAATTCCACTTGTCATCCTGTCCGCTCCGTGTGTGTGTTGACAAATGTTTAGCTCACAATTGAAACACACTTTGAAACTGGCCATGACATATGCACGGTTGAATATGTGTACACTCGCACTGAGAACTATGTATATATACATATATATATATAAATATATATGTAAAGAACTCTGCTTGTCGGCCCATCTGTCAGCAGGGCACACAGCATCACCTGTGTGCATCGTCCTTTTTTCGACCGTGTGACAAATCGCATGAGAACTTTAGCTGGAAAATTGTCAAATTCTTATTCTCTCTTATTGAAAAGAAAAGAGATATCGAAAAGTGCTTTATACAATTTTCTGTTGACTAATTGCAATCATTTAGATTTCTTTGTGTTTTTTGAAATGATCTCTGTTTCTCAAATACTAAGTTCAACTCAAAGTAAAGAACATTGCAGTCGGTGTAAATAAATGTTGGACACCATTTTCTATTAACTTGGCTGATATTAATAGCCAACTAATTTTATAGGCTATTTAAAAAAAAAAAAAACAACAACAACAAGCCGGTAAGAATGCTCCAGTCGAGAGATTTCGATTAGGAAATGTCCTGAAATATCGCTTATAGGGTCGGACTTCCCCGCATACTTTTGCACAATTTAATAATACTTTCTTTTTTCCCACTTAGCTATCAATTGTTATTAGTATTTTGGAGAAAGTTGCTTTCGAGCATTTAGAGCATTTAGCATTTAGCATTCATCTTATCTGCATCTTCTCACATAAAATTATGAAAAGATGCACAGTTGCAGTTGCAATGCTTCCTGGAATTGTTTTCATTTTTGGCTGGCTTATCAGCTTTGAGATTTTATGACCAGCAATAGTGAAGTGGAAATATCATAAAAACTGAACATCCATAAAAACGGGGTACTGCAGCGTGAAACTAAATAATATACTCCCAAATATACAATAGCAATGGAAATACACTGACCAAAGAAATTGGGTTAGTGGCTGTCTGTTTCTGATAATGTGCAAAATATCATTTGATAGAATCAAATAATGCTTAAGAAAAAAATCAATAATAAGTAAATTAAATATATGGCAAATGTAATCTGAAACGATTAGAAGCGATGACTCCAACCGATAAAAAACAAAATAAAAGAATCAGGATTAGAAATATTGTTTATTACATAGATTAATAGACCCAAGGAAGCCTCCAATAATAATCGAAAAATAATAAATAAAATAATGAAATATCTTGTTATGCTTGATAGACTCGTATCTTAGCTTTCTTTTCGCGCAGTGTAGCTGTAGATATGTCGTCGCATAGCCAATAAAAGGGTGCGCACAGGTCATAAAACTTGGGATCATAGATCTATTGAAGTATCTGTGTGCATACTAAGACAGTGATGGAGGGAAGGGAAACATCCCGCATGCATTTTAACGAGCCCTGACAACTTCATCGTCTTTATCATTTGGCAACTATATAAATACTTGAGCTGAATGGCGGCCTACCTGTTTTCACTTGCAGTGCACCTGCTGCACTCACAATTTATTTGATACAGCATTGCGATTGCTGCACTACTATTATTAGTGTATCAAAACAAGCCCATTTCCGAAAGTGTATATATATATATATATATATATATATGTGTGTGTGTGTGTGTGTGTTAATTACACACAATGTTAGTGTTGTGGCGACCGGGAAATTACCAAACGTATCGCAATGCGGCTGACTAATTGCCTTGCTTGCTTCCGATCCGATGCCAACCCCACGCTTGGCAAGCACGTAAATGTGGGCTTCTTTTTCTGGACCCCCATTTAGCCCGCCGCCCCTAGCCATAGAGCATTTATGATAAATTGGCCCATTTACATGTTTATTTGGTCTTTCAATTTATAATTACTTCTTTGAATGGCGAATTCGTATGACAATAAAAAACAGAAACAGACTTCAAGTGGCAGAAAAAGAAATCATTATTACGAAGCCATTTGAAAAATTCAAAAATAAATACCAAAAAACTATTACATGCAGTCTTCGCATTAGATTCTTAATATATCGATAAGATTAAAAAAAAAAAACAAAAGAAATATTTGCAAAATTTGTCAAGTGTCATTTATATTTGTTATTCGTAGCCAATCATTACATTATTTTTAATACTTATTTACATGATTTAATATTTCACTGATTTGTTGCATTCAAATTGAAAACTGAAATTGAATAATTGGGCATTTTGGACAAAGACAGCATTATTAAGCGGAATAAATGTTCAAAGTGCAATCATTTAAATTTAGTTGTCCGGAGAACAAGTGTCGCTACTTCTCCGCGTGGAATCTCTGCTCCAAGAGCAACTGCAGCCACTTGTGGCAGCTTTTTGGTAGTTGTACTCCCTGCCGCTTTGAGCTCTTTCCCTACATGTTCTTTGTGGTGCTGGGATTGAGTTTTACTGGCGTCTGTCGCTGCGTATCCGAAATTGTGCACATTTGTTGTGTGGCCAACAATTCAATTGACATGTGGCGATCCCGCAAGTTCTTCGTCCTGGATATTGAGCTAGTGCGTCAGGCGCGGGTGGTAGGCGCCATTGCCATGTGCTATGCCTGGATGATGATGATCTATGCGCTGATCAACGTGAGTCTAATGCGAGTACGAGTATACCAGCATATCATATTATATACAGATGTATAAAACAATCGTCAGAGAATATAATTCGAATATATGACAATCCAATCCACTATTAATTCGATCATCGAGCAAGCTAATTTATCAACCTTAAATTGTATATAAAATAAGCACAGGCTTTTTACAGGCAGAAATTATTAGTGGTTTCGGTTTGTACATTTGAAGTATTCGGGAAGCTAAAAGAAAACTGTTTGCTTCTTCTAAAGATACTGTTTATTATGGTTTAGATCCAGCCGGCCTTCATAACACCATGGTTGCTGCTAAATGCCATATTGCTGGGAATCGACTCGCTCATTTGCCTGATCGATGTCCTTAAGGGCCGACTGGCATTGTATTTGAGTGCCGTCTATCCAAAGTTGCTGCTGCTCGGCACAATGGCCCTGGTTAACTGCGTCAAGACGGTCTTTCAGAACGCCATCGAACAAAATATGGCCAATGAGTTGCGAGTCTTTGGCAAGGAATACATTTTCGCAAAATACAACTGAACCGAATGGAACTGAAATTAAATGAACTGAACTGAGCTCTCTCTCTCTGTTCCTCTCTCTCTCTCTCTCTCTCTCTCTGTTTCTCCCTCTGTTTCTAGAGAGAGCTCTGTCTCTCTCTCTCTCTCTCTGTATGCATCACAATTCAGCACAACTCAAGCTGTGGCACCCTTTGTGGGTCCCATTAAATCGAATGGTTATCATTAAAAAGGTGGAGGCACTACAAATTGTATAAAACTGACTCCATCTCTCTCTCTCTCTCTCTCTCTCTCTCTGTGTCTCTCACACAGACTTTCTCTAGTGTGTAGCACATTTAACCTGCTGGTGGCTGTTGCCTGCATTAAGCTCAATTAAGCGGCATGCAGCTTGACTGACATCCTCGTGCGGACCTTAATCAGTACCCATGTGGCAGGTACAGCTTCAGCAACAGCTACAGTTACAGCTACAGGTAGAGGAAGGTCCGTGCATAGCAAACAAACACCTTGCAACCAAACCAATTCTCAAAACTGCCTTGTCTTAAGCATGTACATAACTGTAGCATGTGAGTGTGTGTGTGTGTGTGTGTGTGTGTGTATATGTATGTGTGTGTGGCTTATTGTAGCATACGCTCTCAGGTACTATAACTTTGTCAAACTACTTGCCACATAGCGTACAGCATTGTTGTGAACTGAATCGAATAACTCAACCAGAGCTGAGATGATTTGCAGATATGAAATACGTATGAGAGTTGGGCGTCATTTTTGTTGTTTCTACAAAGTATCTTAGTATCTACCAGTCGAATGCAAATCCATATTCATTTTGGTAGAACTCAAAGAGCTAATGTAACTAGAGGGTTTACATATACATATAGTTATATTTAACGGAAACAGCAAAATATGATGGAATTTAAGAGCAAAAAAAAATATATATACGAGTATATTCTCAATTTAGTAATATGCGCATAATAGTCATTTAAATATTTATTTAAGAAGAGCAGACAATGTTCGTTGGGTCCGTTCCAAGTGAGAGCTTGTCTGCCCATATTGAGGAATTGCAGCTGTCCGAGTTGCAAGCTGCAAGCTGCAAGCTTGCTGCCGAAATCTATAAGCAATTAAAATGAAAAGAAAAAAAATGGAAAATTGAAAGAAGAAGAAGAAAAAATGGTAAATTGAAACATAGCCTGCATGTTTAACAAGCGAGGGTTAAACGCCGCTGGGCCAGTTATGTGACATTTGCTGATAGCTGACGATTGCAGAGCAGCAGGGCAGCAGCAGCAACGAGTGCCACCTGAACTTGTAGCCAGTGCCACCCCCAAACCCCGCCCCAGTAACGCCCCGGCCACGCCCCGGCCACAAAAGGCGTTCAACTTGTGCCGGACTTCATTTGCGACACAAGATTCGAGCTGCGTGCTGCGTACTGCAAAGGATTTCCGAGTTCCACGATGAAAAAAAGTACAAATTTCATTGTTTTGTTTGGGTTTTTGGCTCTTGGCTTCTTCTTGTTTTTATTAACTTTTCTTCTGATGCATTCCGGGGCATTTTGAACAACTTATTTAAGCTCTATATTAACAATAGTGCAATCGGTGTGTATTTTGCAATACAGGAAGGTATTTATAATTTGTATTTCTCTGGTTTATTGGGGTATATGCGTTAGTTGTATATTATATATACATTATTTTGTAAAGCAAAGTTACACATAAAGGCATATGCAAATTGTTTTCTATAATGTCCTGTATCATTTATAAAACATACAACGAACATTTATTACTAAATATCGTATTGTAAATATTTACAAAATCTCTTCATACATAAATGTATACCAAATAATTTATTATAATTACAATAATTAATATTTGTATTTTTGTTTACATCTGTATATACATATACATAAACATATATGTACATATATTATTATTATTTTTCTTACATGTTTATATTTGCGTGTTTTCCTTTTTTAATTATCAATAACTAGTTAAAGTCGGGCCAAGTGTATTATATATATATATATATATATTAGTTATTTATATTACTATTATTAAAGCTGTTGTGTTTTTTCGGCAACAGATAAAAGATCTGTGGCATGCTCCTAAGTATAAGTTATGTATACTGTATACATACATTTATATATATATATATAATATATATATTTATATGTATAAATTTAATTTTTGTTTTCTTTTGACAATGTGTTGCAATCAGCAATCAGCAAACAACAAAGCGTTTTCAACATTTTCTATGCCTGTCTCTCGGTTTTGTACTCTCGATTTGCATTGCCTTTAGTATGACTATGCATACATGTGTGTGTGTGTATGTGTGTGTGTGCGCTGAAGTGCGCTTCGTATAATGGTCAAGGTTAATGTGTAGAAAATCTTCAGAATGGGTCGGCGTACTTAGTCAACTCAAATCAAATTTAAGCTATAAATTAACAAATTATGTACGACGCCAAACAGGGACAGCAATAAGTATGCACACACATATATACATATGTGTGCATATGTATATGCGTACCTACTACTACTTATGGAGGCACAATCCAAAATGCGCTTTTAGCAGAGGCGTTAAAATTTATGATTTTAAGACAATTTTGACGACAAATCTGCTAAAAAAAAAAAGCAAATAACGAACAAAATTAATGGGCGACGAAACGAACGAAACAAATCATCAAATGAAACAAAGTAAAACTAAATTAAATTTAATGACTGCAATGCTACAGAGTCCAACCAATCGCGCAGTGATGCTGTGTTTAGCCTACAGTGACTCGTGTGCAAAATAAAAGTATCAAAAATAAACCGTAAGCTTTTTTGTTCGATTTTTATTCAACATGTTCCAAAAAGTCAAATAAAACAAATAATAGAAAAAAAGAAAACAGTCTCAGTTAAATTATACTTGGTGTTTTTTCAAAAGCATTAGATAAATTATTACATATTATTTTATTATGTTTATATTTTGTGTCGCCTTGACTGTCAGCCTGAGTAAAAGTTGCATAGATAGAAAACTCTGATTTTGAGAACACTGAAAATCAATTTAAATAGCGACTGATATTGCCAATTCAGCCGAGCTCAAGCGGCATCACTGACGCATTGTCAACGCGATCAACGCAAAAAGCAGTAAAGAATAACAGCAGAGACAAGGGCAACAATACAGACCGCCAAACGAAATCGAGAAACAAAAACAAAGATAAACAAAAAACAAAAACGCAACGGAGCCGCAGATCAGCAGAGCAGCAGTGGAGCAGCAACGAAGCGGCGCAGCAGCACTGCCGGGCGTGACCTTCACCCAATAAAACGACAGATCGCGGTCAGAGTGTACAAAATTTGCAGTTAAACACAATTACGCCAGTTTTGTCTCTTTCTGTCTGCCTGCCAGCTTATATGTGTGTGTGTGCTTGTTTTTTATTGTATTTACTGACAGCTTGCCGGCAACTATTGTGAATGTGTATGCGTATAATATTAGCAACGGCTTATGGTGGCTACTACAGTTAATAGCGCGATACTTAATGCTAAGACAAAACTATCTTGTTGTTAACTATGTACAACAACATAAAAACCGCATTCTTCGAAAAGGCTTCACATGCATTTACATTAATAATACTATCGAAAAGTTGATAATATATTACTGCATTTTTATACAGTTCGGCATGCTCCATTATATATATATTATATATATATAAAATATGCATTGTAAAAAACGAAAGAAATAATTGTACTAGCAGCAGCAACAAATAAAAAATGAAAAACATGCATGCTAAGTCGAGAGAGAGGCCGACTAGGAGATACCCTAAATCGAAGACGTTACCAATTATAATATCGCACGCTCTTTAGATATTCAAGCCAACTCGTAGATCAATATTATATATGTCTATAAATTCATTCCATTTGTATTCTCAAAACTGTGGATTTTCTTGTTATTCGAAATCTATATTCAGAATGAAGATATTAATAAAAAATAAAATTAATTGGATCGAGAGCCTGTCAACATGTATTACAAATTTGAAATCTCTAATATACAAAACATATTAAAAGTAATTTTATTTTTCATTTATTTTATGTTTTTGTATACCCTGTAACCAGCTAATAAAAATAAATAAATGCAAGACAGACAGAAATGGGCACATCCAAATTCATTTGATTATTATATTTTATATGCAAATATGTCTATAACAGTCAAAACGATCAACAACAAAATATCGAAAATAATGCATTTAGTTTATCGTATGGGGTATCTGCTAGGCGACCACTGTTGTCTTTAGCAATGCTATTGTTTTGTATTATTACTGTTGTTTCTGTGTTTTGTTGTTGTTAATGCTTGTCTCCGATTTTGTTTTTATTTTTCTTTTTTTTGTCTCCCGCGCATTCATTGACCGACCGGCTTTTCTCGTTGCTGTTGTTATTGTTGATTTTGATGTTGCTGTTGTTTATTTATTGTATTTGCCGGCACAAAAATTTCTTGTTTTTTTGTTTATTGCTGCTGTTATCGTTGTTGCTGTTATTGGTGTTGTTGTTGTTGTTGTTGCATGTTGGCGCGACACATTAAAAGTGAAAACAAAACCAAAACCAAAAGCAAAAGCAGCCCCAGCATTAAATGAATTAAATAAACTTCTGGTGTGAAAATTATATACTCTGGGCCTGCTATGGGGCGTGCGTGGGCGTGGAACCCTCCCCATATGTGTGTGTTGCCTCAATGTACATAAATATGTTTACGTTTGTTAACCTGGGTCGTGCAGCCAGCCGGCCACTCACTGCACTTGATTAGAAACGGCGACGAAATCCAATTGGATTCACGCTCAACCGAGACGACAACAATAACAATGTCGAGGAGAGTGGCGGCAACAGATGAATCAGGCGAGGGGGGGGGGGGGGGGGGGGCTGACAGCTGCACGGGTGAATAAAATGTAATCACTTTGGCGTGAATCATTGATTGACTGACTGAATGAATGACGAATTCTCGCTGCTGTGGCAATCAAGTTAAATGGGTTAACACTGCTGACACCAAAAACAAAAACCACATCATCATTATTTTGATCAGCACCAAATTGTTGACTGATTTTCCATATACATATATTTATGTATGTAGTTGAAAACAAGAATAATAACTCATATAACTGTTGAGTTTGGTAAATAAAACCACTTGTTCAGTTTTTCATAAAAAGACATCCTTCAACCGAATGATTAATAACCTGAACGGAGACGAATGCCTCCAATGAATTTGATGTTTCTTGGTATGTTCAAATATTTATTATATAATTTTATAAGCATAAATTTTGACAAAAAAATAAGTAATAATTAAACATTTTTTTATCTATGTTATATTAATATATACATATAAGAATATATATATATATATATATATATATATATATAGATATATGCATTTATTATATACAGATTTATTAAGCGAAGATTGTGTTTCAATTAATATAAGTAACTAAATAACGAGTTAAAATTATTAAATATAAGTATATAAGATAGCATATATATAATTTCTTTATATAATATAGTTTGATTAAATATTGTGTATATTATTAAATAAATCAAGAAAAAATAACATAGTTTGCCAAATCAAAAAAAAATAGTAAATGGTATTAAAAAAAAATAATTGAACAATTTCCAAAAAAAAAATTGTTTTCCCAATGTTATTTTTATATATATTTTTTTTCATTTTGTTAGTTTTTTTTTTTTTTGGGGGGGGGGGGGTTATTTCATTGGTTTTCAGTAATTTTAACAGATAACATAATGTATATAAAAAAAATTGTAAAATAAAAATTTCTAAACATAAAAGTGTTTAGGTGCACCAGATACTTGTTGCAGCTTAGTTCTTTTTTTCGTGTTTTGTTTTTTTCTTTTTTGTTTTTAATATTTGCGAGGATTTAGAGGTTTTGGTTGTAGTTGTTGTATTTTTATTATTTTGCGATTTTCACTTGGTTTTTTAAAAAATAATAATAAAAAGAGTTACATTTAAATAAAAGAAAGCAAACATTTGTTTAGTTATCAAATGCAAGTTTACATTTTTTTTTGTTGCTGTTTTGTAATTTTTTGGATTAACAAACAATAATTTAGATTGCATTTTGCAACTAATTTGTATCTTTTGTTGTTGCTATTATTTATTTATATTATTTTTTTTTAGTTTTTTTTTTGGGCATATTTTGCTGTTTTTTTGTTTTTATTTTGTTTGTTTGTGTGTTTTATTGTTGCAGATAAATTTGTACGGTTTTCAAATTGTATTTAAACTCTGTATTTGTATTTTATGTACTATAGGAAACAAGGTGCATTCGTATTTTTTTGTTGGCTTTGTCTGTGTGTGTGTGTGTGTGTGTGTGTGTGTGTGTATGTATATAATTCAATATACATGTGTGAATTTGTTTATATTTGCGTGTTGTTGTACAATGTTATGCTTAGCTTAAGCCTATTGCTCTATGTGGCGTGTTCATCATAACCCGGATTTATTGGTTCTATTTTTATGTTTGTAATTTGGTTTTTCAACTGACTTCTTCTAGTGTAAATGTAAGAAAATATTTTGTATTTTCTTCTTTTTTTTTGTTTCTTTTTTTTGTAACTAGTATTTAACGAGATTTCTATGTACAGTGGTTAAACAACAAACAAAAAAAAATACGTTTTTTTTTACTTTGATTTACATTTTTTGTTTGTGTAAAATTTTTTTGTTTGTTTTGAATAAATTGCTTTAATTAGCAGTTTAAATAATATAACAATTTTTTGTTTGATTATTATTTTAATATCGCATTAAATAAAGTGTAAATATATATAATTTATATATATATATATATATATATATATATATATGTTTATATAATATTAAAAAAAAGAATATATATATTTGTATACAATATACAATTGTATAATGTATAATGTATAATTTTTTTTTTTTTTTTTTTTTGGGAGAGTTGTTTTTCTTATAAATTGTTTTATATATATTGCGGCAGCTTAAGTTTATTAAATTTAATTTTCTTTTTAATATTGTCTATTTACATGCGAGATAAATGTGCTTGCAAGCCTCGAGAAAATAAATGAAAATTGTCCCAGCAATTCTTGAACAACGCGAGCCACCACAATTGCTTAGAATATAGGTTAGGAACCCAGATATATTTATAAATGAATTTATGTGAGTATATATATAAAAATGTACAATCAAAATATGAAACATCAGTACAATTTTGTAGAAATTATGTGCACTAAAAAAGTTCTGCCCATAGCACAAAAAAAAAAAAAAGAGAAAAAAACAAGAAAAATGATGCTAATTATTTACTCATTAATTTCGTTTAAACGTCGATATAAATTGTATCATATCATATATGTATATGTATATCTATTTAGTATATATTTAGTTGTACTAGCTTTCTAATAGTATCTAGTAAGTTAGTGTGTGTGTGTGTTTTTCGTGTTGTTGTGGTTGTCATCGTTTATCAAAAAGCCAACTAAACCTAAATAACATTCGTATCAAGTAGTTTTTCTTTCTTCTTATTCTGCTTTTTCTCTTTTTTTTAATCCATTTTTTCACTCGTTTTTTGTTTATTTGTAATTTGATTCGACTTCATTGTTATTGGAAAAACGAAATTTGTTTCGTTCCTAACTAAATCAAACATTCTAATAGTATGTATATGTGTATTGTAAATAGTGTATTGTATATATAAATATTTATATATAACAGTAACTCACGGTTTCCATTCTTTTCATTCATATATACATACTTCTATATATATATATATACTATATATATATATATATATATATATATATATATATTTATATCTTATTAGCAAAAATCGACAGTTGAACAGCTGGCAAATTAGCAGCCAAAATTTATTTCTTTTATTTTTCCAGTTTTTTCGGGTTTTTCTCATTTATTTGTGTAAATGTATTTGTGTATTTCTAACAATAATAATCTATAGCTCCTATCATCGTTGTGGTTCTATTTTTAATAGTGTTCGTTTTTCCATCATCATCATCATCATCTTCCTTGCTTTCAATTTCGAATTTGCGCATTTCATATGCATAATTAAAAAATTGTTAAAGATGTATCCTAAGCATTAGTATATAGTTATTTGTATGAATTAGAGTATAGCGATTGTTGCATTTAGAAAAAAAACGGGAAGGACCAAATGAAAAATATTATTTCAATAGATCAATTCATATCGAAAAGATATATAGACGCGAAAAAGCATTGAATAAATCCCGCATTGTAGCATTTCTATATAGGCAGTAAAAGTTATTTAAGCGTTGACTTTCTATTTTTTTTTTGATTTTTTTTTGTTTTTGTTTTTTTGTCGCATCGTTTGGGAAAGCTATACACATTGCACCGATATTGCATCGATAACATTGCGTGTTATCGATTTTAAGAAATAATCGGCGAATTTGTAACGTTCTTATTAAGGCGTCATTGTTGTCGTCGTTCTGCTATCTAAGGATGAGTACCGTACAGAAAAGTACTAAACATACGCAATTATCAACTATAACCGACTATATAAATGTATGTATAATTTAATGTTGCTGTTCAGCTAGCTATGTAGTAAGATACATAGAAGATCGTTACCAACACAAAATATAATAACTTATACTGCTAATTGTATAAAAAATGGTTATATATATATATATATATATATATCTAAATATGTATATATATGTTTGTATGTATACACATATGCATATTTGCATACATCCGAACACGTCTAGGCAAATCTCGGCTAAAGTTTCTTTGAAATCTTTACTGAGAAAACCGAGTTAGCCGAAAAGAACTAGAAACGTGTCGCAACAAGTTGTTATCTAACTATATATATATATTTATCTATAACTTTGTATTACTACTGATAATATATATTTATAAATTGTTTTTTTTGTTTTGTTTACTTCTTTGTAGATTTGCATTTCATTTGCTCTCATTTTGGCGCTGCTTCAAAATTTGCGCTCATTTCTCTTCTTCTTCTAACTTCGAACTCCTCTGCTGTTGACTCTTCTTCTATCTCACTCACTCACTCTCCCCCCGTCTCCGTCTCTTAACTGACTTTTAGCTAGGACGCGCTCTCTAATGCCCATGCCATGCTCAGAGAATGTTCTCTCTCTCTCTCACCCACCTCCACTCTTTCTCTATCTTTCGCGCAGTTTGCGTGCTTTTGTTTTTCTTTCGTTATTGTTGGTTTACTTTTTAGTGGCTCATTCGTTGCAACTTTGTCTGTTTTCCGTATCCGCTTTTCATGTTTTTGTAGTGTGTTTTTTGTTTCTTCATGTGTTTGGTTCTTTGTCCTGGTTTTTTTGTTTTGTTTTGTTTTTGTTATTCATTTCATGGTTAAGTATAAGTGTATATATCTAAGCATAAGTATATATGTATATATGTACAACCAAATATAGGGAAAAACTATAGCATATATATATATATATATATATATATATAGGTATGCCAAGCGTTTCTCTCTAATTCTACGTTCGTTATCAACATTTCGTTTATAGTTTTGCTTCCAACTTGCATTTTGCTTTCTTCAAAATCAAATAAAAAATATCACATTAAAGAAATCCAATTTAAATCACTATTTTACAATTATATAGAGCTGTAGCATCTAAGCCTAGGCCGAAAGCTACAAAAAATGAACTATATATACATATATATAGATACATTTGTATCTTGTAGTACTACATATATATATATATATATATATATTGCTAAACTATTCCATCCCGCGATCGCTCGTTCAAAAAAAAAAAATTACAATCATTATTCTTATCGTTACCATTAATGTTATTATCATTATCATCATCATGACGATGATCATCATTATCAACGAGACCTGGTCGTTCGTATGCTCTAATGGCTAATACTAAAAACTGATATTGAAGTTCAAAAAGTGCTTATGGGAGCCTATGTCAAAAAAATACACTACAAAAAAAAATATATATATATAATAATAATAATAAATAAACAACATTTTCCTCATGTCGTCATCAATTTTGTTTTTGTTTTCCTTTTTCCTTTTCATTTTCTTTTGAGTTTGCTATTGTCAAATCGAATTGAATCGAATCGATTTTGCTCGAGACTTGCAAACGTGTTTTATCCAAAAGCTGCACACACACACTCACCTCTCTCTCTCTCCCTCTCTCTCTCTAATTTATTTCCTTTGTGTCTTGGCCCCCCTGCCCCCCCACCGGCTTACCCACTTACGGAGGAGGCTATCATCATTCGATGGCGTTGGCAGCAATCATGATCTGACGCAGACGCGCCAGCCGCTCCTGATGCTGCCTGAGCTTGGCCTTCAACTGTTGATGCTTGAGCATGAGGCTGTGATCCTCGCTGGTTAGATGCTCGCACAATTTGGCCGCCTCACGCAATATATTGACCTTGGGGGCACGCTCCTTGTCCCGTATATTCGGTATCTGCTTCTTCAGTGCCTCGAACAGATTCTTGAGTCCGATGCGACGCTGACGCTCCATATCGTTATGCAG